>LPNX010645991.1:157000-182259 GCA_001517045.1 Pseudotsuga menziesii | reverse complement strand
TTCTTGTGTGAGAGATTCCATGAAATCTGCAAGGCTAGGCATCTTCTAGGTTCGAGCTGTTAGTTTTGTGGCATAGAAGGTCGAAACAAAAACTGAATAATCAGGGCCCATCTTTGAGAGGATGGCCAGTATGAGCTGATCATCTTTCTTTTCAATATCACACTGTTTCAACTGCAAAACTAGTGCTTTGAACTTGGAGAAATATAGCTGCAGGGATTCAAAGCTTGTTGGACTCAGAGAAATCAGCTCATTCTTGATTTGATGTCCCCTCATCTCATCTATCTTTCCAAAAAGATCAGCAAGCTTCTCCCATGCTTCATTCGGTGATTTCAATCCATCGATATGGAAAAGGAGGTCTCTGGAAATACTCAGGCACAGGAGGCCATAAGCCTCATCCCTCCTGTTGTGCCATTTTATCTTCTCTGCAAATGCATTGGGCTCTGCTTCTGTTGCCATAGTCACCTTGTAGAGGCATTTCCCTCTCAATAGTATCTCCATCTCTGCTTTCCATTCAAAGAAATTGAAGGGAGTCAAGATAGTTTTCTGTGATTGATCCATAGCTCTAGAAAATATGTCCCGGCTGTCAGTAGAAGGCTCCCAGTCTTTGATGTTGAACCTGCAAAACAATTTTTGAAGGAGAGAAGCAACCTACAATGGCTCTGATACCATGTGGAAATTAAGGCCAGCAATATATTAATTTTACTCACAACAATTAACAATTGATCATGCAAAAATGCTCACAAAAGAGACTGAATATGGAGCTGTAACACTAAATTGTATTAACTGAGTGTACAATAGCCAACCCTGTAATAACATAGGTTGCTGAATAAATAGAATACATCAAGAAATTGAATGCATGAGGAGGCATCCAAATCTAGCATAAAGCAGGCTTACTAAAAATAAGCAAATCCCCCATGGGTGTAAAAAGTTGATCCCAAATCTATCATGGAGCTCACAAATTGGAAAGGGCACATGGGCAAGCTAAAGAGTGATGAAATGGCAGCTCATACATGCTTTTGCATGGAGAAAAGAGTGGAGGATGAAGAGGACAAAAACTAGTTCACCTCACCTAGTCTAGCTTTCCTATGTGCCTTAAAACACTGAAAAAGTAGGCAATAAAGCAGAAAAAGCAGATAGGTGCCTAGGAGGCCAGGAATAAAGTAGATTTGATTCCTAAGGCTTTCCCAAGTGCTACATGAGTCAAGGATGGCAAGTTTGACCTCTATGGATAGGCAAATAGCAACTTGCACAAGGTGGGACACATGAAGTAGGAAAATAAGACAAAAATAAATGAATTAATGTCTAAGTGGGTAAACTATGGGTTGATTATTCTAACAAAAATACTATTAAATAATTATACTAATATAAACTATGGTAACAATGTAATGAATTTAACAATGAATTTTTGAAACCGAGCCCTTCATTTACCTGCCAAAAGAGAATAGCGAGCAGCCTCAATGAGCACCGTCACCTACAGGTTTCACTTAACAGCATGCAAGGGTATATCTCACCCAACGGCGAGCCACAATAACAGTAACTAAATACTGAAGTGCAATGGATGCTACAAGACAGCGAATGAAGATTGCACAGGCTGCGAGTTAAGGGTAGCAAATCTCTCCACTATGAGCATAATAAGAACCTAGCCATGGAAAATGGCTTCCAAACCATACACTACCAACACTTGCAGCATTACATCAAGGTTCAAGACAAACAGAGCAAGGAAGAATGAGGACCGCCATGGAAAGGCCAAGTCGAGCAGCCTCAAGGCTAGCGCAAACTGTGGAGAAACAATGATAAGGGTTAGGTCACAAGCAATATTATATATTCCCAATGCATGGTCAGGAGACAGCCACATGGTCTCCAATAATAAAAAATGCAGTGGGTCAAAAACTATGGTGCCTGCATAGATCCAAAACCAACTATTAATCATTGGAATGAGATTTCAAAACCATAGTATAATCCCAATAATTTCTATGACGTTGATAATAATTTGCACCATATCATTTGCTAATGTAAGGAGGTAAATGTTCAACATTATTTGGACACGTTCATCCCTCGCGGTGACACTTAAACCTTGCTAAGTAAGCCCCGGATTCAAAAGTAGATTCCACCTACTGACATAAAAGAACTAATCAGTAAACTGAAGCAAACAACACACAAAAAGGATTTTATTATTGCTATGAAAAATAAACTGTTAAGTTATTAATTTAGATTTTAATGAAACGAATGGCTTGACTGTTTCTTTTATGCCAACTGTTAGCTGTTAGTAAATCGTAGGTTTAGCATTTATTGTTATCTATTTTTTTTTAAAATTTTTGTGAAAATTTGGGGTTTTGACAATCTAAGATATATTTAACGGAAAACTAAACTAGGGCAAAAAATAGAACTAAAAACTACAACTTTGAAAAATAAACCCAAGGATCCTGTGGGATCGACCTAGTATGGTCGCTAGTTTTGTAGTAAGGATTTCTCCCTACTACAGGGGCAGGAATGGATCCCTTCTATCTATAGGACAGAAGGGTAGGTTCTTTCTAGTGGGAAAATGTAGAAAATAAAACGTAATGTAAATGGCAGAACAGTAAACTAAAACTAATGACAGAAAGAAGAAAAATGAAGCAAGGTTGAACCCCACTGCACACAATGGGTAGGGTTCCGCCTCCAAAACCTGCAAACAAATCCTAAGCTACAATAACCTGCAAAACAATGTTAACAACAAAACCTGCAAATGAAATAAGGGTTATAAATCAAAGCAAACTAACCAACTAAGAAACAACAATAAACATGGGTATACCTTCTCTTGGGTGGAAATGGGCCACCATACCCAAGCTTGTGGAAGCACCTCTCTTGGTTGGAGATCTTTGGCTCAATGGAAATGGAGGAGAGGGAGTGTGGGTGGCTTGAGAGGTAAATGTGTCTCAAGGCATCCACGGGCAGCATCACAGTATGCAAGGGAGGAGTGTTTTGAGAGTGACCCCCCACCCTCCTTTTATAGCTTTTCCAAGGGGTTTTAGGGTTTTAAGCCCTTGGTTAGGGCTTTAGCCCTTTTTTTGGGATTTTTAGACCCTTCCTCCCTAACTTTAGCCCCTTTTAGGGTTTTAGCCCCTTTTTGAGGGCTTTAGGTCCTAAGAGGCTATTTTGGGCTCTTTTTGGGGTTTTTAAGCCCTTTTCTTCATCCTTAGGCTATTTTGAGGGTGTGGGGGTCTAATGGAGGGTCATGAGATCGTGTCCTTGGGTGGTGTAGGCGATTGAAATCTCAGTGGGGGATTTTTGGGTTAACAGGTATCTATCCCACATATTGTTGTGCTAACCAAGTAGGTGCATGGATCTACTGCTGTGGCATAGGTTGTGCATAATAGGCTGTAGCTCCAGACTGGGACATCATTCTTGCATAGTTAGGATCTTGTCTTGGGTAGGAAACACTAGGGGTGTTGTTTGACAGTAATGGCATCATAGGTGGTGTCAGGTGGTTGTTTGATTGGTGGGAGATAGAACCTATGATGCCATCTGTGGCATGGGATGCCCTTGGTGCGTCCCAGTAGGAGGTGCCTACACAGGGAGCGTCTAGAATGATGGTGTAAAGGTATCCAGATTGTGCATAAATGAGATCAAACTATTGGGCCTTCAAGATGGCCTCTTCCTCTATTTAGGGACGTTCAGAGGCAACATCCTTGGCTATAGGTGGCAACAAGGTTTTCAAGAACCAGTCCAAAAAGATCCTATCATCAAGCTTTATCTTGCACAGGCTACGACGTCACCTCCCCTTGTGGATGTGGTCGGTGATGTGGGTCACAGTGTTTTGGTGGAAAGATAGCAAGATTTGCACTCCTTCATCATATCTGATGGGGAGTTGGAAATATTGCAGGAACATAAAGGCCAAGGAGTTGAAATCTGGATACTTGGCTTGTGGTATCTCAATGTACCACTTGGATGCAACACCTGTGAGGGTTCATTGGAACAGTTTGAGTATGATTGAATCATCTATGATGCTGTTTGATGAGCACCATAGGTGAAATGTCATGATATGGTTTTGGGGGCACTCCCCTTCCTTCCCTTCAAACTTGGGGATGTTTGAGGGGAGTTTGGTTGGAATGGGAGGACAAAAGGTTTGATGACAGATGGGGTCATTGGTTAACCTAGCCAATTTAGGCAAGTTGAGGTGTGCCATGAAGGGGAGGTTTCACCCAAGGTTGATGTGTGATGGCTCAGTAATGGTGGTGGGGTTTGGAGGAGCATGATGTACATACATGATTGAGGGTACTTGTTAACCCAAAAGATCCCTCACTCAGCTCAACATGGATTACACCACCCAATGACACCCATGCATGACCCTCATTTCACCCCGTTAGACCCCCGCACCCTCAAAAAAGCTTAAGAATGAGAAAAAGGGATTAAAAACCCCCAAAAAGATCCTAAATAGTTCTCCTAGGAGCTAAAGCCTCCAAAAAGGGGCTAAAACCCCTCAAAGGAGCTAAAAACCCCAAAATGAGCTAAAGATAGGTCAGAAGGGGCTAAAATCCCAAAAAATGGGCTAAAGCCCAAACCAGGGGCTTACAACCCTAAAAAGCCCCAAAAAAGCTATAAATAGAGGGGTGGGGGTCACTCTCAAATCACTTCTCCCTTGCATACTATTATGTTTCCCGTGGATGCCTTGAGACCCTTTATCTCTTAAGCCACCCACACACCCTCTCCTCCATTCCCCATTGAGCCATAGCTCCCCCATCCAAGAGAGGTGCTTCTCCAAGCCAGGGCATGGTGGACCATTCCTCCCAAAGAGAAGGTATAACATTTGTTTTGTTTTGTTTATTTTCTTTCATCTAACCCATATTTTCTTGTAGGTTTCCAATATCTATTTGTAGGTTTTTTGATACGTTTTTTTTGGAAGTTGCTGGAGTTAAACCCTAACAGTGTTTGTAGAGGGGTTTCCAGCCATTCCATATTTATCTTCTTGCTGTTCTTTATTTTGTTTCTATCCATTTTTACTGCATTTCACTTGCAGGAACCTACCCTTCCATCCTATAGACAAAAGGTAGCCATTCCTTCCCTATAGCAAGGGAGAAATCCCTGCTACAGAACTGGCGACCATACTAGGTCGATCCCACAGGATCCCTGGGTCTATTTTTTAGAATTTCAAGTTTTATTTCAGTTTGTGCCCTAGGTTAAATTTTTTGTTAAATCTAGTTTAAAATCTTGTTTATTTACATTTGTTACTACCAAACCTCCATAAGGAAAATCTGAGTGCATTTGGCCACAGTACAGGTTACTATCGGTTGGATCTGACTCATGATAAAAAAATCTCACCTTTCGAAGTAGGTCACACTTATTGGGCTTAAACAGGGGACCAGGTCACTCATTTGGGCCTCACAGGTGCGACCAGGTCACCCTTTTTCCCCCGAAAGGTGTGGGTCCCTTCAAAAAGACAGATTGCTCTTGTCTGCAAAATATGAGTGACCCCCTCGCTTGTTTCTGGAAACATTTGGCGACCCCCTCACCACATTTGACCTGAAACGTGCGATCTGTCACTCAGAAGTGGATTTTTACTAACTGAGGACTGTCAATGTGGCTCAGCCGTCTCTGTCCAACACAATTGTTTCATTTTTGTTTCTGTTTATGTTAATGACAATTTCCTGTATAGAACAAAATGTAAATTAAAAAAATTAATGGGTTAATGAATATAGCTTGACTAAAACTTACCTAAAATCAACAATCTTGCTTACCCTTCCTCCTCTACCCAGTCATCACCCTTCGGGGTATTCTGGGATAAGATGAAGGGCACAAATCATATAGTAATAGGCCCTTCACCCAATATTGTTTGAAACCACTAAAAATGGGTGACTTGGAAGGTAGAAGGGGTAGAGAAGGAGGGCTTCTCACGGTGCTCAACGTCCTCCCTGTTGACCAACTTTGCATTCAGAAGGTGACATGTGGATCTACAGATGGGATTAGTCCCATTGTGTTGAGAGCCCAGCACCTTCTCCTGGTTCAAGAAGGATATAGGTGTAAGGTAGTCACCTAGTCAGGCTATCACAATTCCGGATAAAAAATGGTATATGTCTACAATTTTTTTGTTTATTTACTGCTTTCATCCACAATGTATTCATAAACCATTTGTAGCCACTAGATTACAGAAAAACAATAAGACATACACACCATACCATGTAAATAAACCCAACTCAGTTCATGAAGCTGAGAGAGCCACCAAAATTTACAAATTTACACTAAGTTAAAAATCTGTAGTCTTTGAGGACATAAGTCCTTGACTACCTTAACCATGGGAAGTACTTGGGATCAGCCTAGAAAATCATTGTCAAGAGTACCACGGGAACCCCAAAGTAGTTGGCCGCTGAGAGGAATTGCCAAGCAAAATGGGCAACGACCCCCACCGATTGAGTAGAAAAGCCGTGAGGAAAAATCCAAGTGTTGTCTTCTTGCAGTCTTGGTGGCCGAGTGACCACTTACAGCCAATAGGAAGCCATTGAAACTGGGGTCCAAAAAATCATTTCCACCTGTTTGATACACAAATCTAACACAATTGATCCCTCATGCTCTTCCTCACGCCTAAGAGGCGAACCACCACAATTTGGGTCATTGAAATGACATCAACGAGACCATTCTCGACGACCTCTCACACTATCAGAAGGCCACATAGCCTCTTATTAATATTTATTCCCATATCAGTATGAACTAGAACTCCAATTTGCACCATCAAGATCCATGGCTGGCACAAACTCAGATCCTTTTTTCTCCATAACAATCGCTAGTGGACCCATGTCCACACCACAAACTATCACCAAAAACCCTGCAGGTGGCCCCATAATGGTTATACAAATTGTGATAAGTTAGCTGCCACCACCCATAGTGACCAACCAAGCTGTCCCACCTACAACACTTGGGGGCAGTGGACCTTCCACATACACTGCCCCTCCTGTCATACATGGTGGCATTGGCCCTTCCACCCACATTATCTCTCCCAACACACTTGGGGGCATTGGCCCACCCACAGTGGTGCCACAAGTAACCCCAGCTATGTAGATGCATTATGCACCTGCAAACCCCAATGCCATGGCTACTCCATCTCACATCAACCTAGGGTTAAACCTCCCTTTCATGGCACGTATCAACTTACCTGATTTGGCCTGGTTAACAAATGAACCTATCCGCCATCAAACTTTTTGGCCTCCCATGCCAACCAAATTTCCCTCAGATATTCCCAAGTTTGAAAGGAAGGAAGGGGAGTGCCCCCAAAACCACATCATGACATTTCATTTATGGTGCTCATCAAACAACATTGTAGATGATTCGAGCAGGCTAAGACTGTTCCAATGCACCCTCATAGGTGCTGCAGCCAAATGGTACATTGAGCTACCACAAGCCAAGTACCTAGAATTCAACTCCCTGGATTTCATGTTCCTGCAATATTTCCAACTCCCTATCAGATATGATGAAGGGGTGGAGATCTGGTTATCTTGTCACCAGAACACTGCGACCCACATAACCGACCACATCCATGAGTGGCGGCGATGCCATAGTTTGTGTAAGATCCAACTTGATGACAGGATATTCTTGGATTGGTTCCTCAAAACCTTTCTCCCACCTATAGCAAAGGACGTTGCATCTGAACGTACCCAATCTGAAGAAGAGGCCATCTTGAAAGCCCAGTAGTTTAATTTGATTTATGCACAGTCTAGGTACCTTTACACTGTCATTCCAGATGCTCCCCATGCAGGAACTTCCCACCGAGATGCACCGGGGGCATCCCATGCTTCAGATGGCATTGTAGGCTTGGTCTCTCACTAACCACAGCACCGTCCAAAACCACCTACAGTACCACCACAACCAAGTAACACTGCTAGTGTTTCCTACCAAATCCAAACTCCGGACTATGCAAGAATGATGTCCCAGTCTGAAGCCACAACTTCTTAAGCACAACCTACACCACCGCAGTAGGCTTAGGCCTTAGCTTGGCCAACACAGTAGTACGTGGGGAAAATTCCCACACCACCCACCCAAATCTACTATGCACCACCAGTGCAAGCAGTTCAAGCCACTGCCCCTGCTCCACCCACTCCATTGGGATAGGTGTTTGCACAACAAAACCTTCCCAACCAGCCAGCCCCCAATAATCAACAAGGGAAATCTAGGAATAACTGACTCCAGAACCAAGGCAGCAATCAACCACAGGGAGGTGGTAAACAACCAAATCCTCCCAACAATGCCGCGGAAAAATGGCCATCCCAAAATCCTCCATGACCAAATGCACCGAGACACAATGCCCCATTGCGTACAAACCAACCATGCACACTATATGAGGTCTACGAGCACTACACATTTGAGTGTCCCTTCATGGGTCCCACTAAGTAGGCCATTCTAAACAAGGTTTAACATGCCACCAACACGACAGACCAAGCCCAACCCAACCCATCACCACAAGGACCTCCTCCTATGGTGCTTCAAAACTCGTTACCAGTATAAGGATTGGTGGCAACCATACCCCCTCCCCAACACAATCCCAATGCTACGGGGGCACCTCCCAGAGCAGAAATATGTTTCCACCACCTGCTAGCCATGACCACTGAATAAGTCAATCTACAAACCAAACAAAATCAATACAGAACCAATACCGAACCCACTGGCACATAAACAACATCTACATCTAAAACAATCAATGTGTCGCTTCAGTTACCCCCTTTCCTGCGCCCCCCCATACGACAGTTTACCAATAACGCCATGGCTAGAGCTGCTGCAGCTACAGCATCATGGATGATTTGGCCCAAACACCAACTGCCATGTCCCCTGTTGAGGTACTCAAAACATGCCCAATGTAGCAGAAAGCCTTACTAGCCGCCCTTGGGGCTGTAGACCCCTCCGAATCCAAGTTGATCACATTCAACAGGGAGAATGGAGAACCATGCATGCCATCAACCATTGCCTTTCAAATTCCAGTGTCTATCCAGAATTTGGTTGTGCATCAGTACATAGTGGATGAGGGGGCATCCACATGCTTTATGTCTACCCTAGTTTGGCAGAAAATTGGATCCCCAATTCTACAACCATCCTCCACAACTCTGTGGGCTTATGATGGCCATCCTACTAAAGCCCAAGGAATCCTCCCCCATGTCCCCATCACATTAGCTAAGAAGATAGTTCTGATTGACATAGAGGTTGTCAACGCTCAATTGGACTATAACTTTCTCCTCAGAAGAAGTTATATGTATGCCATGAGAGCCGTAGTATCAACTGTCTTCCATCTCATGATGTTACCCAATGAAGGGAAAATCATGATGGTTGACCAACTAACATATCATGATCTGTAAGGGCTAATGGAACCAACCAACGTTATCCCTATGATCAACACCATTGATTCGCAAGGGACGACCACACATGCCAATGTTGTCCCTGCAATCAACACCATGGTTGGAAACATACCAGCCTCCCCATTATTGAATGTGGGCCTTGGGTTGTTTGTCGATACCACCATGATAGCTCCTTTCCCCTTAGTGTCACCACCACTAACACCAAAATAGACTATGGAATTGTGCATGCTCTCATCCAGCACCGCTGCACCCAAACAACAACCGCAACCGCAACCCCAACCACAACCACAACACCGCCCGTAGCCGCAACATCATCCGCCACTGCAGCATTATGCGTAACTGCAACTACAACCTCATCCCCACACACAACCATCAGGGAGTTATCTGGGCTCCTCTTTAGTCCATACAATTCCCTTCCTCTTTCCCCCTCCTGGTGTCATGAGCAAGCCAGTAATGGCCACCCTAAACCTACCCAACTTTACATTGGGAATTCCCATGTGGTGTCTTGATCCACCAGCTCAACCACCAATGCCCCAGGTAGTCTTAACCCCTGTGCAACCCATTACAATGGAGTCTCACCCTCCACCCATCCCACAAAAACCAACCACTACACTTGCACCCACAACACCCCACCCAAAAAGGGCTAGAGGCAAGAATGCGAAAGCTATCGGAGAGCCTCGAAAGATCCCGCCTTGCACCGTCTGCGAAGAACAGGGCCATCCGACTCAGAACTTCCCTAAGATTCCAATGATCCATGCGCATTTGGATTCCATGGATACAACCAAAAATCTCCCCGTGGTTGAACTTCCAAGCACACCAACAGTAAGAAACAAGTCACTGAGAACAAACCATGCTTGCGCCCTCTATGGACTGTATGGACACTATTCTCACCATTGTCAAAAATTTCCCAAGTTCCAAATGGCTTTAGCTGACCTTCATCAACATTCCCTTGAATCTAATATCACCTTGATCGAAGAAGTTCACCCCCCACCCCCTTCGTCAGACACCATGTCCATTTACATGATGTCCAGTTCTACCGAACCTCTTGTCTGCACCATCACCAATGGTCCATCAGACCTTTCTCATCTATTGTTTACACAATCGGAGCTCCATCTGCAGCCGTAACCTCAGTCGCAACCTCAACCTCAATTACTAGGGAAACATTAGCATTCATTCCCGATCAACATGATCCTTTTCCTTTTCCTACCATTCAGGATCGTGAGTAAGTCTGTCTTGGCAACCCGCAATCTACAGGATTTCACACTGGGAGATCCTGTGTGGTACCTTGAACCACCTACCCTACCTCTAAGGCACTAGGATGTGTTTACTCATGTCCATCCAATTGAGATGATGTTGCACCTACCTCTAGGTCCATCAAAAAATCCTCCTGCCTATAGGCCTGCCTCTTGTTGCCACCTTTCACACACCTAGGTCATGTGGTAGAAATCTTCAAGCCACTTAGTGTGTCCTTAGGGGCAAGTCCCGAGTCAAGGCGGTCACCTTGTTCTTGAATCCTCCGTTTAGGCTCAACTCCTAATGAAGCCAAGGGGGGTAGACCCTATTAAGTTACTAAGAAAAAATTATTTAGTATGGTGATGTTAAATTGAATGAGTTACTTAGGAGTTTGAAATTTAACCATAAACAACCATAGATGATAAGATACAAAATGAGCGCACGAAAGCACAATGCTGAGACACAATATATATATAGCAAGAAAATAACCAGTGCCTTAAAATGGAGTGAAAAGATAATCAATGTACTTGCATGTGCTTGGAGTGAAAGGCTCGAAAGAGCCTATTCGAAAGGACCCCTTCTTTTTATTAGCAGCGATTTACAATATCAGCAAATTGAAATTGATGCACTTTGGTCCTTGTTATCTGGGATCCAAAGGATTACAACAAGCTTGTAACAAGCTTGAATTAAAACACAGCAGTGGGGGAAGCTTCCGAGAAGCTCTGGTTCGTCCAAGAGTCAGAAATTTGGTAGAGTCTCCTTCTCTTTTATGTTAGACCTACTAAAAAACAGCAAGCAATTAAAATCAAATGTACCCAAACACACTTTAAAAGTGTTTTGGGTCACCACGCTAATTACCAAAAAAAACTAAGTAAAAATTGTTAAATAGGGGTAATCTGATTTCTGCAAAAAGGAACCAAGGAAAGCTTGGCTTGCTGTTTGGGCAGCCAATGAGATGTGCACTTTTATTGCAGAATTTAAATCTTTTAAGAACAAAAAAGGAAGCTACCTTATGAGCAAGATTTAGATCTATGCTTTAGCTCTTGCAAAAAGGGAATTTCCTACACCTAGATCTATCTTTATGAACTGATATTCTTTATGAAATTATAGATCTAAGCAGCAAAAATCTTATAAAATAGATCTAACAATATATATTCAATTCTTAGAACTAGATCTGATCATAAGAGGAAGAGATAGGTAACCGGAAGATTGATTTTAATAGAAAGGAGGAAGAGAAGGGGAAAGGCCCGTTGTTGGATGGATCTGCAATGGAAACTTGTTAGTGGAATATAGAGGGGAAATGCCTTCACAAATTTTTTGGATGCACAATGGAGTCAAACTAGATCCACAAAGCATCCAATCCTTGCTACCTGAAATCTAAACACACAATCCTGCACGAAACCTCATGAGATCTGGATATATATATGAAAAAGAGACAAGAATTACATGCAAATGAACTTATTAAACATGTATAATCTAGATCCTCAAACATATATGCTATGAGATATAGAAAAAACAAGTAACCTTACTTTCCCAACTATACTCCTATTGATTCAGCTGAATCGTTCAAGCAAGACAGGGTTCAGATGCAAAAATTGAGAGAAAAGACGTCAACATCAATAGCCGTAGGACAATTCTTAATCCACACACATGAGAGCATTACACCATTTGGCCTCCAAAGATTCTTTATTCCAACAATCAAAATATTACAACAGTATTACAATAGCAAGCCCTTCAATCCAACTCTAACTAGCTTGGAAGAGGAGGCTTATGCTTGGATATATACAAAAACTAGGAGATCCAGCCCAGGGGGGGCGCAAATCCCAAGGAGAAAGATCAAATCAGGTGATGGAAGGTCAATCAATGCAGATATGAAGCTGAACTGAGCCTACTTGTCAACCAGGGGGCTGATTGAGCTGACACATCAACCCATAAACCGACACATCAGTCCACAGAGCATCCAAGAGAGTCCACACGTGTGGAGGAGAGAGAGAGGGCACAATTTCCCATAAAAGCTGCTGAAGATCAACTCTAGATCTGATTTGATCACCTCCTTCAGTCAAGGATTTGTCAGATCCAGTTAATCTGGTTCAGATCTGACTGATTTCAATCAAATCTGCTGAGAATCCACTGCTCTATGATTTTGGATTTGCTCCATTATTCATCAATTAATTAATTAAAATAATCAATAAATGATTTTTTGGGGCTTTCTAACCCGAGTGATGGAAAATCACTCAAAACTAGGAAATAGTGGGTCCATGGGTTTACATGGAGCTCTTAGCTTGAAAATGAGCACCTATATGACTAAAACTAATTATTTGGCCCACTTTTATTACAAAATCAAATTTTCCAATTAAACTTTTAAAAAATAGCCTAAGTTTTGGAAAATTCAAATTTTAATAAAGAACACTGAAAAAACTAAAAATTTGAAAAATTGAAAAAACCTAGGGGGACTTAGACATATTCATATGACTCGACTATGATTTCTAGCATGTTTATACATTGACACATAAACTATAATAACCTCAATAGGCCTAAATGCCAAGCCAACCACCCCAACTTTGGAGGTATGGAGTGAAAAAATCAGAAATTATCAGTTGTTTATTCAACAACCAATAACAACCAAGGGAAAAAACACCCTAGGCTGATCAGATTGACAAATAAAGTCTAAGAGATCGATTCTTTTACAGACACTATCATGCTAGAACATTTATTACAATTCCCCCATGGGGTATGAACATGTGATATAGTACAACAAGCACTTCCCAGAAGTACTTCCAAAGGTCTTCTTAAGTCCGAACAAGTTATCCTTGTCTGGTTCACCAGGCTCACTTGATAAAAAACCACTAAGTACAATCGTAGGTTGTAAAACCCCTCTTCCTCCAACAGAGACTTGGGGCAAGGCCACCAAAGCCATAACCAATACCATTTACATGATATCTAGCACCAGTTTCCCTTCCATCTCATTGGCTGTGGAAGATCCACCTGATCTACCCTGGCACCACTTACGCGATGACAGAGAGATTTGTAAGACTGCCTCTAGTTTTACCCCATTTTCTTTAAACCATATTGTGGAATTGGTTCTTCCCATAAAATACCAGATTCCATCACCCCACCTTGCCAATAACCTTTGTCTCGGCAAGGAGGCATACCTCTTTGCTGACTCAGACAGTCGACTCTTGAAAAAGCCTCACAATGTCGACTCTTGAAGAAGTTACGCAACAGGATCCACTTCAAGAGAGTCTATGCTTGATATAACCACTATGAGTCCCTTATAGCGTAGTTTTTTCCCTTTTTTCTTTTCAACATTTTTTCATCACAAGTCAGTGGCAACACCATTAGCTGCTAATCCAAAGTCACCCAGAGCCTAGTCAAGACACCTCTCACACCTCTGGGCTCAAAAATCCATCTTCTGTCTTCTATGAGACCACCATCTCATGTTTAACAAACAAATTTTGGGATTGCTTCCCGAAAATTACTTTCGGGACGATCCACAACATGGTGTTGTAAGTTTCTACAGACCTTTACTTGCATCACTATTGCCTACCACTACTCATGCGGGTTTTCGGGCCATTGCCCATTAAGGAACATCATTTTTGTTTTTTGTAACATATAGTTGTCTACTTCATCCACCACACCTTATGCAGATCTATGGACCATTGTCCAGAAAACAAATTTTTTCTCTTGAATGTATTTGGCATATAATTTGCCCCGGACTTGCACTCACATCACATGTAGTCAAGTCCATCCACCGCAACTCACACACAGCTCTCCTAACCTCTGTCTGAGAGCCACCTCGGTTTGCATGCCTCTACTGCAATCTATCCTTTGCATGTATTGGTATGTTTAAGAGCCACCTGCTATGTCCATACTCCGCGGAAGACATTTGGACCATTGTCCACTATCCCGACATGGGGCACCGCCTGTGCCACCGCAATCGGTTAACCATACTAGAGTTTCTTTTAAGCTCTTTTTTGACTCCTAAAAGAATGAAAAGATTTCCAAGGACAACTACTTCCTTTCCCACTCGTTAAAGTATAAGAAAGGGCATCTACATCATCTTGTTTATCTCCTTTTATCGACTATGTAGACCATCAAATGAAAAGGACCACGTTGGCATATTCAAGCCAAGACCATTCCCCTCTGCATACTTTTATGCTTTCTTAGGCAGAGGGGCTGCAATTTACAAAAAAGGTCACCATGGGTTGTCATTAAGCTCTTTTCCAGCCTTCTCATTAGGAAAATATTACTGAGAAAACTTGGTTTCATTCATGCTTGTAAAAGTATCTGAATGACCATCCAGTCAGTATAGGTTTAACATTTTCTGGCCTGATTGGACTACCAACGGTAAAGAAGTCTCTCATCCCCCAAAGGATGGGTGAGCTCTCTTATGTATACTTCTATCCTTTTTTGGGCACTGGAGACTACCAACAAAAAAGAGCCCCATTGGAGTCTTCTTCGTGCTTTCAGACTCTAAAATTGAAAGCACCATTGAGCATTTACTTTCTTGGGCTTGCCAAAAATCCACAAGATCGTACCATAACAGTGTCTCTAGACACCACCCCATAGAAAACAGTTTTGCAGCATTCCCACTTTGGGTCTCCTTTGTTTAGAGTACTCTGCAATGTGTCTTCCTTGGATCCCATCAATATCAAAAGTGTCCACCTCCCTCAAGTATTTCCCATCTATAGTGACATTCCTGGTATTACAGCTATGATCCCATTCCCATGAGTCAGTTTCATTCGCTGCCTGGTTTTCCCTACTATCATACTCTAAATAAAGGAAGTTTGAGTCTACTACACTCCCCTTTCCCCTGTTCAATTCTCCCCCCCCCATTTAGTGGGCTAGTCCGCAGATTGTCTCACATCGTTCAGTTATCTCCCTCGCGCTTCTGGTCAAGGAAACACCATTGCCTTGACCAGGGCAGGTCTCCCTCTATTTATGACAACACATATATTCCATAGGATAGACCCAGATGTTTTTGTATCTTGGTTTCATTAACCTCATTGATGAGTTCCTCGGACCACTTGAGAGGAGTCCTTAGTGCCTCTCGGGATGGTTGTTTCTCATGTGCTTGACTCCAACTACATCATCACACCGTTAAGATTCATACAGGGTTTGGTCCATGCAGTATTTGGTCAAACACCCCGGATTTCACCTGACTCTAGAACATTGATGAGTCTATTCGAGGGACCTAAATAGGTTATGTCCCTTGTGATTTTTGGGTTGCTTTGGAGACAATGTTCAGAATCCCCAGCAGTGCTTCTATATATATTTATGATGGATGCAACATACTTGTACCATAGAGACTTTGACTCTCCATCAGTGATTCCATACAACTATGTACCATTGCAGATCCAATAGGCTATTAGTCATGAATATATAGCATTCGATGAGAATTCCATGGGTCCAATGTAGCAGTTCTTCAGACCAATATTGTATTCAGCATCACATTGAGGAAACCACTATGTATCATCAGTTGTATATGATCGGCTCTTGTATTTTAGAGCATAGATCACATTATTCTTTTGACATTATTACAAGCATGGGGATGCCCGCCTTGCCCATATACATGTCACACATTATTTGTATCTCACCCATTGATGGGAACCATATTAATACAAAAACAAAAATCCACCATGCCCCAGCCCCGGAAGCACCACCTCTCTGCAGCAAATCCTATGATGTCTGTCGGCCATACGATGAGCTCCTTCCCTCACACATCAGGGGGAAATTTGTTAACACAAATAATCCCTCACTCAGCTCTACATGGCCTACACCACCCAAGGACACACATGCATGACACTCATTTCACCTCGTTAGACCCCCACACCCTCAAAAAAGCTTAAGAATGAGCAAAAGGGCTTAAAAACCTCAAAAAGAGCCTAAATAGTTCTCTTAGGGGCTAAAACCCCTCAAAGGAGCTAAAAACCCCAAAAGGAGCTAAAGATAGGGTGGAAGGGGCTAAAAGACCAAAAAAGGGGCTAAAGCCCAAACTAGGGGCTTAAAACCCTAAAAGGCCCCCAAAAAGCTATAAATAGAGGGGTGGGGATCACTCTCAAATCACTTCTCCCTTGCAAACTGTTATGCTTCCCATGGATGCCTTGAGACCCTTTGTCTCTCAAGCCACCCACACAACCTCTCCTCCGTTCTCCATTGAGCCATAGCTCCCCCATCCAAGAGAGGTGCTTCTCCAAGCCAGAGCATGGTGGCCCATTCCACCCAAAGAGAAGGCCGCTAACATTTGTTTTGTTTTGTTTATTTGCTTTCATCTAATCCATATTTTCTTGTAGGTTTTCATTATCTATTTACAGGTTTTTGATACATTTTTTGCAGGTTGCTGGAGTTAAACCCTAACAGTGTTTGCAGAGGGGTTTCTAGTCATTCCATATTTCTCTTCTTGCTGTTCTTTATTTTGTTTCTGTCCATTTTTACTACATTTCACCTGTAGGAACCTACCCTTTTGTCATACAGACAGAAGGTAGCCATTCCTTCCCTATAGCAAGGGAGAAATCCCTACTACAGTACTTATGGCACAGTTGTGGACAGGCCATTGCACCCGGGTATGGTAAGCGACACAGTGTGAGTGGAAGGGACACTTCCTCCATGTATGACTGGAGGGACAGTGTAGGTGGAAGAGCCACTGCCCCTAGACATGCCAAGTGGGACAATATGAGTGGACGGGCCACTGCCCCCAGGCATGCCAGGTGGGACAGCTTGAGTGGTAAGTATGGGTGTAGGTATTTGACTTATGATAGTATGCATGACAGTTCTAGGACCACCCGCAAGGGTGTTGGTGGTCGTGCGAGGTATGGACATGGGTCCACTACCAATCCCTAAGCTGGAAAGTGGATCTAGGTTTGCACTGGCCATGGGGCTAGATGTTGTAGTGTGTATATCTGGCTCAGATTGGTATGATTCTAAGTCTGACTCAGAGGCTGTGTGGCCTTTTGATGGTGTAGAGGGTTGTCAAGAATGCTCTCGACGATGTTGGTTCAAGGATCCAAACTATGGTGGATTGCCTCTCAGGCATGGGGAAGAGTGTGGGGGATCAATTGTGTCTAGTTGGTAAATTAGGTGGTGAAATAAGGTAGTGATGTTCTCGACCCAAGTTTTAGTGGCTTCCTATTGGCTTTCAGGTGGTCACTCGGCCACCAAGAATTCTAGGAGACAATGCTTGGATTTTTCCTCACGGGAATGCTAGTCAATCGGTAGGGGTCATTGCTCGTTTCGCTTTGCAATTCCTCTCAGTGGCCAGCTACTTTGGGATTCTCTTGGTACTCCTCACAATGAGTTTATGGGATGAGCCCAAGTACTTCCCATGATTAAGGAAGTCAGGGGCTTACATCCTCAAATACTGCAAGTTTTTGAATTAGTGTAAATTAATAAATTTTAATGGCCAGCTCAGTGTCATGAACTGAGTTTGGTTGTTTTATTTGGTATGATTTGTGTGCATGTCCATTGTATTTTTGTTACACTTGGTGGCTGCTTGTATGGTTTATGAATATTTTTGTAGATATTGTTTAGTATATTATAGAACTTATAACATGGGTAAGTTGTTTATGAAAGCAGTAAATTGTGAACATAAATTTAAAACATGCCATACATGAATCCAAACTATGCTAGACTTATTAGGTGACTGCCTTACACCTGTATTTCTCTTTGAACATGAAAGAGTGTTGGGATCTCAACACAATGGGACTAAGCCCATCTATAGATCCTCAAGTCACTCTCCGAGTGCAAGGTCGGTCAACAGGGAGGACGTGAACGCTGTGAGGCCCACTGGGCCTACCACCCCCTCTACCTTCCAAGTCACCCATTTTTAGTGGTCTTAAAAAATTACAAATGAAGTTCCTATTACTATACGAGCTTTACCATTCGTCTTATCCCAGAATACCCCGAAGGGTGATGATAGGGTAGAGGAGGAAGGTCTAGGCAAGGTGTTAATTTCCAATTAAGAACTAAAATTTAACCTACAGTAATTTGTTCAACCGTTAAAATATATTCATTATACCATTAACCAGTTAAATTTATCAGTGATTTACATAGATTGTATGAAATGAACACATATTGCTGGACAGAGGCAACTGAGCCGCACTAACAGTCTAGATAGCTTAACAAATCGAATCTGAGAGACAGGTCTCCTATTTTGGGGCCAATGTGGTGAGGGGGTCACCATTTTTTCCAAAATATAGGCGAGTGGGCCACTCAGAAACAAAAAATAGGAGCGATTTGGCTCATGAGAGGGAAGTCACACCTTTTGGGCAAAACTGAGCGACCTGGTTGCCTATTTTAGCTCGATAAGTGTGACTTGGCCCGAAAAATGGATTTTTTTTAAACTGAGTAGGAAATAGCCAATAGTAACTTGTACTGTGGCCGAATGGGCTCGATTTGGCCTTAAGGAGGCTCGGTTGTGAGATAAATTGCATAAAAAGATAGATCTAAACTAGATTTAATAGAAAATGAACTAGGTTAACAGAGCAGAAACAAAAAACTTAAACATGAAAAGAAAATCCAAGGATCCTGTGGGATTGACCTGGTATGGTCACTAGTTCTGTAGTAGGGTTTTCACCCTAGCTACATCCAGGAATGACTACCTTACATCTATAGGAAATAAGGGTAGGGTTCCTGCAAGGTGGAAGAAAAATTGCAAAACAACGCCAGACCTAAGCTATGAAACCCTGCATGAAATGGTTAGGGAACAAACTATAGCTGCAAGAAATTAAATGGAAACCCTGCAGCAAAGCATTAGAAAACAAGCCTGCAAACAAAATAAGTTAGAAAAACTAAAATAACAATGAAAAAATAATGTTTATACCTTCTATTTGGGTGGAATGGGCCACCATGCCCTAGCTTGGGGAAGCACCTCTCTCTATGGAATGGAAGCTTGGCTTGTGGAGAAATGGAGAAGAGGGAGGGTGAATGGCTTAAGAGGAAAAGTGTCTCAAGGCACTCACATGGGCAGCATAATGATAGGGAGAGAAGGAGTGTTTTGAGAGTGACCCCCACCCCTCTATTTATAGTTTTTTTCTAGATATTTAGGGTTTTAAGTTAGCCCCTTTTTTGGGCTTTAAGCCCCTTTCACCCAATTCATAGCTACTTTGGGGGTTTTAAGCTCCTTTGAGGGCTTTAATCCCCTTTTTGGAGGTTTTAGCCCCCATGAGAGCTATTTTGGCTCTTTTTAGGGGTTTTTAAGCCCTTTTTCATATCTTTGAGCCTTAGCAAGGGTCTGGGGGTCAAATGAGGGTCATACATAGATGTCTTTGGGTGGTTTAGGTCATGTATAGCTCATTGAGGGATTTTTTGGGTTAACAATAACAATGATCCCATTTGTTGATAAAGATCTCTTGTGCTATTTTATCCCCCAAGAATTTGTTGGTTCTTCTCAATATCTCTTCTCCTTGTATATGTAGTTGTAACTTGGTGACTTGTCTCTTTAAATCATCCCTCTCATTTTCCAAGTCATCAATCAAGTAATATTTATCATTCAATTCATTTTCCAATTATTTCATCCTCTTTCCTTTTTTATTTAATTCAAGGTAGAAATTTTTATCTCTAAGTCATTTAGTTTATTCTCATATTCCCCTAGCTGGTTCTTGTATTGCCTCATGCTTTCATATATATTTTCCTTTTATTCTTGCACCTTCAACAAATTATAGGTTTGGACTGGTTTTTCCAAAAAAAAATCAATTTCCTTTTAAGATGTGCAATTTCAATATCTTTCTGTTGCAAGAGAGATTTGGAATGGAAAACTTTTGCTGGATCTACTCTTAAAACTACAATTTTTCTCTCTATCTCCTTAATAGTCTCTTGATTTGCTTTGACAACTACCCCATTTTCTTTTAACAATTGTTAAAATTTTTGCATTTTCGTCCTCATCCTTTTTTTAGTATCAACAGAGTGTAATACATATTTTCACAGCATATCACTATCTTTTCTGTAAAAATATACTTTTTCCATCTTACCAAACTATTTGAAGTCCACTTTATATACATTTTCTCTCGAGTCACTAAATGTGGAAGCAATACCAACTTTAGGTTCTAGGACTTGAGTTCTGAAATTATCATCTCTGTATTATTCCATAGTTAATAATATCTTCTCTGATGCTTCCACATCTCCCATGATATTTTTTACCATTCTTACACTTCCTTGTCTTATACTCAAATATTATGTCTGAATATTTTATTTCACCGATACTAGACCTGCAAAGGTATTTGAGGCACTATAAATTCCATGGAGGGATAGTGGGTGAAGGTAATTGGTGGAACATACCTTCTAACTGGTGGATTCTCTAGCAACTAAGCCAATTATTTTTGTAGTTCATCACTCCCTCTTCTTCCACCAAAGTTTGTTTCATAAGGTGAAGGTGAGGTAGGAATTGCAAACCCCTCTTTAAGGTTTTGAGATAATATATGGTTTCTTTAAGGGGGTTAAATGCATGATAAGACGTTGCTATATTCTCTTCATGGATATTTTAAAAGAATGGGATATCAAGAAAACACAACATCTTTTCAATAGCATCTCTAGTTATAATGCACAATGTTTTGCAATAGTTTGTGGATAGGATGGACCGTAGATTTGGTGAATAGAAATTGAGCACCAGGTGATGAATTCTTGAAAATAAATAGTGTGAGGAAAAATGACTTGGGATAAATTGGTTTCCCAAAAGTGACATGGGTCTCGACCAACAAAAAATAGGGATTGGTCCTCTCAAATAATGTCATTTAGGTCAAAATCAGTGACCATAGTGTCGAATATGTCAACATTATGGTCATAAACCTGCTTATCTCCATATACTTGAGGCTTCAAGAGTTTTATTTTGGATGAGGATTCCTTGTGTAGAAAAATTAGATGGGCCTGCTAGGTAAGACATTAATGATAGAATTAATGGAAGGTAAAGCCTCTTTTAGAATTGTAACCAAGGTAAGAGAAAGGGAAGATGCACACTATAGGATTTACCTAGAGGGTAAAATATTGTTGACGTCTTTGTATTATGTACGTGCCTATTGTTTGGAGTTGTCAAATGGGTGCAAGTGGCTCTTGTATTCCTCTCTTTAATGATCAAACAAAATTTAAATTTAGACAGCTAGAAATGATTTATTCGACACACCTAAATGACATAAGATTATGTCAGCATAGCCACTTTCCACCTATCAACTTATGGTTGGTCTATGTGGGTTACCATTGTCTTTTATTCTCTTGTGTGGAGGAATATTTGGCACTTTGGGTCCTAGGGAAGAAACTGCTCTTATTTACCATTGTCGACTTGGAGGCAAGGTTTTTTAGGAGAGGGATCTAAGGAGCCATTACCAGTCATATGTTCCCATTTGTACATGGATTTGTTGGGCCAATTTATCTTTGGGGAACCTTTAAAACTCTCATATATTCATGATGCACTTTTTCTATCAACCATTGATCTTCTGGTCTTGTGCTTGATCTACGCAGTTCTCTTTGGTAAGTTCATTATATTTTGATAATGCATTGGGCCCCTCTGTCCTTGATTTTATGGACCCCTCACATGATATGCTCGATCACTCTATATCTATTGACCACTCTATCCCCAGGTCACCTCCCTCGGTTTCATTATCTCTTTTTATTTTGGCACCTGGTTTCTTTTCCTCTGAGCTCATGGTTTCTAGTACTTGGTCATCATGCTACTTTTTGTTACTCTCTTTCGCGTGTCTTTCATCTCTTATGAAACTATAGTATAATCCTTTGAGGGATTAAGTCAAGTATTTATGGTTCTTTTGAAAGGTCCTAGGGTCTTATGAGTCCTTGACCATTTTGAGTGACAACATTGGCTCCAATGGTGACAACCTTTTATTTTATAAATAACTTAGAAATGTAGATCAGTGCCTTCTGCATTGGCTTATGGAGTCATCTTCTATTGAGTAAGTTTCACACATTGAGAAACATGTTGAGCCTTGCACATCATTTAAAAACATGGAAATGTAAAATGGAGATGCTTGAGTAACTAGAAAATAAAGAAAATAAGCAAAAAATTGAATGCTTCTTCTCTCTTATGTACATAACTGTAGACTTTTTTGAACTTAAATACTAAAATAAGCGCTTGAGGATCCTTCCAATCATAGTTGCCTCCATTATTTCACTATCCATTTGTGCAATAATATAGGTGTTTTTTCCTTGGATTGTTGATATTTGATAAGGTTCTACCCAGAGGTTATCAAACTTTCCATATTTTCCTTTATCTTCCCTCTTGGCATCCCACTTCAATACTATATCTCCTGGATGGAAATCCCTTTCTGTTGTTTTTTTAATCAAATTTATCTTTCATTCTCATTGTGTGCTCCCAGAACATTAAATTGAGTTGTTCTTTGTCTTGTTGTAACTCTATTAGTTAATATATCCTTATGGCCATATCATTTGGTTATCCCATTTCAACATGAATTAGCTTCATCATAGGTATCCCTAATTGGATTGGGAAGGTTGGTTATTTCCCATAGACTTGCTGAAAAGGAATTTTGATTCTTATTCTATCAACCAGTAATGCATATCATAGATTTATATCCCATTCCTTTTTCTTTTCTAATAGAATCTTGTTTATTATTATGAGTATGATCTTGTTGGAAGACTACAAATACATTTCCTTGTGGATAATAAGGGTTGGAGTGCCCCAAATTAATATTATATGTTTGATATAATACTATCGTTTTGATTCATATGAAGGCATGTGCATTGTCAATAATGATATTCTTAAGGCATCCAAATCTTAACAATATATTTTCTTCCAAAACTTCATTATCACTGTGTAATTTGCTGATCTGGTTGGTATTTGATCTACCCTCTTGATGAAGTAATTAGTGGCTGTCAAAATCCACTTATTTTTTCCACTAGAGTGGGGATTTATCTCTACAGTAAAATCTAGTCCCCATTTCTAGAAATGAGCTGATGTATTTATGGGATTCAAAGGAAACAATTTCAACTTTTGTTTCCCTGAAAACAATTGACACTCATTGCATGAAATCACCATGTGGTTAGAATCAAAAATATTTTTGGCCAATAATATCTTGCTCTACTAATTTTATAGGTTTTTCCCCCAAGCATGATTCCCTCCACATATTCCCTTGTGAAACTATGTGATCATTCCTTCTGTTTATTCTTTTATTGCACAATTAAACAATATTCCCAAAGGATCTTCCCAATATAGTTACTAATCTAAGATGCAATACTTAACAACATGAATATTTAAATATCTATCTTGGGCCTTATTCATGTGACCTAAACACTCAAGATGTATCAAGTAGAAAACAATGTCTTTATGCCATTGGGATTCTATAAATTTGGGATTTATTTTTATGAGTTTCACATGAGGGTATTCCTTTTTTTCTTCCCCTTCATCTTCTACCAACTCAGCTACCAAGTTTAAATCTAATAGCTCACAATTGGATTCATTAGACAACTTGGCTCCGAGTCCTTGTCCTTTCACTAATTTGGTAGGATTTATTTCAAGGTCATATTCTCGGAGCTTATCAATCCACTTCCGCCTTGTACCCTCACTGTCTATTTGGATGAGAATCTCCTTCACTGTACTATATGTCACATGAGAAATCACATGGGAATGGAGAACATAACATCTAAAATATTTTATTTCTTTACCCTTGGCATATGCTTTTTTTTTCCATCAACAGTATTTCAATTACAGATGTCTCAAATCCTTGCTAGAAAAGGAAACAGTTTACTCATTTCCTTGGCTATTTTGCAATAGGACAACTACAATAGTATTTTTTGAAGCAAAAGAGAAAACCAAGAAAGGTTTAGTATAATTAGAAATCATTAATACATGGGATTTCCCTAAGGATATTTTGAGTTGTTTTGAAAAGTTTCTTTGCATTCTTTAGTCCATTTGATATCATTACCTTTTTTTAGCATGTTGGTAATGTTATTTATCAACTCATCCAAGTTAAGAATAAACATACTAAGAAATTTTATTTTTCCCATGAAATATTTCATTTCCTTCTTATTCTTGGGGATGCCTATTAATTGTATATAGCTACCCTTTCGGGGTCAATTCTAACCCCATCTTTGGAAACAATGTTCCCCAACAATTTTCCTTCATGTAAGGAAAAATGTGGCATCTTTGGATTCAAATACAATCCATACTTCCTGCATTTGTTATATGTTTTTTTTAGGTGTGACATATGTTCATCATCAAATTTTGAAATTTTTTTCATGTCATCTAGGTATATTACAATGAAATGGTCCCTTTCACCTACAAAGGCTATGCTCATGACACCTTGAAATGTTTCTCCTGCATTTATTAGTCCACATGAAATCCCACCATACATGATTGTACTCTATGGAGTTATGAAATTTGTCTTATCTCTGTCCTCTCTATGCATTGAAACTTGATTATACCCTAAGAAAACATCCATCATGTATATTCTATTAGCCCATTCCACTTTTTGGAGAATTTGATGCATCTTGGGTAAGGGGTAAATTTCTTTCAAGGAGAAATTGTTGAGGTTTCTAAAGTCAATACATAATATAATTTCCACATTTTTATCTCTGATTGGTACTAAATTAGCTACCCACTCTGAGTATCCCAAAGGAATTATGATCTTGGCATCTAAAAAATTCCTTACTTCCTTTTCAATTATAGGTAACAAGAAGGGATTAGTTTTCCTCATCTTTTGTTTGAATGATTTTACTCTAGGATTTAGGGGTATCTTGTGTTGGATAATAGATGTGTCATAG
>LPNX010645991.1:144972-156797 GCA_001517045.1 Pseudotsuga menziesii | reverse complement strand
ATGTATATTATAATTATAATGTTTGGTATCCTCTACTGTGTCAATATTCACATCTTCAACATATTCTTCTTTGGGTTGTACAATATGCTTAACAAGAATATAAATTTTGTAAAATAGTATTTCTAATGGTACAAAGATTTCAGGGATGAATTTGTTTTTTAGTTGTAATATTTTGTGACTCGTCACTTTGCTCCTAAATCCTGGGTCTTATTTTCCTCCCTCTTGACACTCTTCTCCTTCATCTTCAATTTGATATTGATATGTATAGAATGTTGAGAACTCACCTATCATTTATAGAAATATTTTTAGTTGCTGGTCATCCTAAAAAAATTTCTAGTCTTTCTGGTTTTTAGGGATGGAAGTTCTATATATAATCTCAACTACATGCTAGAGCCTGGGACCAATTGGAGCTTTAAATGTACTGGCATCTACAACCAATGAATCTTCCCTCTAATTAATCTCTCTTGGGACAATAGTGATGTTGAAATCATGAAATTGTTTTCCACCAAATCCCATACTTAATTTATATATGCCCTCATCCTGGGGTGTTTGGTTTGATAAACATTTTTAGTCTATTGTACAACTAGTTATGAATCTCCAAAAATAGATATTTGTGTTATTCCCATTTTTTAGCAACTTCCAATCCCAAGATAAGATATTCATATTTACCTACATTATTTGTGGGTTCAAAATTTATTTTTAAATATAAAGAAACTTCTTATTTATTGGGAGAGAAAGAAATTACCCCTTCCCCTATTTCTCCTTCAGACAAAGATCCATTAAAATACATCTCCCATATATAACTTGAACTTCATGGAAAAACTTTAGAAATAATCCTTGTAGGAACATTATCATTATACCCTTCATCCATGGATAAAATGTATCATCCCATGTATTATTCTATAATATATACAAGGTAGTTAATGGGATTGTTTCGATCACTGATAATATAAGCAAACTTAGCCTCCTGTAAAACCTTTTGGTACCACCAGCAAAAACAAGGACTATTTCATATTTCATGTCCATATTCATGGTGCCTTCCATATTTTTAGCCCATGTTCTAGATAACAACATCCCATATCAGGAATGCACATCTACCACTGCCACATCAATCACAATACTCTTTGCAATAAGTTGAGCCGAAGTGACCACTAGAGATTTTGTCATCCCAATCATTTCACTTTTGTGGAGTCAAAGCTATAAATCTAATAATAAGGTTTGCTAATTTGTAGGTCTAGTTGCTCCATAATAACTTTTGGCATTAAATTATGGGAAGCTCCTAAATCTAACATGTAATTGTGCATCAATTTTTGATATACACTGAGGGTTATATAAAAGGGAGCTGTATGATCATCTTTTTATTTCTCCACCATACAGTACTTCTAAGATAGTAGGATTCTCATATGCTAGATTTAGGATGTCAAGATGCATGGTTGGCTCTACTATGTTTAGAATTTTCTTTGTTTTCTTTTGATAAGAATGTTTTTTGGCCAACTATGACAGAGGTACTAAGATCTTTATTTTTGATAACTAATGCTCAATATCAAAAGGAATGGAAAATTTTTCACGTTCTTTTCTTTTAGGCTCAAATATTGTTGGACGTGGAACTTCAGCTATATTCTGTGCAATTGGGGACACAATCTTACACACCCTATCTTCTGAGACAACAAGATTTTTAACGGTGGTTGGGAGTCAGGGATTTTATCATTTTTTGGATTCACAGAGGTTTTTTTAGGGGATATATTTTGTTCTAATTTGCTACAATATTTGTTTGTCTGAGATTGTATTTTATTTTTAATTCTTGATTATTCTCATATATTTATTTTTGCAAAGACTTTTCATAATATTACTATGTTAAATAAATCATATCATTTTCATCTTGCATCCATAACATTTCGTTAGGTGGCTCAATATATTCCTCATATGGGTGTAGGTTACAAAATGGATTTTATTATTCTCTCTTATAGGAGGTTGCATGGGTGGATCTTCATTTATCCTCTCCCTATTCTTGATCTAACGGTTAAAAGGTCTTCTATATTGATTAGGATTTATTTTTCCTCCAATTCATGGATTTTTGTTACTTCCATCCACTTCCAATCTTGTAAGTTTATTTAATAAAACTTTAAGTAATATGGACATCTCTCCCATATTTGCATCTTATTAATCTTTATCCTTACCAGAAGTTCCATTATCTTCTTTTTATTTTTTCTTCTCTAAATTATGTTTATATTTTAACCTTCCTAAAGCTGTCATGTTCTGTTCCACATCTACTACATCATCTTGTATATTTAGTAGAGTTGTAGATCTACTACATCATCTTGTATATTTAGTAGATTTGTAGATCTACTTTCTTTGTATATCATTGCAAATTCAAGTTCAAAGAACCAGTATAGGTGAATTTTTCAACTTCTTGTGAGGGTTTTATATTTTGATGAATCTTGTTATAGATATTATTAAATCTTTTGTTAAAATCTCTGACTCTTTCTCCATTTTTATTCTCTAGTGCAACAAACTCTGTTAGGTAATATAGGTGATCCTTTTTCTCACTCAACTACCTCATAAATTAAGTTTCAAGCACATTCCAAGAGTTAATGGAATATGTAAGAAGAGAGCTCAACCAATTTCCTACTTATCCCTCTAAATCATGGAAAATAATCCTCAGGAACACATCGTCATGCTCAATGTATATGTTATTGGTGAAATATTTATTGAAAAGTAGCCATATTCTCTTTAGCTTTGGCATCCCTTTCCCAATTATACTTAGGAAATATTTTTGAATAACTCTTAGGTAAGTCATGGAGATTATCACAGAGATTCAACAGACCATATATAGAAGCTACCCAAGGGTTTACTGGTGGTGGTTGTGGTGGATGTTATACCAAAATCCTGTCACCATCATGTGATAAGACATTTGGCATACCTACTTGCCTTGAATCCCAGCTTCTGGAGTGGAAACCCATACTAAATGTCAATCTTTCATACAAATTCCCAGCACAGCGCTTACCTTCTTATCCATACATGGTACCCTTGTTCGCATCGCCTATACTCTGTTGCCCACAAGCGGTGCCACTGCTTATGGCCCTTAGTCCATAAGCAGTTATTATCAGAACCGCTCTGTCACTAAAGGAGAAACGCGGTACCCAGGGTAAAAAGGGAAAAAGAGAAGTTTCTCGAGGCTTCTATATGATAAGCCTCATGTCCTCCCTTATCCCTACTATTGTGGGTTAGTTGAGCTTGAGATCCCTCATCCTAGGATCTTAGAGGCCACCTCACCCACTAATCTCTCAACCATCCCTATCCATCTATCCTTATAAATACAAGCTTATGGCCATGGTTGAGGGGGAGAACTCTTAAGGCATTGTTATTCTATTGGATTGATCACTTGGTCCATATCATTGGAGAGCATAGAGAGAGCTAGAGTCGGAGCGTATGGGGATGAGAATGCTTGGTTTCATGGAGATGCATGTCAACACTAAAGCTTGGTTGTAAACTTCTTCATATTTCTTTAATGCAAGTTGATTTATGTCCCACATATATTGTTGATGTTTGATTTCATATATATGTTGTTAGATTCCTTAGTCACTAACATAGATTAGTAGATTATATTCTGGTTTCTTTGATCTGTTTCATGTTGAGCTTATTACAGGTACATAGGGTGACTATCAAAGCATTGTATTCCAGGTATCTACGATGTCTAGGGAGAGTATTCAATCTCTGTCTTATATTTGTTCTGGATCTGAACCATTAAGACCAGTGGAACACCTTGCTGTCCGCAGGAGGTGAAAAATTCTAGCCAACAAATCTGGCGACTCTGCCAGGGAATGAAGTTGTGTATCAGTCATTCTGATCTTCCTCAGTCTGCAACTCTTGTCCGAATCCAGGGTCCTTCTTCAACTCTCTTCAGTCAGATCTACTCTGTAACTGACTCTGTTTAGGTTTGAAACCTCCATATCTATTTAGATCTAAGTCATTTCGATCTTTTATGCTCTATTTCCATACTCAATTCAACAATATTTGCCTTGATCTATCCTTTTCTGACTGGATCCTTCATTCTTCTTGTGTTTTGGTCATCTACAGGAAACCACACCTATGCTGTGTACAAGACACGGTGCCACTGCCTAAACAAAGTGGATAGTATGCGGTGCCACTACCTGTAACCTGTTGACAAGAAGTGGTGCTGTCTGGGAAACACTCTGTCAACACTTGAGAAGTGCGGTGCCAGGTAGGCATCATTCCAAAGCCATTTTTGCTTATTTTTCTTTGCAAAAAATTTGATTTTGATTGCTTTCAGTTCTTCTAGTCAGGCTTGTGTTACTGAATTTGATGCTTGTGGTTTGATTTTTTATGGTTTAAGATTGATTTGAGTGGAATTTCAAAATTTTGATTAAGTCTTTTGATTGTTCATCCACTTCTATGCTTGTTGGTTTTGTTTACAAAAGGATTTCTTGTTGTCTGAAAACATTAGGGTGTTATTTAAAATTCTATTTTCGTTTCTGCTACATAGACTAAAAGAAGAACACTAGATTAGCTTCTAGGTTTCATTTCTTATTTGCATAGTAAACTTATTTTTCCTTCCTTTAAAAAAGAATTTTTTTTAATGAGACTAGGATATCATCATTGAGTGTTGGACATTGGTTTTATGATTGGATTTACAAGCTTTCAGAACCTTTATGATCTTTCATCTCTCATGCATTTAGAGCTATATCGATCAAAATAAAAAAAAATTGTTAGTTTTAAGTTAGATTTGCTTATGTTTGAGAAATCGGAAAACATAGAGTGCATTTGCATATAGGTGTGCTTCTTGTTTTTCATTTAGGAAAAGAGATTCTTCCCCTTCTCATTTGCTTTCAGAAAGAAGAAATCAATTTGGAAAATTGTTTGCTTGTCTTTGTTTGATGTTCATGACTGTTGTGTGGAAGTATTTTTGGTTTTTGAAACAAAAGGAAAACACTCTCTTTCCCTCCCATAAGTAGGCATACTGAATGGTAAAGTGAACATTTTGCACTAGCATACTGCATGGTTTTACTTTTCTGTCAAAACATCATGCATTCACCTAACTATACAAGTTAAAATTAACGGTAGTTGTAGGTTAAAATTTACGTAGTAAATTGAGTGGCAGGTTAGAGACGTGTTCGGGCATTGTTAAGCGTAGGAGTTGCCGTTATTTGTCAACATTACATTCTGAGACTCGCACGGTTCTTCCATGTACTGTTGGTATATCGAACGGTCTTTCACGTACCCTTGAGGTATATAGAAAGGTACTTCAAGTACTCGATTGTATATCGGAAGGCCGCTTGTGTACGGTTATGCATTAGACAACACTACTACCGATTCGAGCTCCCACGTACCTTGAGTATATCGGGAGACCCCAATATGGTACCTTATCTATATGAGAAAATCCCTTTGGCCATCTTGTTTGGAGCCATACACCAAAAACAACATTCAGGGAGATTACTATGCATGTACCCTCGAGGTATATTGTGAGTGGTGCCTTCTTGACAATCCTAGTGAGAGACCTGACTTTTGAACTCCTCCTATCATTTTAAGTGTGCTTATTTTGAGCTATAGCTTGTGTAGGGAAATTATTTTTGGTTTGTTTTCTAGATTTTTAGACCCTAGGTTAGTTAGGAACTGTACAAACTGGTTGAGTTAAGACATTCCAGAAGAGTATGGGGCTTGCCACCTGATTTTATTCCTTGTTCAGGAGAAAATCCTATGGAAGCTATCGACCAGGGAGCTGCTACCATCTCCCAAGTGGGAGATAATGTGTTTGTGGAAAGTGGAGTACCATATTCTTCACAGTTTCCTCCCTTGGTCCAAAATCCTTCTCAAGGAGATTCCTCGTTCCATTCTCTCATGGAAGGATGTGTTGATGATACTGCTCGGCCGAATTTTGGTCCCAATGCTTCATTTTGGGAAACCCCTGTAGGTCAGGCCATTGCTTCATTTGGCACCTGTGGAATCTCTTCTGAAATTGAAGAAGAATGTAGGCAATATCGTTCTGCCATTCTCCATTCAAAAGAGATTGATAAGCAAATTGATGACATTTTAGGCCCAACACTACCAAGGTCCATATCTATTCCTAGGGGATATCGTTCACTTGCCGAATCTATGAGACCCATTGAGCGAATTATAGATCGTCCATTAAAACCCCGCAACCCAGGACAAGATACCACCCCTACCACCTCTCATGTTATGTCTATACCTAATTTTCCTAGGTCTTCTATACCTGAGATTCAATCTTCAATTCCTATTTCGTCTACACCTTCTAGTGCCGGGGGGCAACCCTTGGCATGACCTACGTTATTTGATACCGGAATTGTTACTAGTCAAGGGAAGACCTCTAACATATAACCATCTATAGTTTATGTCCCTCCCACCCATTCTAATGTGGTTAATCCCCCATCCAGTTTAGGTCAACCCTCCGGGGCCCAACCCATAACCATTCAATATTCTGGAGGTTATGGTTATCAAATACCTGTAGGTAACATTAATCATCTACCCAATCCTACAAGAATTCCATACCCTAGTAATACTTTTATGCCATTGGGGAAACCCAACTAGTTTTACATGCCAGCTATGGGGGGGATACCTATACATACTGCGGGAGGTGCCGGAGGACCCCCTTATGGAGGTCCTCCCCCTAGGGGGCCTAATGGTCCTGGAGGATTTGGAAACATTCCTCCTTATGGTCCTGGGGGACCTGGTGGCTTTCCTCCTTCTGGTCCTGGAGGGTCTGGTGGCCCTCCTCCTAGTGGTTCCAGTGGCTTTGGAGGTTTACCTCCTCCTGGTGGCCCCAGAGGGTCTAGTGGTCCGCCCCCTTGTGGCCCTGGTGGTCTTGGTGGTCCTAGTGGTCTCCGTGGTCCTGGTGGTCCTAGTGGTCCCGGTGGTCTTGGTGGTCCCGGTGGCCCTAGTGGTCTTCTTCTTGGAGGCCTTGGTGGTCCTAGTGGTCCTAATCCCAAAAATCAACCCCCTGTGGGAGGATCTTCCGGTAGTTCTTCGTCACAAAAACCTGTTTATCAGCCACTTATGGTTCTACTGGTAATTATATGCCATATCAATATTACCAGTATGTTCAGCCCAACCGACAGTTACCTTTCCTAGCAAATTTGGACTTACCTGATTTGTTAAAGTTGATTAATGACCCCATTCGACACAATCCTTCGTGGCCCCCCATTCCGGTAAAGTTACCATCGGACATCCCAAAATTCAATGGGAAACAAGGAGATGATCTGAAGAACCATGTGATGACATTCCATTTGTGGTGTTCTTCAAATTCCCTCATGGATGACTCCATTCAGTTATGACTCTTTCAGCTAACTTTGACCGGTACGGCTGCGAAGTGGTACATTGAACTCCCACAACATTTGTTTGTGGATTTTGGCTCGCTAGAAACTATGTTTCTTACACACTTTCAACTCCCTATTCGTTATGAAACGGGTACTGATCTTTTAAACTCTCTGCAACAGAACACCTTCACCCACATATCTGATCATATTTATGAGTGGAGAAGGCAGGGAAGACTTATTAAGGCCTCTATTCCAGATCAGTTACTAGCTGATTGGTTCACCAAATGCTTGTTGCCTCCTATTGCTCGAGATGTGGCTATGGGCGGTGCCGTTACTGAAGAGTAGGCTATTAGTTGGGCTCAGTACCTAGACTTGGTTTATTCCCAGTTTGGCTCTCTTTATGACCTGATCCCTCAATCTCGTCATCCCAGAACTGATCCTGCCAAGCCACCAGTAGAAGTACCTGTTGATGGGATTGTTGATTCAATCTAGTTGTTATAGTGGATTTCACCACTTTAGGTGAATCACACATTGTATGGCCTTCCCCTCTCCCACTGCAGACTCATTAGACCCTATGGACCACTTTTTGTCCTTTGATGTTTCCTTGATCATCCCTACAAACATATGAAAAATTATATACATGGATTTTAAACCTATAACCGCGTATATATGTGGGTTTGACCCATATAACCATGTACATCGAGATGTGTGCATAATCCAAATCCTTTTGGAGTTTTCCTTGACATGGATCCGACTCATTTGACTCCTGGACTTCCATATGCCTTGAGATCTCTTGGATTCGACCTTTCATTATCCCTTTGAAAGCTATATAAGGAACCCCTTGGTACATTGAAGGCATAAGAGAGAATTGAGAGCAAAGAAACTATAGTCCATTGTTGTTAGAACTTATGCTTAAGTCTGCATCCCTTTGTCCGTTGGAGCACTTTTGTGTTCTTCCCAAGCTTGCCTTTTACTTGTGAGCTTGCTATCGAGAGATGGAGGATTGAAGTGGTGGAGGCCCAAGTGGGGGATTCAGTTTCTCCGGTTCGCAGACGTGCCGTCAGAGGTTGTATCTATCTTGTAATATCTGATTTATATTAATAGAAATATCTTTTCCTATCCAATGATGTGTATTTGAATGAATATTTTATCCATGGGATTATGTCAAATGCTTTTACATTATTGATTATATATGCTAGAATAGATATAACACCATGATATATAGTACTCTTGTATTGTTTACTTGTTGTTGAGGAAGTAATATAGCAATTCAAGATGAAGATTGGAAAGCTCAACGTGGATCTACTTCAACCGTCCGGAATAAGGTACGAGGTCTGATCCTTTAGTGTTAGACATTTAATTTCTATTGCATATTGGAAAGGATTGATTTCTGGAGTCAAGATGTTTGTTGTGGTACCCCAAGCCATAGGAATTTCTCTTCGTAACAAAATTGGTGACTCCGCTGGGGATGTTACTTATTTTTATTTGGGGGTTTTTATTGGCACAATGGGCTTGATATTGTTGACTTGCTCTTTGTTTCTCTTTGTTTATGTGTTGCATTTTATAGTATGCTCATCCATTGACACTCCCCTTTATTTGTTTGACCCTTGGCCTACTTTTTACCATTGCCTTCTCTGTATACGCAGGTTTTTGGCCAAAAGTCACGTACATATGTGGATTTTTGGCCAAAAGTCACGTATACACGCAAGTTTTTGGCCAAAATCTGCATATACACTTAGGTTTTTGGCCAAAAGTCGCATATATATGTAGCTGTTCTTTAAACAGTCGTGTACATCCTCCCTTTTGGTGAGTTTGATGTTGTGGGAATTTGTTGGGTGGGTTGTGAGTGTGGTTGGGTCTTCCTTGGGTCTAATGTTGTCTGTTGGATGCTTCTTTTGTGACTAGAGACCACTTTTTCATTGATTTTTCTTTGAAAGTAGTTTTAGTCATTTATCCTTTTTGTTTTTCCATTAGTGCATTAATCTTTTTGTCTCGGTGTCTTGCTGGGATTGTCTTTTATACTTGTTGTAGAGACTGAGAGTTTTAGATGACTTTTATTGCATTTTTCATTCTTTTATATTGAAAAATACAAAGTAGTTGCACTCTTAGTTGCATCTTAGATATGGATTTGAGGAGCTACTTGCATTGGATTGCTTGGGTGAGAGTTGTATTTAGGCTTTCATATAGGAAGGATTGCATTGGCATTAGGAAACGAAATATATATTTATGCATCTCATGTAGTGGAATACCCTATTTTTCATTTGACAAAGATGGAACTTAGCATTGTTTGTTATGGCATGCACTTTTATTTCACTACTGATTCTTCATATCACTAGTTGCATGACCATTTCCCTTTGAGTAATTACAACCAACTAAAATCAATGCATAATTTAAAATGAATTACACTCTTTTCTTTTATAGGGTGCACCAACAAGCTTAGGTTTTAGGATCTTGGAATAGTTCATTATGAGTAAATTCTCCAAGATCACTAAACAACAACATGTTTGTGTCTGTCCATGTGAGAGTGTGAAATTCCTTGGTATAACCATTGTTCTCAGGATCCTCCTCTCAAACGGGAGTTAAGCACGAGGCAGTGTGAGCAGTTATTTATTGGGATGACCCCTGGTCATAACTGAGTAGCACCAGAGATATTTCCAGGATTGTATTCGTATCTGGGGGCTCTTTCGAGAGTTTCAGGATTTGCTACCCTGCCCATATGGTCAATCCCGCCTACGACTCTCCGCCTGAGCATTGATTATATTGAGGTGACCTTAGTTTCCTTACCTAGGATATCGAGGGGGTACTTGTAGAGGTTATTCTGCGGGTGTCCCAACCAGGTTGGGGTCGGACAGCACAGTCGCTTTACGCGTTGAGGCTGAGGGCCACTATAATTGGTTACGTACCTCTGCTTGTAGTGTATGGGAGTTTCGAGCCTCTCCTAGGCGAGACATACCTGCTGCATTCGGGAGCTCACATATCCTCCCCTTGGTTTGCTTATATTTTGGATGTATATTTTCTTAGGAGTGTGCTCTTTGTGCACTAGTTTGCCTCTGGGATCATGGTTATTTGAGTATATTTATGCTCTCTCGATTTTGGGTCCTTTTATTTTTGACATGCTTGGTATCCTATCACCCGTCTTGGTCCTAGTATGGACCCTGGTGTTAGACTTGGGGGCATCACAACCCCTTACCGTGCTCATAGATTTGGGAATGTTCATATTCCATCTTCTACTCCATTTGTGGAGGATTTTTATTCCCTTCACTCGGTCTTTACACCGGTGGTCACCCTCATGGGGGTGGTAGTGAATGCATGAACGTTGGGTCTACACATTACTTTCCTTTTGATGTCCCATCGTTCATCGCATTGTTTCCTTTGGGTGCTATTGTCATGATCATTCCTCCCTATATCCTATAGTTTGGATTCTTTATTGACTATGTTGGGTTATGTTGAACTAATATGGTTGTCATGTAGGGTCCAATTTTTGTACACTCTCTCCAAGGTTTTGACCCGTTCATGCCTATCACAGGTATTATGTCTGAACTGGCATATAGGTTAGGATTTCACATCTGCTTGCACTTATGCATTGCCTTATGACCGTTCCATCTTAACTTTAGGTACGAACCCATTCCATGGTATCACGAAACCTTCATGTTGTTGTTAGAAGTGGTACTATGTGAATGGTAGAGCTTTCCTATACATGGGTGTCCTAGTTAGCTCCCTTTTGCATTTGGTACCCATGCTGCAAGTCCTCTCTTAGGTTCGGGAGTCCCTTTTAGTCTCACCATGTCCTTGAGCAAGAGCTTCATACTCCTCTTGAACTTTATGCTAGCCATTTCCTTGGGACTCCCTCATATCAAGTTGTGAATGCATTATCATGAGATTTTCTTGTCTTATTGAGCTTTACACCGGCTCCCCTGACATTACGTTTCAGCCATATAGCCCAAGCTTGTCTCATGTCTAGCCATGCAGAGCCTTTTTTTTTTATATCCTCCATAACTTGATTTCCCTTTTACCGGGAGGGGATTTTCCCCCAAGTGTCGATATCCTACACATGTATCCTTGCATTGAGCATAGGTATGTTCCACTACTTGGAACTAGTTTGTTTGCCCTTATGACACTCGTCTCCTCCTAGTTTCTAACTATAAATCTAGTTTATTCTTTTTTCAAGCTTTTCAAATAACTGAAAAAGTCCAAAAAAATAAAAAAACCAAAAAGCTAGACAAGGAAAGATGTTATCTTTGGCATCTATTGAGTCGTGTCGCCTTCAAACAGAGCACTGTGTCTCACATCCATTGGTTGGGTTATAGTTTGACTTTAGGAGTTGTACTCATTTATCTGAGTTTATCTCCACTGACTGGTTAAGCTTCCAGTCCCTATGGAGCCTCTGTTGATGCCTCCTGTGTCATAGAGATGTCCCAGTTTGTATATCGAGTCTATGTTGCCTTCATTTAGTCACCGTACATCGTTATTCTCTTGTTTGAAGGAAGTTGAAACCTGAGTCGGCCATTGCTTAGTTATCTTGACTTTTCATGTCAG
>LPNX010645991.1:0-144603 GCA_001517045.1 Pseudotsuga menziesii | reverse complement strand
AGATTCTGATCTATGTATATTGTACGTGGCGATGACCACATATGTGATATCATGTATCATGCCTATTCATGGCCATTGTACTCTTATGTATCCGGGACTTCTAAATGTACTTGCAGTTATGTGCAGAGTTGTATTATTGTACTATGCTGATTGGGTGGATGGTCTTCCATTTGGGATCCTTCATCACTCCACTTCTGGGATGGACTTAGAATGTATTTCGGCCATCGTATAACCCCTCTAACCTCACACATTAGGGGGCATCTATTATAGTGGATTTCACCACTCTAGGTGAATCACATATTGTATGGCCTTCCCCTGTCCCTCTACAGACTCATTAGACCCTATGGACCACTTTTTGTCCTTTGATGTTTCCTTGATCATTCCTACAAACATATGAAAAATGATATACGCGACTTTTAAACCTATAAGCGCATACATACGCGGGTTTGACCCATATAACCGCGTACATCGGGATGTGTGCATAATCCAAATCCTTTTGGAGTTTTCCTTGACATGGATCTGGCTCATTTGATTCCTGGCCTTCCATATGCCTTGAGATCGCTCGGATTCAACCTTTCATTATCCCTTTGAAAGCTATATAAGGAACCCCTTGGTACATTGAAGGCATAAGAGAGAATTGAGAGCAAAGAAACTATAGTCCATTGTTGTCGAAACTTATGCTTGAGTCTGCATCCCTTTGTCCCTTGGAGCACTTTTGTGTTCTTCCCAAGCTTTCCTTTTGCTTGTGAGCTTGCTATCGAGAGATGGAGGATTGAAGTGGTGGAGGCCCAAGTGGGGGATTCAGTTTCTCCGGTTCACAGATGTGCCGTTAGAGATTGTATCTATCTTGTAATCTCTGATTTATATTAATAGCAATATCTTTTCCTATCCAATGATGTGTATTTGAATGAATATTTTATCCATGGGATTATGTCAAATGCTTTTGCATTATTGATTATATATGCTAGAATAGATCTAACACCATGATATATAGTACGCTTGTATTGTTTACTTGTTGTTGAGGAAGTAATATAGCAATTCAAGCTGAATATTGGAAAGCTCAACGGGGGTCTACTTCAACCATCCGAAATAAGGTACGAGGTCTGATCCTTTAGTGTTAGACATTTAATTTCTATTGTATATTGGAAAGGATTGATTTCTGGAGTCAAGCTGTCTATTGTGGTACCCCAAGCCATAGGAATTTCTGTCCGTAACACTAGTCCCCATCAACGACGAAACCTGCCAAGCAAACCCAAACTGCCCCATCTACTCCTTTGACTCCTAAAGTTTCTGTCGAGGTCAATTCTATTCAAATTACTCAAACCTAGGGTAATAAAAATAAAGGTAGAAATTGAAATAAAAAACCTGGAAACCAGCCGAAGACTCCATAACCAACCAATGGTGATAACGACAAAGGGAAAAGAAAAGCGAAATATACCTCTCTACTATGCAGTGGTAACCATTTTTCAAAGGAGTGTCCTCGTCGAGATGAAATCTCCCAATTTTTGAAGTCCAATCCCACACTTGCAGTACTTACAGATCCTTTTCCCTCTCAACGATAGCTGATAGACCACATGTCCAATAAGGGTAATTCCAGTTCGTCAGAAGAAATTCGTAGCATATCCTGAGACACCATCCATCTGCAAACTCGAAGTTAGAATTATGATAAACTTGCGGATAGAAATGGAGATCATTCGTCTTCAGGGAAAGCCCCTTCTACTAGTTCTCATGAGTCCTCGTCTACTGTCCCCCTGTTTGTTGAGAAGCCTACTCATGACATGATTTTGCACCCACCTAAGAGTACTCTTCAAAAGGAAGTATTTAATCCCAATGCCCGAGCTGCTCAATTTTATAATGTTGTTGAAGATCTTGCTCAGGCACCTTGTGCAATGTCTACCCTGGAAGTGCTCCAAAGTTTCCCTACACAGTGCAAAAACCTGTTGACTGCATTAGGAGCTTTAGACCTGGATAACACCAACTTGATTCATTTTAATGTTGAGAACTATAAGTATAGATTACCACATAAACTTGCTTTTCATTATGAAAGTAATTGGAAAGAATTTTTTTTGAACAATCCTAGATGAAGGAGCTTCAACCTTCGTGTTGTCTTTGTCTTGTTGGAAAGCCCTTGGCTCTCCCAAGCTTGTAACATCACCTATGACCCTTAAAGCCTTTGATAGATAAGGTTTCCAGCCCCACAACCTCATATTAGCCCTCACGGTTGAGCTAGGGGGAAAAACTGTTTCCATCCAAGTAGAAGTGGTAGATGCCCCTTTAGATTACAATCTCCTCCTAGGATGAAATTGGTTCTATGCCATGAATGCTGTTGCTTCAATAGTATTTCGAACTGTCCAATTTCCACATTTGGGGAGAATCGTTATGATTGACCAGCTTGATTTCTGCACACCAGATGTTACTACCTCCACGACTGATAACATCCCCATGTTAGGCCAGTCCCCTCCTCCTTACCAGTCGATTGGGGTAGGCGTGTTGAAGGATTCATCCCTCATGGGAGTTTTTCCATCCACTCCTCCTGGCACAAATTACACGTCAGTCAATATGATATCCTCATTTGATTATGAGCCTAAGGGCCACTATGTTGTTGAGTCCACCTCATTAAGTCCACATGAAGCTATGTATGATGCCATTCAAACATCTTTCGATGATCACACTGATGATCTCCATCTAGTGTCCTCGGATCCTTACCATTTACCGTATTGGTTAGAACCTTCTCTTCCCACTCTGGATTATCTCTTTGAGACTTTTCCTTTTGACGAGTCCATTATTGAGATCATGAGCACGCATGAGTCCATTTGGGAGGATCACCATCATAGATCCATGTTCCTCCCCAACACCAATTTGGTTAGCCATGATTTTGCATCCTTGTTTCCTACTGATATTTTCAACGTTCCCCAAAGCCCTATATTGTTGCAACATACAGATTTTGAAGGAAGCCTTTGCAACATTACTTATACGAACCCAATTGACATATCAGCCAAGCCTGATGTTGTCGAGCATGTTCATGTTGGGTAGAACTGCTCCGCAGATGAATCTGAAGCCTATAAGGCACTTTTTAAAGAATTCCATGATATTTTTGCCTGGTCCTATGAAGAGATGCTGGGGATTGACCCTTCCATCATGGTCCACAAGATTAAAACTTATCCCTCAGCCAAGCCTGTCAGGCAAAAACTTAGGCAAGTCCATCCTCGGAAGGCCATCACTATAAAAGATGAAATTGAGACGCTTCTGAAAGATGAGTTTATTTATCCTGTACCCCTGATGGAATGAATATCGAACATTGTCCCTGTCAATAAAAAGCAGGGCACCATTAGAGTCTATATCGACTTTAGGGATTTGAATAAATCTTGTCCCAATGAAAACTTTCCTACCCCTCATATCGATCAGGTTATCGACAACTATGGTGGAAGTGTCATCTTTTCATTCATGGATGGCTTCTTTGGCTATAATCAGATTGAGATATTACCCTCCAATTAGCATAATACAACATTTATTTGCCCATGGGGAACCTTTGCATATAAGAAGTTACCGTTTGGCTTAAAAAATGCTAGAGCTACGTTCCAGTGTGCGATGTTCTATGCGTTTCACGATGTCAAACACATTGTTGAACCATTCCTAGATGACATCCCTGCTCATTCACAGCGATGAGAGGACCACCCTTGTCATATTAGAGAGATATTCTTGAGATGACGTCACTATAATATATGGCTCAACCCTCATAAATATGTTTTTTGCGTTGAGACGGGACATCTGCTAGGTTTTGTGGTATCCAAAGATGGCATCTGGATAGATCCTTTAAAAATTGTTGCCATTGTTGATCTACTAGCCCCAACTAATCTCTTTGAACTCCAAATTTTGTAGGGTAAGGCAAACTTTCTCCTCTATTTTGTGTGCAATTTCGCAGAGAAAACGCACAGTTATATGCGTCTCCTTAAGAAGAACACTCCATTCTTATGGGATGACTAGGCCCAATGTGCCTTTGATAATATTAAGTATGCTCTGATTCATTCACCCATGATACACCCCCCTAAATATTCAAAGGACTTTCTCTTGTATATTTCTACCTCTGCTACTACCATCGCTATGGTTTTAGCATAGGACAATCTCCACGGTTAGGAGCACGTGATTTATTATGCCAGTAAGAATGTCTTGGATTCTAAAACTTGTTATTCACATGTGGAAAAGTTAGCATTGGCCATGGTCATTGCTGTACAAAAATTTTGTCATTAAATTTTGCTCCGCACTACCACCGTATTGGTAGACCATAACCCAATGTACTACATCATGACTCGTCAGGTGCTTTGGGGCAAGTACTCCCGTTGGATAGTTATCCTTCAGTAGTTCGATCTAGAGTTTGCCAAGGCTACATCAAAGAAATCCTTGGTTTTGCAGAGCTTATGTGTGATCTTCCCTATGCTTTAACGGAATATGAGCCCAGTAATTCATTTTCAGATGAATTCCTATTCCTGATAAGCACTACTGATCCTTGGTATGGAGTGTTGGAGTAGGGTCCCACAGCTACAGGAGAAGCTACCATTTTGGTGGATAGATAGTTTTGGAAAAGATATAAGAGATAAGGTAAAGATACGACACTATAGCATGTTTCTAGCTACAGATCAGAGCCGGAAACTGTGACTATCAGGGCAGAGAAGTCAAAGAAGATGACAGTACCTGAGCGGCTGAGAAGAGAGAGCTCACCCATTGCATTCAAGGTAGCAGCAAAGACAGGAGGGATCAGCTACCCTCATAAAGGAAAAGGGGCAACGAGGCCGAGGTATTGAAGATGAAGGATAGAAAAGGAAGCGGCTCCCAGTACCCACGATCAGCACCGGGAAGCGTGGAAGACTGTAGAGAGCTGTGGTATAACTTGCGGTAGTTCGAGTACAGATAGACCGACTGTCATAGTTAGGGTTTTTGGGTTACTGTTGGGACAGGCCCATAGTCTTGTAATGGTGAGACCTTCGGGCCACCTATAAAGGATGTATTTTTTATTGTAAAAGGTTAGCTAGTCGGTCAGTTAGCTCAGTAGCTATTGAGGTAGTTAGTCTGTTAGCTCATAGTTATTTTGTATTGTAATAGAGTCGAGCTCTGGTTCTGCTATTCAGTCCATAGTTACCTTACTGTAACCAGTAGCCAATTCTAGGAGTATGTATGTAACAATCCACAGGGATTGATAGAAAGAGAAAGAGAGAGAATATTGTAAGAAGGCAATATAGAGAAAGAGAAGAGATCTAGGAGAGAAGGGCTCCAGGCAGTGAGTGCGGAGTTACCTAGAAGATCTCTAGCTGCACAATAGGTTGCAGCAGAACTATGTACTCTCTCAAGATATAATAAACACAGTTCTGTGGATGTAGCTTCTACCCTGGAAGTGAACCACGTAAAACCAGTGTGTTATGTGATTATTTCATGTGATTGTGCTTTACGTAGTTGATATCTGTTATCTGTTACATGAATGTTGTATCTCAGTTAGTAAATGTCTGTATGTCCTCATTCAGTTACAGCATTATTAAAGGTTAAAGGTGGATTTACATGTATCAAGTGTCTGCATATATGTTCATCAGTGTTTGTTTTGCACAGTACTAAGTCATTCTGTTAAAGTGTTTCCAGTATGCTTATTCGGCTAGTTAAGTATAAGTTGAGGTAGAGTGTGTTGAACTATGGAAGTTCAAGTCATAGTGTTAAATATCTTGTTGAAAGTTAGCCAAGTCATTTCACCCAGCGAGATAACCTTTAGACTATGAGGGTTGCAGTGGGCCATACTATAGAAGATATCATGTTGACAGTAGGCTATATCGCACCGTTGGAGGAGTTGCAGTGTGAGATATCACAGATAGTAAGAACCGTGGAGGGGAGAGGTTGCGCATCGTCCTAGTCACTGCGATGTGATAGGAGTCCTCCCCGTGTTAGATTCCATGAGTAAGAGAGAACTGCGCGTCGCAGAGAGATGTCGCTGATTAAGAAGAGCCGCGAGACACCAGGATGCTATAGAACCTGGTTGAGGACACCTGAGTCTACGGCCAACCCATAAGATCACTTTGGGTGAGACTTCAGGCTGTTTTGAGGTCTATTGCCGAAAGGGCCAATGAGTTAGGGGTGTTGTTGGCACATTATAAGTAAACCCGGGTCTGCCTAGATAGCTAACAAATGGTTCCGTTGCCAGCTTTGAACACATTATAGAGATAACTTTTTGTTAGCATCCTACTAGAGATGAACTCAACCAGTGGGTTGAGTCTACAAAAAGAGAATTTGCTGCGACAGAGAACAGGAGTCCTACGTTGAGTACAGAGGATTGGTTACAAAAACATATCTACACAGACCTGCATACGATATTTTTTGCAACCTATGGAAATGAGCTATACGACTGGTTATCAAAGCTAACTGATCAGAATATATTCAGAAAGAAAAGAAACATCGTGTGGACACCGGAGCTGATTCACATCGTGAAGAGCACAGACAATCCCATTACAAGAGCAGTTGACTTCTGGCTTGCGAGTGTGCTAGAAGGCTTTGTTACAGAGTTTGTAGTTGAACATACAAAAAGCTTCAGCGAGGCTGAGCGGTACTTCTTCAAAGGATATCGCGGTAAGTACCTAAAATATTTAAACTTGTCCATTAAGATGTTATTATATGAAAAAGGAGTAGTGGATATAGTTTTAGACCAGTAAGCTAAGAAAGTGTGATGTCACAAGAGTTTGAGAGTGATTTTGATGATATTGGATGTACACGTAGTGGCAAGAAATATAAAGTAGATTTCAGCTCTTCCATATTTGAAAACAGTTCAGATAATACTAGACAGCAGAGTTATAGTAATACAAAAAGAATATAAGGGGGTATCCCTTACCACCCTTATACCCCACAGAAAACAACCGAGACTCAGAACAATCCCATAGAAACTCCATCTAGTAGTTCATGCGTAGCACATACTACCGCTACATCACCTACATATACACTGCAAAGTGGTAGTAACATAGCAAATCAGCATCCACCATGTAGAAATAGAATGGGGGATGACATGAAGTTACCTACCTTTAAGGGTACAGTGGCAGAAGACCCAGAGCAACACTGGTTTCTATGTGAAGCCATGTGGACCATTAAAGGAATCCACGATGATAATATTAAACTTGTATAGTTGGTCACCACACTTAGGGAACGCCCTTTAACATGGTATATGAAGTATACCTCAGTGATACCCAGAACACTTATACAGGTCCGGACTGCCATGATTAAAGAATTTAAGAAGCCCAAGTCCGAATCGCAGTGTATCATAGAGCTCAAAGACATTAAATAGTTACCTACAGATTCAGTATGGGACTTTGATCAGAAATTCAAAGCTCTCATAGACCAAGTTAGCTTTGAGTTTGCGCCGAAGCAGCATAAGGAATGGTTCATCGCAGCACTGCTCTCGCATATTAGACATCCACTGATGTAGGAAAGACTCCGTACGTAGGATGAAGCATTGGATATGGAAATGAAACTAGAGGCATCACCTCTAGCTGAGACCAGTACAGGTATGACAAACCTGCAAAACCAGTTAGCAAATCTCACGTTACAGATGCATGAGATTAGAAAAGGAAAAGAGATTGCACAAGACATATGGTGTATCAAGTGTAAATCACAAGGCCATACTAAAGATAACTATCCAGTATCTTTTGAATACTTAGCAAGTGGGGCTCCTAACCCCTTAGCACAAACTCAAGGGCCATGGTGTGAACTATGCAGAACAAGAGGACATCCACCTTAGCAATGCCCTTTACTTCAGAAGTATGTACAGACACCTAAGAACTTATACTGTACCTTCTATAAGTCAGTAGGACATGAAGACCATACCTGCAGAGCCTATGATCTCATGGTTGATAGAAAACATGATTTGTATAGAGTCCAATCAGAGACACCGGGTCCAGCAGCAGGACCACAGCATGAACCGGCTCCTATAGGCCATGGAGGAGGATTCAGAGGATGAGGCCATGGAGGAGGCTTTGGCCATGGTGAAGGCTTTGGCCGTGGCCGTGGACCGATTACTTGTTACAACTGTGGAGTTGTAGGACATTATGATAGGGACTGTCAGAGCCATACTACGACATGTAATTATTGCAAATATTATGATCACGCTATAGAAGAATGTCCTACCTTGATAGCCAAGATCAGGGAACCTAAGCCAGTGGTACACCAAAACATTCAGCTTATCGCTGCTGAGTAGAAAGAGCCAGAAATAAGAGTCAACATTATGACTCGCAGCGGTGCTTCCACTAGTGGGACATCGCAGGATAGTAAAGAGAACACAGGACCGGAGTGGGTGCGCAAAGCTACTGATAAATCAACACCACTCGACCTGCAGAAGAATAAATAAACATTTCAGGAAGCTAAAACTTTCTTTAATGAACCTATGCAATCAGGACCCCAGGTACAACCATCTAGGGGCGTACCATAGCAAACACCTTGTGGCCTTAGTCCTGTGGAGACATCGCAGGATACCACATCAGGAAGATGCAATGAGGATGAGTCGACAGGAAGCGTACAATCCTTCCCACAGAGTTTCTTGAAACTTGTAAGAAATGAGAAAGCTATTAGAGAGCTTCAGTGCATCATATATTAGTATCTTCCATCTTCTTCCATGAGCAGTGCACAACGTGCTATTCATAATATTATGGTCCATACAAGAACATGAAGAGAGATGTGACTCACAGCACAAATTGGAGAATTTGAAATGGATGAGGTAATCCTATACTTAGGATCAGAGGTAAATGTTCTGACTAAGCAGACATGGGAACATATGGGTATCCCCAAGTTAACCATATCACCTATCCATCTACGACTAGCCAATCAACAGAGGGTATCACCACTGGGTTGATTACCGCAATTGCCAGTTGACATTGACGGAGTTCGCAGCTTCGCGGACTTTGAAGTTATAGAAATCATTGGCGATAGTAGACCGTATCCAGCTCTACTAGGTATTGATTGGGAAATCAATAACATGGCTGTTATCGATTTAAAGAAAAGACATATGACCTTTTAGGATACACAGATCTAGGTCATCGCATCGTTGGATCCTTTTCAGGGTCCTATATATATTGAACCTATCCAAGCAGAGGATGAGGCATGTAATATGGAGAGCCTCTATCAGATGACCACCAATCAGAGTGACTACATCAACCCAACCATAGAAGGAAATATCAGTTGGCAATGTGACAGCTCATGCGCATCGAATTCGGATGTTGGTTTAGAGAACTGGAAGAACAGACTTTGTGAAGTCTCAGCTCACAGATGTGCATATCTGACTAAGTCACTGCGATGGATTGGAGCAGAGCTTAAGGATATTCCGTCGTTTGATGGCTTAACAGATGTCAATAACTTTTAATACCAGTTTAAACAAGAAATTCCTCATGAGCAGAGGATGTCAGCGATTGACCTTGCAGTAAGAGCCACACCTGCAAGATGGTGGCAGGCACATAGAGAACATATCGTGTCATGGGATGACTTCAAGAGATTGATGACAATCAGGTTTTCTAATAACAAGGAGTATCTACAGCAGAGGTACACAAGAGAAAGTGACCCCAGGTCACACATTCAGAGTTGTGAATAGAATTGGTCGGACATTCCCGAGGATGAATGGGTTCACCGATTCATTCACACTTTAGATCAAATTCCAAAGAATTGGTACACTGAGACAGAGTTGCCCAGAGGAACAACTACATGGCTACTTATGATAGACAGCTTTGAACTCACTTTTGGTTTTTAATCTGAGTACCCAAGCATTAATCAGGCTTTAGACGTTATAAATATTAAGATCTTTGAGGACTGTACCCTATCAGTATGAGCTCAACCCGAGTGGTCCATCTAGTTAGAAGATGTGCTTGAGTGTTATAACTTTGCATTAGAACTAGAGGAGGAGGATGAGGATCCTCGCAACATCAACATCCCAGATTCAGAAGGCACTCGTGATGTTGATGGACCGAAGCTAGAGACTCCAGCTATCATGGAGCCTATCAAGATTAAAAAGATCAACATTGGCATAGACACAAAACCAAAGTTTGCATCCATTGGAGACTATTGGAATGATGAAACGGTAGGACACATTGCAGATCTGTTACATGACTACCAGGACTTATTCCCCACTAAGTTCACAGAGATGAAGGGAATAATTGGAGACTTGGGAGTAATGAGGATACCATTGAAAGAGGATGCTAGACTAGTTAAGCAATGTCCATACAGATTAAATCCTCGGCACAAAGAAAAAGTTAAGGATGAGATCAATAAGATGCTAGCAGCAGGCATCATTGAGCCAGTGGAAGAAAGTGAATGGGTTAGTCCCATGGTCATGCAAGAGAAGAAAACCAAAGGAGAAATCAGAATCTATGTTGATTTGTGCAAACTCAACAATGCATCACTTCATGACCCATTTCCGACACCTTTTATTGATGAAGTTCTAGACAATGCAGTGGAAGGACAGGAGGTCTACTCCTTCACCGATGGATTTTCAGGCTATCACCAGATCATAATCCATCCAGAAGGTCGATTTAAGACCACTTTTGCAATAGAATGGGGCTCATTCCAGTATATGGTAATGCCCTTTGGTCTTAAGAATGCACCAGCTATATTTTCTAGAGTAGTAGTTGCTGTATTTAAAGAATACATCCATAAATTCTTAGAAGTCTATTTTGACGATTGGACTGTATTTGGATTAATCGACAAACATATAGGGGATTTAAGACTGATGTTAGAGAAATGTAGGAAATATCAGATTTCTCTAAACTTAAAGAAATGCATATTTTGTGCGCCATTTGGTATTTTGTTGGGTCACATTGTCTATAGACAAGGCTTGATGGTAGATCCTGCAAAGATTGCCATCATCGTAAATCTTCCAGCACCCAACTCAGTCAAGCAATTGAGAATAGTACTTGGTCATATCGGGTACTATAGAAAAATTATCAAAGGTTATGCAAAGATCACAGCACCTATGGAAAAGCTGTTAAAGAAAGATGTAAAATTCCTATGGAATGAGGAATGCCAGAAAAGTCTAGACACCCTTAAAGAGAAGATGGTTACAACACCCATCTTAGTATTCCCAGACTGGACAAAGCCATTTCATGTACATGTGGATGCATCTGGCATTGCAGTGGGGATCGTCTTAACCCAGCCAGGAGAAGGAGGTATCGATCACCCTATCGCATACTCAAGTAGAAACCTATCCACCGCAGAAAAGAACTACACCACTATGGAAAGAGAAGGATTAGCCATGGTGTATGATCTACAGAAATTCAGGCACTACCTGCTAGGTTCCTCATTAAAGATGTTCACTGAACACTCTGCTTTGAAGTACTTGGTCAATAACCCAGTGTTAGGGGGATGAATCTGCAGATGGTTACTCCTATTTCAGGAGTATGATTTTGAAATTATTGTCAAACCATAGAGATTAAATGCTGGACCAGATCATTTGTCACGGATAGACTTAGGAGAAGAGCCAAGTAACCTAGAGGACAACTTGCCTGATGCGTAGTTGCTTTCTATTCAGATCGCAGATGAGTACTATGCTGATATTATTCACTTTCTCACTATAGGATGGGCACCTGTTGAGTTTACCAAGTAGCAAAAGAAACAGCTAGCTGTCAAAGCAGCAGACTTCACTTTGATTATGGGACAATTATATAAGTTAGGGCCAGACAAAGTCCTACGTAGATGCGTCATGCCGCATGATAAAGAGGCCATTATCAGAGAAGCACATTTTGGTACCACAGCAGGTCATTTCATAGGAAAGTCTACTGCGTAGAGTATCCTGACCGCAGGATTATGGTGGCCTACTTTGCATAAGGATACTAAGGAATTTTGCAGATGATGTGATATCTGCTAGAGGGTAGGAAAACCTTCGTGGAGAGATGAAATGCCACTGTGACCACAGATTATGCTACGGGCATTTGACAAGTGGGATATAGATTTTGCGGTTCCCATCAACCGACCAGGAAAATGAACTGGTGCGAGATACATCATCACTAGGATAGAATACCTCACTAGATGGGCGGAGGATAAAGCAGTAAGGAATTGTGATGCTACTACAACTGCATAGTTCCTCTTTGAGAACATCATCACTAGATTTGGATGTCCAGTAATTTTGATGAGCAATCAAGGAACCCATTTCTTGAACCACACTATTGAGGCCTTGACAGAGGAATTCCAGATACAGCACCATAAGAGCACTCCCTACCACCCACAAGCTAATGGTACAGTGGAGGCCTTTAACAAGATTCTAGAAAACGCTCTTACTAAGATCTGCAACAGTGAAAGAAACAATTGGGACCTCAGGGTTAATGCTGTGTTATGGGCTTATAGGACTACATGCAAGAAACTTACAGGACATACACCTTTTAGCTTGGTGTATGGACAAGAGGCTGTTATGCCTATGGAATATATTATGCCTAGTCTAAGAATTGCTCAGATCACCGGGATGACAGACATAGTTATGACAAATGAAAGGCTAGCATAACTGCTTGCCTTAGAGGAAGACAGGTTCATTGCAGGATTCCATTAGAAAGTGCAGAAGGCATGAGAGAAAGCTTGGCATGACAAGCATGTAAAGAACAAGATTTTTCAGATAGGAGACCTAGTCCTCCTCTATGACAGTAAGTTTGTGAAGTTTCCATGAAAATTCAAGATGCATTGGTTAGGGCGATGCCAGATTTAGCAAGTTACAAATGGAGGTGCCGTTTAGCTCAGCAAACTGAACAGGGAGCTTCTTCCCAATTTCATTAATGGCAGTAGGCTTAAGCTTTACAATGCTAGCCACTCCATATCCCAGCCTTAACTCAGACAGATATGAGAGTGCAGATGTCCAGTGTAGTTGAAAGGAGGCATTGCACTTGTAGTTAGCCTACACCGGCAGGTAAAAAGCATTCGCATGAGGAGAGTTTTTTTGTGTAAAAAAAAAAAAAAAAAAAAAAACTGTTAAGTTTGTTTTGCATAGGTGATGCGGTGTGACATCGCGGTAAGGAGATGATTCCCCGTGCCATGTAGACACTTTCAAAAAGACACAGAGGACTAGTCAATTCGCCTTCTGACAGGTAGTTAATGAAGAAATGACCGGTATACCTTACCGTATATTTGGCAACAGCATCATAAATTTTTTCAGATCTAGTAAATCTTCGACGAGACCGGCTCCTGCACACAGGTCTCGAGGGAAATTTGATCGGATTCAGCATTTAATAAGGATCAGGATGACGGCTGTGGTCTCGTCCATGCATTTAATACCACTGATGGGTTCAGCCTAGATGACCATTGCATCCAGGATTATAGCCTTCAGCATAAAAGTGGAGATCATTCATTCAGGACGGTTACTTTTGCAAGATCTGAGAGCTATAGAGTAAGTTGTTAAGTTTTCCCTGTACAGAGCTAATTTCATTACATAGTGCTGTGATTTTCCTATTTCACAGCCATTTCCAATCCAGAGTATTGCACCGAGTGGGTTCTTTCTGAGGAGGAACCTTTAGAAGACATTTTGAGATGATTCGAGCGTGGAGGCCTTGTGTCCGCTATGACGACACCACCCAAGGCTATGAAACCAAGTTCATCATAGGCCAGATAGCTGCCAAGGGTGAGGAACCAATCTTAGATAGTAGAAGAATCCAGTCTGGAGCTGGAGGAAGAAGTTCATAGCGTACCAGACTATATTGTGCTACGAGTTGAAGGCGCACTAGAGGTAAACATTCCCAAGAGTGCTAAGTTTCTTGTTCCCATACCACCAATTGATTATCGAGTAAAGGAAGATGGAGATCTATTAGGGTATGCCCCCAATGTCAAATTTATAGATTATAACCTTGGAGATAGTAAGACATATCCTCAGTTCCGGCCGGATCAGTATCTTACGATTCAGAAGAACCCAAGGACAAGTATAGATGAATATGTTCCTATGGAACATGTCCAGACTCTTGAGCGCTTAGGCTTTCTCAATTTGTTGAGAATACCACATTTTGGACGAGGTGCAGAGGTTAATGCCATGGTGCGTGTCCTACTTTCTTGTGTACATGGAGGTTACCTCTGGCTAGGTAACAAGGTCGACCTAAACGTCGACCTGGTACACCGCATCACTGGGCTGTCCAAGACTGGTAAGGACCCTAAGATGCATATAATAGGAAAGACTAAGGATTCCAAGCTACCACCAGCCCTAGTTACCAAGTATAAGCTACAGAGAGGAGGATTGGCTTATGACATCACAATCTTAACAGACGATACACTCAGATTTACAACCATTCTACTTGCAGGCAGACTGTTAACCAAGGTTCACCCAAAGGAAGTCACAGGATCAGTAATTCACCTTGCCATACAAGTTGCAGAAGGTGAACAGTTCAATTGGTGTTTATTTTTGTTAAATATTTTTCAGCAAGATTGTTTGACAGCCTAGGATGAGGAAAACCACCCCTTCCATTTCTCGTGGCTGCTTATACTATGTGCATTCGTCATGAGGAAGGAGCCACCCCATACCTAGTTTCGACAGCTAGCAAGTGGCGATCCCAGAGGCACGCGCTATATCAACTTATGGGAGAGCAACATCCCAGCCAAGAAAAAGAACAATGTGATAGTATTCTATGAATACTATAAACTGTTGAAGAGAATCATCTAAGAGACGCCGCGGATCAGCACAGAGACTGTGGACATATATGATAACCAATTTGATTTTATGGCAGACAGCCATAGAATCTTCCTTAGGCCAAAAAGGTCTAAAAGGGACAATTGGGATAATGGTTGGTTCAGGATGATAGTGCAAGATGTTAAAGATGTCATCAAAGACTTTGACGACGAGTGAAAACAAGCATTAGAGGATACCACAGCACTACCATCAGGTACCGCGTAGATAGACCCATCAGACAAAGGAAAAGACAAAGTGGGGTCCCAGACGTAAGATACAACAGAAGTGCCACTACCGGGAGAAAAGAGGAAAGACCCAGAGGAGGTGCCACTAGATTCACCAACGAAGAAGAAAAAGTAGAAATCCACAAAAATACCTTTGAAGACTACATTGACAGACGATGACTATGAACAAATTACAGCAAGACTAAAGGATGAAATGGACGACACATTTTAGGTGATGCAGGCATCATAGGGCAAGCTGCAGGGGATGATAGATCAGCAGCTTGTGGAGTTAAAAACACTAACTGAGAAGACTACCACGATCCACACTCAGTTAATCAAGACACCCGCAAGAGAAAGTTCAACACAGTCGATTTCCTGTGAGGAAATCTTGGCAAAGGATCGCATCAATATAGTCTTGATCCCACCAAGGAGCATCTGATTCCCTACTTCAATGATGGATGTACAGATACAGATTAGGCAACCTGTTGAGGTTAACCTCACAGAGTTTCATGTTGATCAGTTACAGATGATCCAACAGCAACTAAGCACAGAGCTCAGAGATAGAGAGCTCGTGACTTATAAACAAAACACACAGCTGAAACAAAATAATGCAGCACTCATCGCAAGTTTTCAGACAAAGGCGGAGGAGTTAAGAACATATGAAGAAAGAGAACAGGATCTCAATCAGGTCCTACAGAGAATCGCATTGGAGTTACCCCAATGTAACATTGAGTTTGCCTTGCCTCTCACGCAGAAGGTAAGAAGAGTTGCAGACAGAGCAAAGGCTTTGGAAGAAACAGTAACCAAGATGGAAGAATACCACAAAGCATAGATTGCTGAGCTTGAGGCTCGAGCACCAGGCACCCCCCAGGAAGACAAGGAAGCAAGAGTAGAGGCCTTTAGACTCACTTCTGCACAGATGAAATCTCGCATAGACGATGCACAGTCAGTGCTAGTTGATGCGACAAACACATGGTCGGAGTTAGATGAGCATCCCGAGAGAGTAGAACTCCAGCAAAGCATTCAGGAGATAGAGAATGCCACAGTAGCAATGAAGGAATAAATCAAGAGTTCAGAGCTCCGAAGGTGAGAAAGACGACAGAGATGAACCGCTTGCAATAGGAAGCACAGCAGTTGAGAGCAAAGGAGATACAAATCAATAACCTGCTTCAACCATATCAGGAACAAATCACAGAGCTAGTTGAGGTGGTTGAGCAGAAGGTTAGGGAGTTCACTACCAGCAGAAATAAAATTGATGCAACAGAAGACTCCAGTATTCGTCAAGCTATGCTTGAAACGACACAAGAGTGTGTCGAAACTATGGAGAAAGAAGTCATAGGACTTCGGAAAAAACTTACAAAGACTTCACAGAAAGCCAAGGAGAAAGTACAGCAGGAGAAGCCCACTATTAGTGGCTCGAGGACGAGCCACAAATAAGTGTTAGGGGACTGTTGGAGTAGGGTCCCCCAGCTACAGGAGAAGCTGCCATTTTGGCTGATGGATAGTTTTGGCGAAGATATAAGAGATAAGGTAAAGATATGATGCTGTAGCATGTTTCTAGCTGTAGATCAGAGTCGAAAACTATGACTATTGGGGCAGAGAAGTCAAAGAACATGCCAGTACCTGAGCGGCTGAGAAGAGAGAGCTCACCCACTGCATTCAAGGCAGCGGCGAAGACAGGAGGGCTCAACTACCATCATAAAGGAAAAGGGACAATGAGGCCGAGGTATTGAAGATGAAGGACAGAAAAGGAAGTGGCACCCAGTACCCATGATTAGCGTCGGGAAGCATGGAAGACTGCAGAGAGCTGTGGTATAACTTGTGGTAGTTCGAGTACATATAGACCGACTGTCACAGTTAGGGTTTTTGGGTTACTGTTGGGGCAGGCCCACAGTGTTGTAATGGCGAGAACTTCGGGCCACCTATAAAGGGATGTATTTTGTATTGTAAAAGGTTAGCTAGTTGGTCAGTTAGCTGAGTAGCTATTGAGCTAGTTAGTCTGTTAGCTCACAGTTATTTTGTATTGTAATAGAGTTGAGCTCTGGTTCTGCTATTTAGTCCATATTTACCTTACTGTAACCAGTAGCCGATTCCAGGAGTATGTATGTAACAATCCGCAGGGTTTGACAAAGAGAGAGAGAGAGAGAGAATATTGTAAGAAGGCAATATAGAGAAAGAGAAGAGATCTAGGAGAGAAGGGCTCCAGAAAGTGAGTGTGGAGTTACCCAGAAGATCTCTAGCTGCACAATAGGTTATAGCAGAACTGTGTACTCTCTCAAGATATAATAAACACAGTTCTGTGGATGTATCTTCTACCCTAGAAGTGAACCACGTAAAACCAGTGTGTTATGTGATTATTTCATGTGATTGTGCTTTACTTAGTTGATATCTGCTATCTGTTACATGAATGTTGTATCTCAGTTAGTAAATGTCTATATGTCCTCATTCAGTTACAACGTTATTGAAGGTTAAAGGTGGATTTACATGTATCGAGTGTCTGCATATGAGTTCATCAGTGTTTGTTTCGCATAGTACTAAGTCATTCTCTTAAAGTGTTTCCAGTATACTTATTCGGCCAGTTAAGTATAAGTTGAGGTAGAGTGTGTTGAACTGTGGAAGTTCAAGTCAGAGTGTTAAATATCTTGTTGAAATTTAGCCAAGTCATTTCATCCAATGAGATAACCTTTGGACCGTGAGGGTCACAGTGGGCCATACTATAGAAGATATCGTGTTGATAGTAGGCTATATTGCACTGTCAGAGGAGTTGCAGTGTGAGATATCATAGATAGTAAGAACCACAGAGGGGAGAGGTTGCACATCGTCCTAGTCACTACGATGCGATAGGAGTCCTCCCCATGTCAGAGTCCATGAGTAAGAGAGAACCGTGCATCGCAGAGAGATGTCGCTGGTTAAGAAGATCCACGAGACACTAGGATGCTACAGAACTTAGTTCAGGACACCTGAGTCTTTGGCCAACCCATAATATCACTTCGGGTGAGACTTCAAGCCATTTTGTGGTCTGTTGCCGAAAGGGCCAGTGAGTTAGGGGTTTTGTTGGCACATTATAAGTAAAACCGGGTCTTCCCAGATAGCCAACATGGAGATTTGCTTATATATCTCCAGACACAACGTTTTTAGCTACATTTACCCGCGATAATCATCGCCGTATTTGTCACGATGTGAAATACTATCTCATCCTAAATGATACTTTGTATAGACATGGGATTGACTCTATTCTCCGGTGATGCCTCACTCATGAGGAGGCTGAACTTGTGTTGATTGATTGCCATCGAGAGCATGTGGTGGTCATTTATCTGGGATGGCTACAGCCCAAAAAATCCTACGCGCTGGCTATTTCTGGCCTTTGATATTCAAAGATTGTCATGAGGCTGTTAAGAAATGCCCACCTTGTCAACACTTCTCTCCTAAAAAGCGCACCCATCCTGCTCCGCTACACCCCATCATTGTCGTCGGCCCATTAACCAAATGGGGGATTGACTTCATGCATTGTAATCCAACCTCAGCTGGGGGGCATGGTTACATCATCGTAGCCGTGTATTATTTTACTAAATGGGCTGAGCCATGCCTACATATGCAGAATATGGTAAGACTACTGCCCTCTTCTTGTTCAATCATACATAGCTAGATTTGGAGTTTCATAGTCCATCGTTATTGATCATGGATCCCATTTCTGTAATCAAGTCAAGGAGGAAATGAGTGCCAAGCTAGGGTTTCTCCATGAAAACTCTATGCCATATTATCCACAAGCTAATGGTCAGGTAGAGGCCATTAACAAAGTTTTGAAAACTATGCTTCATCGGATGGTTGGAGATCATAAACCCAACTGGCACCATGTCCTTTTCTCCTCCCTTTGGGCTTATCATACTTCTATGAAAAGAGCTACTAGTTTCATGCCATTCCATCTTGTCTATGGACTTGAAGCTGTCTTACCCATCTAGTGTCAGATTCCATCTTTACAACTTGCCATCGAACTTCTCCCAGACACTTCCATGGAGGAAGAAATATTTTTATACTTGAATAACCTTGACGAGACTTGCAGAGATGCTACCTTGGCTAATGAGGTGCATAACAAATGCGTTAAGGCACAGTATGATAAATTCGTCCAGCCTCGTGTCTTTAACAAGGGAGACCTAGTCTTGACTTATGACCAGAGATACAACAAACTAGGGAAGGGTAAGTTTGAATCCATGTGGTACAGACCTTTCATTATTTCCAAGGTGTTAGAGAAAGGAGCTTATGAGCTCATTGATTATGATGGGATCCATTTGAGGAAACCTCGCAATGGGTTGTACCTGAAAATGTACTATGCCTAGGTTTTCTTGGGTAGTATCTTGTATATATGTATATTGATTAGATTTCAGTGTGCTTTTAGTATTTTCAAGATGGTTTTGAGCTCCATGTCCACATCTGTTTATACCATGTTTTGGTCATGCAGATGGCTTTCTATGGTTTCGTTGATGGTGCTTTCCGCCACACCTTGAATCTCACCTCGGTTGGTTGGGTTCTCTATTCCCCGGATGAAGATTTGGTCAGTTCAAGAGCGGTTTGTATAGGTCCCACTACTAATAACATCATCGAGTATGAAGCAGTCATTAGTCTTCTGACTGAAGCTTCCTCCCAAGATGTTCATGATCTAGTAGTCTTGATGGATTCGCAGCTTGTGGTTTTCCATTTGAACCATCTCTACACCATTAGAAACCCAGTGCTCCTCCGTTTATTCCGGAGAGTGCGTTTGTTAGAAATATCATTCAAAACTATTACTTATAGGCATATCTCTAGGGAACATAATGTAGTCACTGACTCATTGGCTAACTACATCCTAGACTGGCATATTTCCCACTCATGACGTTAAATCAAACATGGTCCATTGTAAATAAACATTTAGAGACACGTAAAACTCATAGAAAATGCATTTTCCATTTGAAACATTTAAACATCATGTAAAAGTATGTATATATATCTACAAAAAAGTTTACAAAAATAGGTCTCAAGACCTCCTCTGAAGCACGTAGGATTTCAAGAAAAATCATCATACAAAATCCTGAAGCTATCAACTTTCAGTACATATCTCGTACACTAGTGGTGCTCGTGATAGCACTTCATTTCTTGAGCTACCCTACGCAGCAGCCTACTGAATCAGCACGGAACTCCCACTGTGGATCTCTGATATCTCATCGGGAGGTCATCTATGTCAGCATCTGGGATGTCCAAAGTCAACCTCTCCAGGTTCTCCTCCAGCTCCCCAGTGATATCATCACCCTGTAGTACAAAGTAAGCTCCTACTTTCCTATCCAATGGAGATTCTCCTTCAGGTCGCGCTGCTCCAACATCTGCATGAGAATATATAGGTCTCGTCACTTAACATAAAAAATATAAAACATAAAAAACATAAAACATAAAAAACATAAAATAATTTCATCCATTTTAGGGTTTCTTGCTTCTTACCGATGTCACCCCACTATCCACCAGGTGGGAGTAGTAGGTCAGGATCTCCTATGAAGTCCATGCCTGTGTAAGCATAGTCCTCAACCATGAGGATCTGATCTTGTAGCCATCTAAAGAATGGATCACTTAACTTCACCCTTCCCCTACCCGCTCCTATGCGAGCCATGACTTGGACCCACCTCAGCATATGGGGGTCCCATGCTCTCAGACTTCGAAAGGTAACCTGTGGCCTCATTTGTGGAACCCGCTCAAAGAAGAAGCAGGCTAATATGGAACCAAAGCTGAATTGCTTCATCTCTCCTTGCTGACACTTAGTCACCTGATCCTTGAAGATTGGAAGCATTGCTTCTTCCCAGTTGAACACCGTGGGTTCCATAGCCTCTATGGCATACAACATGTGTGCCTTGGAAGCCTAGTGCACATCTTGACTTCCGGCCACCCTCTGCATAGTAAATAAGATGGTCTGTAGAGCCCTATCCATCACTACCTTGATGGGGATCTTCTTCCCCAATGTACCTGTTCCTGGTGCATAGTGTCGAACTATAAGCTCTATGGTAGTAATTTCCCCGCCACGGGAACCTGTCAATGAGATGGGGGCACCCCGTCTAGATAGAACAGTCAGGAATTAGATATCCTCTACCTCCACTATAAGTATGTGTGCCCCCACCTTAAAGTACTGCTGCTCTGGATTCCACATCTGCAATATGTGTTCCAGTAGCCGTTCGTGCGACACCATGCTTGGGGTGTGGAAAAAATTCAAGAGCCCACAGTCCCGTAATGTGGTAATACAAACCACATTTCTCTTAGCAACAACATCCTCATTGTCATGAGTTCTTTCCTTCCATATCACCATGTTTTGAGCAATATAGATCTGCCAAAAACCACAATGGTATGCATTAAAATCATCCTTAAATCATTGGAAATCAAAAGAGTGAAGTTATATCACCCATACCATTAGTTTAACTTATACACGATCGGCACCTCCTATGCACCATTGGAGACAAATGGTGGCATTGCCTATCCACTATATTGTTGGTGCGGTTCTAGGGTGGAATCGCGTATCCCACAAGGGGTATTCATGGTGCCCACATTTTGAGTTTTAGGGCTCTCCATATGGACCCCAAACCCCACCAAAACTCAAAATAGATGCTATGAAATGAAATATAAGGGTCTTAGCTATTACCCGCAACTGACGATGCTGAAAATGGACGATGGAAGCTTTCGGTATCAGCTGCGAAAGATCTGGCTAAGAAAATGTTCCAAGTGCTCTCTGCTAGAGGTAAATAGTGAAATGGTTTTATTTTTTACTATTTACTTGACTTATATAGGCATTTTTGGGTCTGAATCACTATAGTTTTGATGTAAAATCATATTTTGGTCAAAATTTATCTGTCCTAATCCCTAATGCTAGTTGTAAATGCATTTAACACTTGTTTATGAGACTATTTCAAGATAGGAGAACTCTAGCAAGAAGCTTTGAAAGTTTGTTTATGGCTTTTTTGTACTTTCATAAAATGGAAAAGGTCGATGAGCATTTATTATGACACTTTAATCATGCTCTCTAAACCTAGTATCAAAGGTCTAAGTCCATTTCCGAATCTTTCCAGGCTCGTAAAATTTGACATTGTGCAAAGAAACACCATGGAGTCTTCTTTTCACATCTTTTTCAGACTCCTTAAAGCATGAAAAGATCATCGAGTTCATTTTCGAATCTTTCCAGGCTCATAAAAAGTGACATTGTGTAAAGAAACCTCATGGAGTCCTCTTTAAACTCTTTTTAGGCTCCTTAAATACGAAAATATTGTCAAGTACTTGTCTCCTTCATACTCGTAAAAATATTTGAAGAGTCAACCTTCCGATGGTAGGTTATCTCTTTTTTGGTACGGATAGGACTATTTATGAAAAAGGAACACTCCATCCAATCATGACTGGAAGAGTTCTCTAAGGTATGATTTTATACTTTTTTGGGCCTTAGAGACTAAATCATATGAAAAAGGACCCTTTGGAGTCTTCTTTCGTATTCGTTCAGACTCTCTAAACATGAACGATACCGAGTTTTCTTTTAGTGAACTCGTTAAATTAAACATTGAGAGACCCATTTTGGGATTGAACCCCTCCTCTCTCAGGTTCGTAAAACATATGAGTCTAGACTTGTCTTCCGACAAGCTATACTGAGTGTTTGTTACCCTCTTTGAATTCATAAAACTGAAAAGAGGCACTCATCGATCATGATGGGAGAAATGGGAAGGGAATCATTTTGCAAATAATGGTATTTGTTTGTCGTTACCTTTAAACATGGAACTTATCTGCATAATCATGTCAGTCAATTGGGTATTCAGCTAGTCTCCGTGACGATAGACTTTCATGATTCATGTCACTCCTTTGAGTCTTTCAAAAGAATGCATTGTCCACCGTCACATTGTGTGTCTGTCCCTTCTAGTCATGCTGCCAAGTCTTTTGTCATGCCACTCGATGTTCAAAGGGGATCTAAAGAAGTGCCACCTCTGCAGTCCACATAGTCTTTGTGTTAGTATCTTTGAGTCAATCATATGGTTACTACATGCACATCATTCCAGAACTATGTTTCGATTTTCATGTCGTCGATGTGGAACTCATCATGGCCCTTCTTCGACGAGACTTTTCCCGTAGAAATCAGCTAATCATTTGGGAAATAGTCTTAGAAACAATGATTGGTACCTTGAGATCTGTATGCCTTAATGACAGATTCTCTCGCTCTTGACATAGGTTCACATCATTGATCTTTGATCGATAGAATCGACTGGGTGTTCGACATCAGGACATCTATTCACACTCAGTAGATTGTACTAGAGTACCGTGGGAATCATTGGCATTAATGGTGATCTCCCTTGCACTTATTAATGGTTCACATCATTGGCCAATAATCAAGTGGTTTCTACCATGTTCGACTTTAGATCATTATAATGACATCGATAGAATCGTACTTTGTGGAAGACGAGACGAAGACCCTCGGTATTTGTTTAAAGTGCTCATTGATTTTCCCCAGGTTGTGATGGAGTTTTGTATATCTAGCATAGATCCACATTTGTATGGTCGTGGCTATGCTCAAATTTGTGTCTGTATGACATAGATCTACATTGTATGTCTGGTAGCTATGTCCAAGTTTGAGTTCTCTATCACATGGATCTACGTTGTATTCTAGTAGCCATGCTTGTTTATTCCTCTCATGGATCTGCCTTGTATTGGTTTGCAGCCATGAATTTGGTTACTTGTGTCTATGAGTCAACATACTAATGTACTACAGATGCCTACTTGACAACTTGCTCCGATCGAGCCGATATTTTTGTCTCATGGAAACAACTTTTTCTCTCAAATCTCTCATTTATCGTATCCCTCTAAGACTCATGCTTTGGGGGGCATCCTGTTATACCAAAATCCTATCACCATCATGTGATAAGACATTTGACATACCTACTTTCCCTGAATCCCAGCTTCTGGAGTGGAAACCCATACTAAATTTCAATCTTTCATACAAATTCCTAGCACCACACTTACCTTGTTATCCATACGTGGTATCCTTGTTTGCACCACCCATACTCTGTTGCCCACAAGAGGTGCCACCACTTATGGCCCTTAGTCCATAAGTAGTTATTACCAGAACCTCTCTGTCACTAAAGGAGAAACGTGGTACCCTGGGTAAAAATGGAAAAAGAGAAGTTTCTCAAGGCTTTTAGATGATAAGCCTCATGTCCTCCCTTATCCCTACTATTGTGGGTTAGTTGAGCTCGAGATCCCTCATCCTAGGATATTAGAGGCCACCTCACCCACTAATCTCTCAACCATCCCTATCCATCTATCCTTATAAATAAAATATTATGGCCATGGTTGAGTGGGAGAACTCTTAAGGCATTGTTATGCTGTTGGATTGATCACTTGGTCCATATCATTGGAGAGAATAGAGAGAGCTAGAGTTGGAGCTTATGGGGATGAGAATTCTTGGTTTCATGGAGATGCATGTCAACACTAAGGCTTGGTTGTAAACTTATTCATATTTCTTTAATGCAAGTTGATTTATGTCCCACATATATTGTTGATGTTTGATTTCATATATATGTTGTTAGATTCCTTAGTCACTAACATATATTAGTAGATTATATTCTGGTTGCTTTGATATATTTCGTGTTGAGATTATTGCAGGTACACAGAGTGACTATCAAAGCATTGTATTCTAGGTATCTATGGCGTCTAGGGAGAGTCTTCAACCTCTGTCTTCTATTTGTTCTGGATCTGAACCATTCAGACCAGTGGAACACCTTGTTGTCAGCAAGAGGTGAAATATTCTAGCTAACAATGGCCCACCTCCTTTTCCTACATTGGACATTAAATGTTGCAAGATAATTTTCATATATTGAGGAGTTATAGGAATTCTATGAGGTCTTGATTTAGTTTGTAAAGCACTAGAAGAATTTGTAGCAGGAGATAAGAGAGAATTTTGAGGTTCTAATATAGGATTCAATGGAGTTCTAGGAGAAGGATGCGATTTTTCTTGATCATTTAAATATTCAAATATTTATTTATTTTGAAAATAAAAATGGTATGATGGAGGATTTATATGAAGAATACCTTTTCACCTGAATTTTTTGATTTGTACATAAATTCCTCCAGGGATTTTTGGAATCTTTCAACTTAGGAATTCTTGTGTTGTTGGATTTTCTTTGGTGTGCCTTTTAAAACTTATGTCTAATCCACTCTCACCGATTTGGAATTAGATCTTTTATCTTTGTTGTTCCCATGGAAAATCAATTTCTAATTCTCTGCTGCTTGACAACATCACCATTTTTCATGTTTTCCCCTAAGATGTCCTAGGTTTATTTTAGTACATGGAAAGGCACGATGATGCTCAAATTTCAAATATTTAGAGCTAAATATTTGGAAATGAGATTGTGAATTTGAATTATATTGAATATTTACAGCTAGACAATGACGAACTATCTTTGACATGGAAACTTATTTTAGAGGAATTTAATGGAGTGGATTCAAAATTTTAGATGAGGATTGATTATGAACTTAGAAAGTGGAACAAATGAAAATACATGAGGTGTCTTGAGGAAAAATATCATATATTAAATGAAACAAAACATAGTGATCATTTTAAAAAAATTCAACAATTATACAGAGTAAAAAATATTCATGATTTTAATAGATGAATTGGAAACATGATGTACACATGAAAAAAGGATAATCCTTTAACTACTATTTAATCATATGAAACATAGTAAAACCGAAACATAGGTCAAACATGGTGAAATATATTTCTTCAATTCCAACATTCAACCATACATTCACTTCACTGATACAAATATATGTGAAGTTGTTGCTCAAGCTATATTTATCTCTCAAGAAAAGTTTACACATATAAGAGAATTAGATCTAGAAATAATTGGAGAGAAATAAAAATATATAGGAAAACATATCTAATACACTTTATAATTTTTATCTCATAACAACCCTTACACACAAAAACAATACAACCTACTCAACAATTCTAGAGACCCTCTCAAAAAATTCCATCCCCAATTACTGATCCTAAATGATGTTTTTATAGCCTAAGAATTTGTAACTTCTTTCCGTTACTCCCAACATATTTTTAACCACATTTAGTTAAACATGATAAACATTTCACTCTATTGTTACATCGTTTCATGATATTATTCTTAGTTTTTCTTACTGGAACCTTTTCCTTTTTTTTTCCTGAATTGGAGTGAGGACCGTCTGTCCACTTTCCTATCCACTTGGATGACCAATTGGTATGATAGTTGTCTACCCTAGAAGATGATGCATTATATGGAAATTTTCTTGTCCTCCTGATGGAATAAAGGCTTGATGACTTATATTTCCTAGAAGTTTTCATGGTGTTTATCCTGATGATTATCCAACTAGTAGGCCTTGGGTTGGAAAAATAAGTTTGTGATACTTAGATGTTGAATGTTGGTATTTGCATATAGGATAATGATGTGATTTTAGGGAATCTAATAATATCAAAATTAATGGTTTTATCATATGATATAGGATTAAACCTTCTTAGCATGTTCTTAATATTGACCCAAATTTGAAACTCATCTCTTAGCCTATCAAACACTGGATATCCACTTATTACTCCTTTTAGTACATAAAATTGTACTACTTCATTCTTATTTTTTATCATATTTTCCTTATATTATTTTGTCTTGTACATATCCCCATTTCCATACCATGGATTTAACAACCCTAATTTGATGACATAATTGAAAATACCTTTGAAAGAAGACACTTATTAAGTCCAGAACTTTATTCTATTCTAAGTTGTGTTCAACAGTGTATCCTTTGTAATCATTTCATTTTCCAACTTTATTAAGTGAGTTCTATTTGAAATATATAACTCTTCCAATTGTCTTTTTGTTTTATAGCTCAAGTAGTCAATTATTTTCGCTTCTTGCTCTATCATATTCCTAAGATCATTCTCTAATTACTTTATTTCTTCTTGAGCTATTTTTTCATATCAAATTTAGCTTAGATCATAGAGGAGTGATCCCATTTGTTGAGAATATTTTGTGCTACTTTATCCCACAAAACATTTACGTCTCTTCTCGATAGCTCTTCTCCCTGCATATCCAATTGTAACTTGGTGACTTGGATCGCTAAATCATCCTTCTCATTTTCCAAGGTATCAATAAAGTCATCTTATCATTTAATTAATTTTCCAACTCTTTAATACTTTTGTATTTCTAATTTAATTCATCCTCTAGCTCCTAAATTTTTATATACTTACTATATTCTTGATGATTAAGGATTTGTTCTGTAACATCCCCAACCCTCTGATCGGTGAAGAGGACGCTACCATACATCAAATCATCCGGGCATATAGCTCCACGAACATGGACATACATACATATATTGATGAAGCATGATACTTAAAAACATAAAACATATTACGAAGAATAATCATTCATATACACAACAGAAGCAAAACATATCAATCAACACTCATGCATATACAGATCAACATTTAACATGTATATCATCATTCATCAATGGTAAATATGATTGTATACACAAGTTAGTTACGAATACTTATCTTATTAAGAAATTTTTCTGCAACCAGCTATGTCGCTGCAATGTTCCACCCAACCATAGGCCTGCGTGCTCCTTAATCTCTTAGCAATGCTACCATCCCCGAGCCGGGCATGATTCCCCAAGGAATAAGGAACTCATAGGCTTACACATATCCAAGGATAACAACACCACAAGGGTACATAGTTCAGCCAAGCCAACATAGTTGGGTTTATCAGGCGAACAACAGATCAGCCAAGCCAACAAAGTTGGGTTTATCAAGCCATCTAGGAATTGGGAAAGGCTAAATGCTAAGATGTTGAGCTCATTGAAGAGCTACAGAAACCAACACCAGAGCCAGCCTGGCTTCTAGAACACCCACACACACCCAACACAAGGAAATTAGTCCCTTCTCTGCAACGCAGTCCCTCAGACGTTGATCTCCCTTCCAGTGCTATTGAGGGGTTGTGGAGAATAAATTCAGCTCAGTAGCTCTATATGTGTGGTTCTCAACCCACCAAGTTTATCAAGCACCTTAGGTCCTCATTCACCACTCCAATGCAGTCCGAGGACAAAACCACTGCATGCAAGCAACCAAACAACTATTTAAGCTTTTACAGGGGAAAAACAAAGCCAGTCAATTGTGGAAAATAGCAGCCCACAAACAAAAATGAATCCACAACACTCGATCCTGAAGGTAATCGCCGGAGAAATTACCTAAACAACAATGGGGAAAGAAACCGATTCTCAATCTGTGCCTAAGGGGAAAAAGACACCGCCAAAGCACATAACTATGAATGAAATCCCTACCATGATTCCACGATGGAATGATAGAACCTTATGCAATATGACAATGGTGGAAGAAGACACCAAAATTTGCGTGCACCAAGGAAAGAATCGATCCATAGGCCAACAAATCCGTGAGGTAGAGGAGAACCATCTTTCTACGTGAACAGGGAAGAAAAACTCATAGACTAGCAATCGACATGAGAGAGGGAAGGATAACCCCCAAACAATGGAATGTGGAACCTTTTAACTCCACCTAGAGTGAGGGAAATGAACAGACTCTCGATCCCCATAGTGGAGACCATCCGCTACCCCAAGGCATGTCGTGGAGAGAGTGTGAGCTTAGTGGTATTTCTGCCAGCCAATCACTGCCCCCAACTAACAATGGAATAACTAAGGTGGTGGTGAGCAAAAGGAAGTGGTGACACATGGCTCTTTCCTCATGAATCAATGTTCAACATTCCCCTTCCTTATCCTTAGGAATCATGCCCCTTCTCAAATTAGTTGCAATGATTATAGCTGGTTGGGTTATTTCATTAAAATGCGCGTTTACATGATGCCACAATTTAATATATGCCGTATGTCCCGATATACCATCGGTGACCATTCCAATCCGAAACATAACATAAATAAATCAATGGTGGGGCCTTTTCCCTTAGCTCCTCACCATGATTATTTACAACATATGTATTAATGCAAACGGGTTCAAAACTAGGGTATTACATTCCCCTCCCCCTTCACTAGCACTGTCCTCAGTGCTTTACAAAATTTGAACAAAATGCTATACTGGTACCTCCTTAGTGTTCCGCAGGACTGAACAAAAATGGATGTGCCAAACGCATGGCATCCTCCAGCTCCCACATAGCCTCTTCAGATCCATATTGCTGCCATTGCACTTTTACCTGCCCTATGGCTCGGTTCTAGAGCATTGTGACCTTCCTGTTATGGATGCGCATTGGCTCGATTTAGAACTCTCCCTTGGGTTCCACCTGAATCAAATCCCATTTTATCACATGGTTAGGATAATGTACATATTTCTTAAGCAAAGAAACATGAAAAAAATTATGAGCTCTAGTACTAGCAGGAAATGAAAGTCTATATGCATCAGGACTTATTCTTTCAAGCACTTCAAATGGCCCATAATATCTAGGTGACACCTTGGCACAACTTCTAAGTTTCAAGGAACTTTTCTTTGCTTTCACTCTGAGGTAAACATGATCCCCAACACTGAATTCTATGTTCATCCTATGCTTATCTGCATAGATTTTCTATCTGTCCTGTGCTGCTTTCAGATCCTGCCTACTCTTTACAACCTCTTGCTCCATTTCCGTGAGCAATTCTGGTCCAAGCACAACTCTATTCACTGGGTTATCCCAAGTCACTGGTGTCCTACACCTTCTTCCATACAAAGCTTCATATGGACTCATCCCCAAGGATGCCTGCTGTCCATTGTTATAAGCAAACTCTACCAAGTGTAAGTAATCTTCTCACTTGGTTGGTTTGTCCACCACATTCATGCGAATCATATCTTCAAGCACATGATTAACTCTTTCTGTCTGCCCATCTGTCTGAGGATGGTATGCAGTGCTAAACTTTAGCTTTGTACCCAAATCTGCAAATATTCCCTTCCAAAAATTGGAAGTGAACTTGACATCTCTGTCAGAAACTATTTCCTTTGGCAATCTATGCAATTTGAAAATCTCCTTCATGAAGATCTTTGCAATGTCATCAGTCTTGTGCGTATATTTCACTGGTATAAAATGTGATGCTTTAGTCAACTTGTCTACTACAACCATGATGGAATCATGTTGTCTCCAATTCATCAGCAATCCTGTAATAAAATCCATGGAAATAACTTCCCATTTCCATTCCGGGACTAGCAAAGGCTGCAACAAACCTGCTGGATGTTGATGCTCAACCTTTACCTGTTGACATTTCATGCATCTTGAAATGTATTCAACCATGTCTTTTTTCATTCCCAGCCAAAAGTACTGCTTTCTAGCTATAGCAATTGTCTTCTGGTAGCCTGGGTGACCAGAATACGGAGCTTGATGGATTTCATCCATAACAACTGTCCTCAAATTTGCTACATTTAGAATATAAATTCTTCCTTTATAAGTGAGAAGTCCATCTTCTTCCAATTTATATCCCGCATACTTCTTCTCAAGAATTTGCTGCTGCAATTTGTCTTTTACCTGCTCATACAATTCATCTCCGGCAACATGATTAACAATCTACTGCCTCAAATCTGATTGGAAAATACCAAGAGATTCCACATGCATTTCTTGTACCTTCCTGCTAAGTGCATCAGCTACCTTGTTTTCTTTTCCTTTTATGTGCTTGATTTTGAAATCAAACTCACATAAAAATTCCAGCCATCTCGCTTGCATAGCATTCATAGTAGGCTGATCAAACAAATACTTCAGTCCATAGTGATATGTTCTGAGTTCAAATATTCTACCCATCAAGTAATGTCTCCACATCTTGAGAGCATGTACTATGGCTACAAGCTTTAGATCATGAGTATCATAGTTCTTCTCATGCTCCTTCAGCTTTCTTGACTCATAACACATCACATGGTTGTCCTGCATAAGGACTCCTCCAAGCCCTTGTCCGCATGCATGGGTACATACCACAAAATCTTTCTATGGGTCTGTAACCTTCAATATTGGTGCACTGGTGAGAAGATTCTTCAATAGCTGGAAGCTTTCTTCACATTCGAAGTCCATTAAAACTTTACTCCCTTCTTTTGCAAAGAAGTGATGGCATGTGCAACCTTGGAAAATCCTTCAATGAATCTCCTGTAGTATCTTGCAAGTCCCTTAAAAGATCTTATATCCATCACATTTCTTGGAGTGGGCCAATTCATAATGGCTTCGATCTTCTCAGGGTCTATTGATATACCCTCTTCTGAGATAATGTGACCCAAGTACTAAATTCTATCCCTGTAGAAGTCACACTTGCTCAGTTTTGCATACAACTGATGTTCTCTGAGCACTTGTAATGTCAGTCTCAAATTCTCTTCATGTTCTTCCTCATTCTTAGAATAAACAAGAATGTCATCAAGGAAAACAAGAACAAACTTGTCCAAATACTTATTGAAGACACTATTCATAAGGCACATAAATGTAGCTGGTGCATTTGTGAGACCAAATGGTACCACTACAGACTCATAATGTCCATACCTTGTCCTAAAGGTTGTCTTATGAATGTCTTCATCCTTGATTCTCACCTGATGGTAACCAGGCCTCAAGTCAATCTTGGAAAATACCTTTGCTCCTATCATTTGATCAAAGAGATCATCAATCCTAGGCAAAGGGTATTTATTCTTCACAGTAGCCTTGTTCAACTATTTGTAATCAATACATAACTTGAGTGTACCATATTTCTTCTTCACAAACAGAATCGGTGCTCCCCAAGGAGACACACTCAGTTGGATATACTTCTTTTCCAACAACTCTTGCAGTTGCATATTCAACTCTAGCATCTCTGGTGTACTCATCCTATAGGGTGTCTTGGACACTGGTGCTGCTCCTGGCACAAGTTCAATGGTGAAATCAATGTCCCTCTTTGGAGGAAGTCTTGGAATCTCATCAGGAAACACATCCTTGAATTCCTATAACACTTGATAGTCCTCCAACCTAGGAGTCTCATCTCATGTTGGTTCCAGAATATGAGCTGCATACAACTGGCAACCTTTCCTACAAAACTTCTTCAACTGCATTGCTGAAACCTGTCTTACTGAAATTACCTTAGAAATACCTTTCACAACTACCGGGTTTCCTTCTTCATTCATGCATTCAAAAGTCTTGTTATAACAGTCAAGCTTCACTCGGTGATCTTCTAACCAATCCATTCCAATGAGAACATCATAGGAACCAAGCGGTAGAACATATTCACATCTACATAAGTGATCAATCCATTCATAACCAATGGACATTTCTCTACCAATTCATTGAATTTTCTCTTAGTCCGAGTGGCTAGCCGAGCTAACCAAGGTTTCCAATGCTTGACCTTCTTAAAAGCATGAATCTCCACTACTCTAGGAATGATATAACTGTGAGTAGAATTGGGGTCAATCAAAATAGAAATGGATTGTTCAACAATCTTACCTATAACATAAACCATAGTTGACTGGTGATCTGCCTAGCTGTCCTCCAGTGCTACATAAATTCTAGGGACTGCCCTTGCTACTTGACCCACTGTTTATGCTTCCTGAATGTTATAAGTTGGCCTTGCACTTTCATTCTTGAGTGGTCAGTATCTACGCAAGTGGGGTCCTTCACATTTCCAACATTTGAGTGGACCTTTATTCTGATGTGGTTCTTTAGGCTTCCCACCTGTCACTCCAACTGGATTACTCACAGCTTGGGATGGCTACTTTGCTGATTCTTGAATCTAGAAGGTTTGAAACCTTTCCTTCTTTGGTCAAGCTTCTCATTCTTCTTGTCCTTCCATGCCTTATGGTAATCAGGTTTACCTTTGCTTTGCTCATAGCAATATTTATCCTTTCTTATTGCTTCTTCGAGAGTTATTGGTTCATAGAACTCAATTCTATGTTTGTAAGCTTGAGGCAATCCACTTAGAAACTACTGGACCTTTACTTTTTCATCTCTAATGTACCGGACATACCTCAACAATTCCAAAAACTTATTTGCATATTCATCCATGGTGTGCTGTCCCAATCTTAGCTCATGGAACTTCTTAATCTTGTCATCATAATACCTATCAGAGAGGTATTTCTACCTAAAATACTTCTTGAACTATTTCCACTTTAGTTTCCTTTCACTGATATTCTTTACTTGCTTGAAGTGTTCCCACCAAATGGATGCTCTTCCATTTAGATTGAATATGGAAACTCTTGCCTTCATGTTTCCTAAAAAATCTTGCACTTGAAAGTACTTCTTTATCCCAAGAAGCCAAGCTTTAGCTTCTTTTCCCGTCTTTGTCTCACCATCAAATGTAGGAGGTTTAGCTTTCCTAAATTCATCTCGAGAGCGATCCCTATGGTTCCTTCTTCTTTTGTTTTTATGAGAAGATGAACTTGTATCACCGCTGGATTCTTTAGAGTCAGATGATCCATGGGAAGTCCTCCTTCTTCTCCTAGTATTTCTCTTACTACCTTCTGGCCTTGTTGTACCTCGTCCAGAATCTATCTTTTTCTACAAGTCTGTCAAACTCTGCAATATGGTTGCATTCAACTGATGCTTCTATTCCTGGGATTTAACCAAGCTTCTCATGGTGGTTGCAACTTCAGATGGCATCCCCTGGAATCTCCTTCCATTAGAGTCTATGTCATCATCTCCATTACGGACATTTTATCCCATGGCATCTTTTGCTCACTCATAAGAATCCTGAGCATCATACCCATCATGGGTTCTCATGACTGAACCACCTCTTGCTTTACCACCCTGTTCTTTTTGGAGTACTACTCTTGGAAGTTGTCTATAATTCTGTAATGTGTTAGTAGCAAACTGTTAGATGCATAACATTAATATAAATCAAAACTACTTACCTTACTCTTTTGGAAATTTATAAAACAACAATTATGCCAAAACACAAAAGTTTTCTTTATATCTTGTTCAGCTCTATAATCCCCTGACAGTTTGCTGAAATCTGCTGAAACAGTTGGAAACTGCTTGAAAAATTGCTGAGAAATTCCTTTGAAAAACCCAAATTTCCTTTATCCCAATCGGACCTCTTCCCAGCTATCTTTTCGACACTTCGGTGGTCAAACCAACTAAACTTCTAATCTACATCGACGATCAAATAGACTATTCATTGGGTGAACAGTCCCTTGAGCAGCCGCAACGGTGGGTTTATGATCCCTTGATTTCTTCCGATCGACAACCTAATCGTCAATAATTTTTTGATGCTCTTATACTATTCAAACTTTTCTTCTAATCGGGTGCATAATGATCTGATAGTCCTAACTTCTTTGGTGGGGAAACCCACTAATCCGTTGCATCAACGGTCGGACGTACTGGGCATCTAGCGGTTAGTCCTTTCGTCTTCCACAATGAAAACCCTTGATATTTCTCTGTCCTCAGTAGCTCATGACTTTGTCGGTGGTCAAAATGACTATTCCCTTGTGGCATCGAATGGATAGTTGAATAGCTAGCCACAACTGCAGTTCACCTTCATCGACCCTTTTCCGATCGGCGATCCGATCCACTAATTCCTTCATCGGCGACATGTACAACTAACATTTCCCGATGGACGATGATCTCGTGCCTTAGATAAATCTTTCAAATTCTCTTCTTGCCTTGCCTTCCTCCACATCGGCTCTTCCTTCAACTATTTATTGGTGATGTCAACGACTATTGTCCTCCATTCGCTAATGATCCCATTCCTTAGAAAACTTTCGAAACTTTTCCACTGCGTCGGCTGTTGAAACGACTTTCCTCTGCGCCATTGACGGTCCAAGGCTACCCATAAGAAGCATAGTCATCTAGCCATATGTAATGGAGGTGCAAGAGCATCTAACTTCTTCCGATGTTCATCGGTGACGTCATCCACTAATATTCGTCGATGGCTGATGATTCTACAACTTAGAAAAATTTTCAAAATTTTCCACTTGAGTCTTCTTTTCTGCCGCTTCATCGACTCAACCATCTCTTATCCAACGCTACTCAAATCAACTGTTATTTTCTAATCGATGAGCTGAAGCACATTGGCATTGGCAGTCGGATATTTTCCTCATCGGAAGACTAGTGCTTTAGGCTTCCACAACGACGGGCGCACGAACCGCTAACGTCTTCCGATGGCTGATGATTTTGTTACTTAAAGAAATTTTCAAAAATTTTCTGCTGCGTCCACTGCCGAAATGTCTTTTTTCTGTGGCATCGGCTGAGCTTCAAACTATAAGTTCTGCTGTGTCGGAGGAACTTCATACTAAGTTCTCTGATGGGCCAAAAATTCTGGAACTTAGAAAATTTTTGAGAATTTTCTAAGAATTTTTTGTCATCACCCATCTCTCCTAGTTTCTTCTTGCAATAGGTAACCTGCCTCTGTTAACTGATCTTTCATGGCCCATTCATCCCCATACTGCAACCAGGGCTCTGATACCACACTGTAATGTCCTCGACCCTTCGAACGACAAAGAGGATGCTACCATACATCAAATCATCTAGGCATCTAGCCCCATGAACATGGACATACATACATATACTGCTGAAGCATGATACTTAAAAACATAAAATATATTACGAAGCATAATCATTCATATACACAATGGAAGAAAACCATATCAATCAACACTCATGCATATACAGATCAACATTTAACATGTATATCATCATTCATTAATGGTAAATATGATTGTAGACACAAGTTAGGTAAGAATACTTATCTTATTAAGAACTTGTTTCACAACCGGCTATGTCGCTATAACGTTCCACCCAACCATAGTCCCACGTGCTCCTTAATCTCTCAGCAACGCTGCCACCCCCGAGATGGGCATGATTCCCCAAGGAATAAGGAACTAACAGGCTTACACATAGCCAAGGATAACAACACCACAAGGGTACACAGTTCAGCCAAGCCAACATAGTTGGGTTTATCAAGTGAACAATGGATCAGCCAAGCCAACAAAGTTAGGTTTATCAGGCCATCCATGAGCTGGGAAAGGCTAAATGCTAAGCTGGTGAGCTCATTGAAGAGATACAAACACCAACACCAGAGCGAGCCTGGCTTCTAGAACACCCACACACACCCAACATAAGGAAATCAGTCCCTTCTCTGCAACGCAGTCCCTCAGACCCTGATCTCCGTTCCAGTGCTATTCACGGGTTGTGGAGAAGAAATTCAAATCAGTAGCTCTGTTTGTGTGGTTCTCAACCCATCGGTTTATCAAGCACCGCAGGCCCTCATTCACCACTCCAATGCAGTCCGAGGACAAAACCACTGCATTCAAGCAACCAAACATCTATTTAAGCTTTTACAGGGGAAAAACATAGCCAATCAATCATGGCAAACAACAGCCCACAAACAACTATGAACCCACAACACCTGATCCTCAAGGAAATCACTGGAGAAATTACCTAGACATCAATGGGGAAAGAAACCGATTCTCAATCTGTGCATGGGGGGAAAAAGGCACTACCAAAGCACATAACTATGAATGAAATCCCTACCATGATTCCACGATGGAATGATAGAACCTTACGCAATCTGATAATGGTGGAAGAAGACACCAAACTTTGTGTGCACCGAGGAAAGAATCAATCCACAGGCCAACAAATCCATGAGGCAAAGGAGAACCATCTTTCTGCATGAACGGGGAAGAAAAAATCACAGAATAGCAATTGGTGTGAGAGAGGGAAGGTGAACCCCCAAACAATGGAATGTGGAACCTTTTAACTCCGCCCAATATGAGAGAAATGAACAGACTCTTGATCCCCATAGTGGGAAGACCATCCGCTACCCCAAGGCACGTCGTGGAGAGAGTGCGAGCTTAGTGGTCTTTCTGCCAACCAATCACTTCCCCCAACTAACAATAGAATAACTAAGGTGGTGGTGAGCAAAAGAGAGTGGTGACACATGGCTCTTCCCCCATGACTCAATGTTCAACATTCCCCCTTCCTTATCCTTAGGAATCATGCCCCTTCTAAAATTAGTTGCAGTGAACATAGTTGGTTGGGTTATTTAATTAAAATGTGTGTTTACATGATGCCACAATTTAATATATGCTTTATGTCCCGATATACCATCAGTGACCATTCCAATCCGAAACATGACATAACTAAATCAATGGTGGGGCCTTTGCCCTTAGCTCCTCACCATGATTATTTACAACATATGTATTAATGCAAACGGGGTCAAAACCAGGGTGTTACATGTTCTTCCATCTCTTCTACTGCTTTGTCTATTGAAGGTTTCTTTTCATACTCCTTTGGGATCTTCTCTATCTCCTCTATGGGATGAGTGATATTTTGTATGATGGGGGAAGATGTTGGAGGGATAGGTTCAATAGACAATGATTTATTCTTGAAATTTAAGGCAACAATTTGTAGATCTAAGTCATTTAATTTATTCTCATATTCCTTTTCCCGATTCTTGTATTTCCTCATGATTTCATATATTTTCTCCTCCTCTTCTTACACCTTCAACAATTAAGAGTTTTGGAGTAGTTTTTCCCCATGGATTTTCAGTTGATTTCTAATATGTGAAATTTCATTATCTTTCTGCTGCAAGAGAGATTTGAAATTGGAAACTTCTACTAGATTCACTCCTAAAGCTACATTTTTATTTCTATATGTTTATTGATCTATGAAATTTATATGTTAAATATGTGATGGGTGATAGATCTCCCATGGGAAACCATCCTCCAAAGAGAACATCAACAACACTCTTCAAACCACCGTTAAAACACCAACAATCTATTGTTGCTACAAACTAAGATACAAACAAGAAAATGATTTCAAACTATCAATTTAAAATTTAGATAAAATCACTCATTCATATCCATATATAAATTAGAGTGATCCCTCCTCTCATGTCTATCTAGGGTGGAATCTTGCATCACCGAAACTAGTTACAATGGAAAGGGGAATATCTCCCATTCTTGAGACACACTATGGCTCTCCAATTTGAATTGAAAATGACCAAAATTTATTCCCCTTCATTACTAGATCCATTTTATATAATTATTGAGGCCCTTTCTCCCCTATTCTCAAAATCCCCCCTAATAATAATAATACAATTTGAGATGGTTGAGAGAGTAATCATTCATGATATATTTAGTTCCCTTCTAAAGTTATTTGACCACATGAAGCCTTATAAAACCTTAAGAATTTAAGTGGGGAGAGATTTAAAATCAATTTGGGAGCTCATTTCACCTCAATCATCTTTCTTATTTATTTTTAGGACCTGGCATTGTGATAAATGTTATAGATGTTGTCATAGATTCATATATGTTTCTCATAGTGTCATAGTTTCTTGCCATAGATTCCTTGGGAGTTACACTTCACTATTGCGACCTCTTGGTATATTTTTAGTCTAGACATGATTCATGATATTCCTTTGGAGTTACACTCCCACTAGTGCTCCCTCCTTGGTCTAGTTTTATCCTAGGATGTTACAATTCCAAATATACCATCATAATTGGATTCCTTCCACCTAGCTTGGGGGTTACACTTCCATGTGGCCCATCCTTGATCCTTATGCACCTCATTTGGATGATTGGACCTATTCCACATCATTTATTAATATTTTTCATTTATTACCTCAATTTTGTGACTCACATCATCCATTATAGTTCAATTTTTCCTCATATAGTGGCTATCCACCAAATTATTTCCCTAGTCTATTTAATTTCCACTCCAACCTATGGGAATTGGATAGGCATGTGGAATCACTCATGGAACTAGAATGGATGTGACATTGCAATCCTCCCCACTCAAATTTTATTTTCCTCAAGTGATTTCAATCCTAGGTAATGTAATACTTGTTCTCCTTCCCATGTTGCATCCTCACTTGGTAGATCCTTCCATTGAACAAGGTACTCACAAACAATTCCGTTTCTAAAATTCCTCTCTCTTACCCGGAATATTATTCCTGGAAGAACGATCAACTATACTTCATCATGTAGTGGAGGAACCTATGTTGAAACAATCACTTGTTGGTCAACTACTTTCTTGAGACAAGAGACTGAGAACAAATTGTGAATTTTGGTTCCTTGCGAAAGAGCCAAGTCATAAGTTTCTTCCCAAAATTTCCTCAGGACCTTGTAGGGACCATAGAACCTTGGTTTTAACTTTTTACCCCATTCCCTTTAATAGAGAACTGCTTATATGGATGCAATCTCAAATATACCAAGTCACACAACGAAAAACTACGCCCTCTCCTAATTTTATCAACATATAGTTTTTGTATATTTTGAAATTTTTTCAAGTGGTCCTTGAGTTCTTTTAGGATATATTGAATTACTTGAATCTAATATTTTTACTTTGAGGCTCTACTATCTCCAAAAATTTGATCAACAAAGGTGGGAGCTTGATATCAATACAATGCTTTGAAGGGAGACATATCAATAGACATGTGGGAGTTGTGTTGTAGTAGAACTCACCCAAATGTAACCATTTCATCCAATATTTTTGCTTCCTTGTTACATAATTTCTTATATATCCTTATAGAAATTTATTTAATCTTTTGGTTTTCCCATCATTTTGGGGGTGATAACTAATGCTGATATTTAAATTTTTCCCCGACAATTTAAACAATTCTTGCCAAAAATCTCCTGCAAGCTTATGCTCTCTATCACTAACAATGGTTCTTGGCAAGCCATGCAATATGAAAATTTCTCTAAAGAATAGGCCAGTCAGTTGTGCAACAATATAATAGGAAGGAAGAAAAAATAAATGAGCAAATTTTGTGATTCTATCTACTACCACATATTTTCAATCCCTCCCTTCTACCTTGGGAATCCCAATGATGAAGTCCATTGAGATGGTTTCCCATTTTTTCTCTAGACTGGGAAGATGTTAAAGTAGAGAAATAGGGTGTGCGTACTCTATTTTGTTTTTTGACATGTTCTGCCCTCCTTCACATGCCTTAAGACATCATTTTTCAGTCCCTTCCTAGTGAACCTTTCACTTACTTTCCTATATGTCTTCATGTACCCAAGATGGTCCGCTAGAGGTGAATCCTAAGCTTCCTCCATAATATTCTTCTCAAATATGATTTTAGAACCAAATAGATTCTATATTTATAGTAAATTACCCAATATATGACCTTGTATTTTTTATCTTGGTACAACCCATCCAAAGTGTCACAACCAAACTTGTTCTTTGAATATCCTATTGCTAGTTGGGCCTTCCAATCCGGCATAGTTTCCATTAATGAGAGGGTTGTTTTTTGAGAAAGGGAATCAACCACAATTTTTATCTTAGATTTCATGTATTTAGTATCAAATTCATAAGCTTTCACCCTACCAACCTACTTTTGTTTCCTATCATTTAACTCTTTTTGAGTCAAAAAATGCTTCAAACTATTGTGATAAGTTTTTACCACAAAATTTCTTCCAACTAGTATTGTCGAATTTTAGCCAAGGCATGCATAATGGAAAAAAATTTGTTTTCATAAATGGAATTATTATGCTCATGTGGATGCAAATTTATGATTTCAAAGGCAATCAAGTGTTGGTTTTGCATTAGGACAACCCCAATACCTTCACCAGAAGCATGACACTCAAGCACACAAGGTTGAGTGAAATTTGGCATGGAAAGTATTGGGAATATACTCATCATCAATTTCATCTTGTTGAAGGACTTTTAGGTACCTTATTCCAAAAAAAGTCTCCCTTCTTTGTAAGATCAATCAAAGGAGCTGTTAACTGTGCGAATCCTTTTGGCTTCCTATTGTTACATTCTTGGGAGTGGGATAATCAAGAATAGCTTGAATCTTATCCATGTGGGCCTTTAATCCATATTTCCCAATCACATGACCAAGGTATAAAATATCAGTGTTAGAATAATCAACCCATAGTTTACTACCTTAGACATTAATTTAATTATTTTTGTCTTATTTGCCTAGTTCATGTGTCCCACCTTATGCAAGTTGTCAATTACCTATCCATAGTGGTCCAAATTGCCTAATTTGACCCATGTGGAACTTGGGAAACCTCAATGAATCAATTATACTTTATTCCTGGTCTCCTAGGTGCCCTTCTGTTTTTTCTGCTTTATTGCCTGCTTTTTTAGTGTTTTAATGCAATAGGGAAAGTTTTACTAGGTGAGGTGAACTAGTTTTTTGTCCTCTTCATCCTCCACTCTTTTCTCCTTGGAAAAGCATGTATGATTTGTCATTCCATCACTATTTAGCTTTCCTAATCCATTTTTCTAATTCGTGAGTCCATGACAGATTTGGGATCAGCTTTTTACACCTATGGGGGATTTGCTTAACTTTAGTAAGCCTGCTTTATGCTAGATTCGAATTGCTCCTCATGCATTGAAATCCATGATGTATTTTATTTATTTATAAACCTATTATGTTACAAGGTTGGCTATTGTACACTGAGTTAATACAGTTTAGTGTTCAGCTCCAATTTCAGTCTCTTTTCTGAGTGATTTTGCATGATCAATTGTTAATTGTTGTGAGTAAAATTAATCTATCACTGGGTTCAATTTCAACATGGTATCAGAGCCATTGTAGATCAATTTCTCTCCTTCAAAATTGTTTTGTAGGTGCAACATCAGTGATTGGGAGCCTTCTACTGACAGCCGGGACATATTTTCTAAGCTATGAATCAATCACAGAAAACTATCTTGACTCCCTTCAATTTCTTTGAATGGAAAGCAGAGATGGAGATACTATTGAGAGTTAAATGCCTCTACAGGGTGACTATGGAAACAGAAGCAAAGCCCAATGTAGCTGCAGAGAAGATAAAATGACACAACAGGAGGGATGAGGCCTATGGTCTCCTCTGTCTGAGTATTTCCAGAGACCTCCTTTTCCATATTGATGGATTGACATCACCGAATGAAGTATGGGAGAATATCACTGATATTTTTGGAAAGACAGATGAGATGAGGGGACATCAAATTGAAAATGAACTGATTTCCCTGAGTCCAAATAGCTTTGAATCCCTGCAGCTATATTTCTCCAAGTTCAAAGCACTTGTTTTGCAGCTGAAACAGTGTGGGATCGAAAAGAAGGATGATCAGCTTGTCTTAGCCATTCTCTCGAAGCAAGGCCCTGACTATTTAGTGTTTGTTTCCACCTTCTATTCCACAAAACTGACAGCTCGAACCTGGAATATGCCTAGCCTTGCAGATTTCATGGAATCTCTCACACAAGAATAGTATAAGCTGGTGATGATGGGAATCATCAAACCATCCAAAGATCAAGCTCTGATTGCTGGAGATTCAAAGGTGGATTCAAAAAGAAAAAAGAAATCTAAAAATCCACTTGAGCAAAAGAGAGACAAGAAACAGTCTCCGGAGGAGCCACAAGGTTCCAAGAAGAACTACCAGAAGAAGAAAAACAAAGGTGAAATGAGCAAGTGCGCATACTAAAATAAGGGCAATCACACTGAAAGCTCTTGTATGAAGAAGAAAATAGACATGCTGACCCAACTCCTGGAGAAGAATGGCATCTCCCTTCCAGACAACTCAAAGAAGAGAGAAGGAGGATCAAGTTCAGATGACAGAGAGAGAGTTCATGCATTGGTTGCTGGCACATCAAGCTCACCTAGTTTTATCATCGATTCTGGAGCTTCAAGATACATGGTTTCGACCAAGGAGGCATTATCCTCACTTGAAATGTAGAAATGACCACCTATAGTACTGGGAGATGACTCTCTCACTGAAATTTTGGGCAAAGGGAGGATTGATCTTGATCATGGTCAGTTCAGAAATGTGTTGTATGTGCCTGGTCTTGCCTCCAACCTCTTGTCAGTGTACCAGATGAATCACACTGGGTCTCCTAAGAAAGTCATATTCTCCCATGATGAAGTTGACATCACAAAGATCTCAAGTGGTAGAGTCATTGCAAAAGTAGTTACGAATCATGTTCACAAGGTATACATGTTCTCACACTTCCTACCCTACTCAAACCCCTTTTCTCTTTTGATTCATGCTAATGAGGCTAGCAAGCTTTGGCATGAAATATTTGGCCACCTAAATTACAAGTATATTTCTGATCTTAGTGAAAAAGATATGGTCATAGGGTTGCCCAAGATAAAATTTTCCAAAGGAGTCTGCCAAGGTTGTATCCTAGGAAAACACCCAGAGCATAAATTTGAGAGAGCTAGTCATAAGAGAACCTCTGCACCCCTCGAGCTAATCCATAGTGATGTTGCTGGCCCATTTCCTCATATGTCCATGATTCAGGCCAAATATGCATTGAATTTCATTGATGACTTTTCCAAGTATTGCTGGGTTTACTTCCCGAAACACAAGTCTGAAGTTTTTGGCCTATTCAAAGTCTTTAAGGCTTTGGTTGAGAACCAGTCTGGAAGGAAACTCAAGGTCCTCAGATCTAACAATGGTGGTGAGTATGTCAAGTCTGATTTTATTAATTATTGTGCAGATGCAGGTATTTAGATGCAGCATTCTATCCCTTACACACCACAGCAGAATGGTGTTGCTGAGAGGAACAACAGATCATTGAAGGAGATGGCAACATGCATGATGGAGGCCAAAGCTTTGCCACCAAAGTACTGGGCCAAAGCTATCAACTATGCAGCCTATATTCAGAATAGGGTGCCTCATAAACATCTTGATGGCATGACTCCTTTCGAAGCATGGAGTGGGCACAAGCCAGATGTGACCCATTTCAGGGTTTTTGGCTCAAAGGCTTGGGCTAGAATTCCAACAGAAATGAGAAAGGCTTTGCAGCCCCAAATCCAAAAGTGTCTATTTGTTGGATACTCTAAAGATTCAAAAGGGTAAAAACTGATAAATTTGAGCACAAATAAATCCTTCATCGAAAGGTGTGTTCAGTTTGAAGAAGAACCCCTTGCAGTAGTGGAAGTTGGAGAAGCCTCTTGTCCACCTGAACCTCAGGAAGTAAGTAAAGAGTTTGTTGAACATGATGATTCTGATTTGTCTGATGGAGATGCGTTTATTGCAGACCCTGACATCCCTACAACTCCAAAATGGGAAGCCAAGACACTACATGCAGTAGGAGAGCTAGCTGGGGATCCCAATGACCCAAGGAGGACTAGATCTAAATTTGAGAGTGGTCTGTGAATGAAGGATCCTATGTTTGCTGAAAAATGCTATTTGATGGTGGAGTCTGATCCTCAAACATATGAATAAGCATTAGGAGATCCAATATTTCAAACAGCCATGAAGGAGGAGTTCAGCTCACTCCAGAAGAGCAACACATGGGAGCTAGTGGATCTTCCCCCAGGGAGAAAGTTAGACCAGTGTAAGTGGGTCTATAAGACCAAATTTTCTGCTGATGGTTCACCACTGAAGTACAAGGCTAGATTGGTAGCCAAGGGATACTCACAAGTTTGTGGCATATATTACAATGAGACCTTTTCCCCAGTGGCAAAGATGGATTCCATCAGGATAGCCTTAGCCATTGCAGCCTCAAGGCAATGGGAGGTACATCACATGGATGTAAAATGTGCCTTCCTGAATGGATATCACACTAAAGATATATATATGCAGCAGCCTCAAGGTTTTGCTACTAACCCTTCTCTTGTGTGTAGGTTGAGAAAGTCATTGTATGGGCTAAAGCAAGCCCCCAGGGCTTGCTATGCCAAGATCGATAGCTTTTTGCTATCACTGAATTTTGTTCGGTGAAAATAAGATACAAATGTCTATTTTAAGTTATTTAATGGTTCATTAATGATCATTGTGTTATATGTTGATGACCTCCTCATTACAGGAAGCTCAAAGGATGAGATTGCTTCCTTAAAGGGTGCTATGAACCAAGCCTTCTCCATGACAGATTTGGGGCTTTTAAGTCAATTTTTGGGACTTGAGATTGCTAAAACCAAAGCTGGAATCAAGGTGCACCAGTCCAAATATGCCTTTGAATTTCTGAACAAATTCAGAATGAAGGATTGCAAAGCAAGCAAAACTCCTTTCCTTTCAGGAGTGAAGCTGGAAGAAGCTGATTCTTCACCTATGGTAAACAATACACTGTATAGGCAATTGATTGGATGTTTGTTGTATCTGACACATACTAGACCTGATATTTCTTATGCAGTAAGTGTGGCTTCTAGATACATGGATCAGCCTCATGAGATCCATTTGAAAGCAGCCAAAAGGATCCTTAACTTTGTTCAGGGAACAAGGACACATGGGATCTTCTATAAAGCAAAATCTGATCTTGATTTGATTGGATTTACTGACAGTGATTGGGAAGGTGATAGAACAGATAGAAAGTCCACATCAAGATATGTGTTCATGCTTGTAGAAGGGCCAATCAGCTGGTCAAGCAAGAAACAGAGTGCCATTTCACTCTCATCTACAGAAGCAGAGTACAGAGGAGTTGTTAATGCAACAACTCAATGTTTATGGTTGCAGGGATTACTTGGAGAGTGTGGCTTCGAATCAGAGTACTTAACTACCATCTACTGTGATAACCAGAGTACCATTCAAATCTACAAATATCTAGTTCAGAAGCAGAGAACCAAACACATTGAGATCCATATGCACTACATCGGAGAGCTTGTGCATGATGGCACCATTCACCTGCTCTTCTGTTCATCTTCATAACAAGTAGCTGATATCTTCACCAAATAATTTTGTGAGAAGACCTTCAGCAATCTCAAATCACTACTGGGGATTGCTGATCATGCTGTGAAGCATGAGTGAAGACAATATTTCCAAATTTTGTTTTACAGTCCATGTTTAAGGGAGGATTTTCCCAAGTTGGTTTTGCCTCTTTCCTTGGTTGTAAGGACATGCAGTATGTAAAAGGGTGACTAAGACTTGTTTCTAGGCCCTATAATTTTCTGATATATTACTCATAAGTCAGGATTAAGGGGGGGTGTTAAAATAATCAACCCATAGTTTACTACCTTAGACATTAATTTAATTATTTTTGTCTTATTTGCCTAGTTCATGTGTCCCACCTTATGCAAGTTGTCAATTACCTATCCATAGTGGTCCAACTTGCCTAATTTGACCCATGTAGTGCTTGGGAAACCTCAATGAATCAATTCTGCTTGATTCCTGGTCTCCTAGGCTCCCTTTTGCTTTTTCTGCTTTATTGCCTGCTTTTTTAGTGTTTTAAGGCAATAGGGAATGTTTGACTAGGTGAGGTGAACTAGTTTTTTGTCCTCTTCATCCTCCATTCTTTTCTCCTTGGAAAATAAGGTATGAGTTTTCATTCCATCACTCTTTAGCTTTCCTAAGCCATTTTTCTAATTCGTGAGCTCCATGACATATTTGGGATCAGCTTTTTACACCTATGGGGGATTTGCTTGATTTTATTAAGCCTGCTTTATGCTAGATTCAAATTGTTCCTCATGCATTCAAATCCCTGATGTATTTTATTTATTCAGAAACCTATTATGTTACAGGGTTGGCTATTGTACACTGAGTTAATACCGTTTAGTGTTCAGCTCCAATTTCAGTCTCTTTTGTGTGTGATTTTGCATGATCAATTGTTAATTATTGTGAGTAAAATTAATCTATCACTGGGTTCAATTTCCACACTCAGTCATTTCAAACTCACATTTGGATAGTTTGGAATACAAGATTGTTCTACTAGAATTTTGAGGACAACTTATAAATGAAACAAATGATAAATCCAATCCTTGATGTAGATTAAAATATCATAAACATACTCAGACGACTTAGTAACTTAAGAATATGCTTGATGAATATTTTATTCATGCAATATTGTAATGTGGTAGGTACATTAGTCAAGCCAAAAGGCATGACAGGGAACTCAAAATGGACATAATAAGAACAAAAGGTTGTTTGTTGCACATCTTCTTCTCTCATTCGAATATGATGATATCCTGAGCGAAGATCAATATTTCAAAAGAATTTTTCCCCATGTATCTCATCCATTAACTCATCAATGTAGGGAATCATGTACTAGTTCTTGAATGTATTGTTGTTCAAGGATCTATAATCTATGCACATTCTCAATGTGCCATTTTTATTTTTCACCAAAACCACCAAAGATGCAAAGGGACTCTAACTTGGTCTTATCAGACCCAACTCAAGGAGCTCTCTGATGGAATTTTCAATCTCATCCTTGAAACTCTTGGTGTTCTTGTATGGTTGTGTGATGATGAATTGAGTTCCCATATCCAACTCTATAGTGTGCTCCACTCCTCTATCTAGAGGTCTACCTAGATGAATGTGTCCAAATAATTTCTCATGCTTTTCTAGCAAAATCCATATGTCTTCCAGATACTAGGAGGTATCCATGGTTGAATTCTTAAATATAATAAATTTTTTTGCTTCCCACTGTATATCCCCATGTTTTAGGAAATAACTCACACAGTGAGCTAAAATCAGTTTGTTGGGATAAGTGTTCATGACTCTTAGTATCATTTTCTTCCAACAGATCCCCTAAAGCTAATTTATGGGACCCTATAGTTAGTGGTGTTTTCTCCAATGGAAAACATCCATTATACTCCGAAAACCAAGTTTTTATCAGCAATATTTACAAGATAAAAAACATTTGTCACAATATAAATTCATATAGTTAGCTGAAGTTTGGGAATCCATATGCAAAAATCCATAGAGTTATTACCTAGAATGATGATAGTGAATCCATCAAATGATTCGGTAGGAAAGTTACTCCTTTCCACTAATGTAAAATCAATGAAATTGTGGGTGGTTCCTCCATCAACCAACACTACGAATGTTTTTCCTTGTATCACTCCCTTGAATATGAGAGTGTGATAGAGTGGAATCCCATATAGTACAATAATAACACTATTTCTGGACTGAGGTTGTGGCCTCTCTTCTTATATTCTATCATATCTATATTCCCTTTCAATTTATAGTTATTCATTTTATTACTCCTCCTTAGTGTTAGAGAATACTTCTATGTATTGTGCCTTCCTCTTTGCACAATCATGGCTAGGAACCCATGGTTCTTTGCATGTGAAGCATGACTTTTTCCTCCTTAGTTCATCTTGAATGTTGATATCTTTGCTAGTTGTATCGGCTGGATCCCTTTGGAAAGGCATCAAATATTTGAACTTAGATGGGAAGTTGATTTTTGGAGGAAATATTGTTCTTATAAGTGCATCCTAAAGGTCTTGAGTTCTACTATTGGAATCCAACAATAATGTAGGTCTACAAGCATTCAATAATCACTTTAATGGTTCTAGTAAGCCTTTAGTGAAAAACAATATTAAGCAGCCGTCTGAGATGTGTGTTACCATGACCAAAATATTTTGAAAATATAAAATACAATCCTTTGGTGTGCCTATTTACTTGAATTGGTCTGACTCTATAAAATTCATTTCATGGTCTTTTCTGTAAAATATATCAACGAGTCTCATGAATTCTTCATAAGAAGTGATATTGGCATGACCAAAGGTTATCATGCCATGGTACCACTAGTCATTTTATTCCCCATATAGATGTAAGGTAGCCATTTAAATGACATCACTATATGCCATGGGATTTAGTTGGGATTAAGTGTCAATTTTTTGCACCCATGACCTAACAGTACATTTGGAAGACCACTCAGAACTTGGAAGAGAAACTTTCCCAAGGGTTCGCTACAAATCAAAATTTTGGACTTGCATCTTGTTGAATCCCTTTGGTTTGGTATAGTATTTGAAATTGTAGTATTAAAAGAAACACATGGAATCCTTAAATGCATTCATAGCCTTATAATCCTCAAAATAAATCTCCAAAAAAACATTTGGTTGATTTGGAATTGCTTCTCCCATTGTTGGTGTCCCTAGGAATTTTGGCATTATGAGTTTATGTCAATATTGGATCTCATGAGGGAAGTTATGTGGAGCCATTCTTGAGAAAATTGTTTCCCCAGGTAGTTTCAAAGGGTCACTATCTCCATCTTGGGATCCACTATTGCTATGTTCACCAAATTTTGTCCTGAATGCATAGGCTGCCAATGTACCCATAAAATACCTTGTCTCCTCTTGGATTTTCCTAGTACTCTCTTGAACCTTGAAAAATTTATATAAGGTTTATAAAATACCCTTCATGAAAATATACTCCTTATCCCAATTGGTAATTTTATGTGTCATAGACTCCATACTTCTCTCTATTTTGGTTCGTCTTGGATTAACCCTTGGGTTGATTCTGTTAGCCAAGATTCCGAATTCCTAAAGATTCTAAGAGAAATATTTAGAATATCCAAAAGAATCATTTAAATTATATAGGACCCAAATATGTCATATTTAATTCTATTATATCACTATAATGTACCCAAATCTCATATTCCCCTGAAAAATTGAACCAACTCGGTTATAAATCGAAACTAGGAAAAACTAGTCAAATTTTGCTACAAAACATTATTGTTTCCAACTGAACCAAACCACTACCAAATTGATTCTAATTGTTCCAAAAAAATATTAATGGATCATTCACATACAAATTATTCAACTTGACCCACTTAAAACTTCTAAACACCTGCTTATGATGGTTAAACAATAACATACTTTCAGCTAATAAACCACGAATTGCAGAATTTCACATAGTCAATTGTTGCATGAATTTGAGATACCTTATGAAGGATAAACACCATTAAAATTTATTGTAAAATGGATAAATAAGAAATTACATGGATGTATTCTAATAATATTAAAAATATCAAATAATTAGCAACACATAGACTAGAGAAGGCTTCCAATATTAGCAAAGAAGAAGAAGAGAAGATGTTGTTCCATATGACAATGTTTCCTCCACCAATGCACCTTCAATGGAATTATATCGACCCCAAAATATAATATATGCACCCAAGGGATTCTCTCCCATAAAATAATGAACATATACAACTTTACATCATCCTCGAATATATCTGCACAAGCACTAGTGTGCCATCCTCGAAAGAGAACATCAACAACACACTTCAAACCACTGGAAAAACACCAAGAATCTACAACTGCTACAAATTGAGATCCAAACACATGAATATGATTTATAAAAATTAATTTAATAGGTAAATAAAATCACTCATTTCATCTCCATATAGAAATTAGAGTGAGTCCTCCTCTTATTAATATCTAGGGTGGAATCTTCCACCACCGAAACTAGTTACAATGGGAATGGGCACATCTCCCATGCTTGAGAATGACTATGGCTCTAAAATTTTAATTGAAAATGACCAAAATTTATTCCCCTTCATACCTACATCCATTTTATATAATTATTTGGTCCCTTTACCCCCCTATTCTTGAAGTTCCTTCCAATAATATTAATAAAATTTATGATGGTCAAGAGAGTAATCATTCATAATATTTTTAGTTCCTTTGTAATGTTATTTGACCACACGAGGCCTTCGCCAACCTTATGAATTTGAATGGGGAGGGAGCTACATTTTTTTTGTGATTAAATTTAACCTAAAGAACCTTTCTTATCTATTTTTAGGACCTTCCATTGTCATAAATGTCATAGATGTTTTCATAGTGTCATATATGATTGTCATAGTGTTATAGTTTCCTTGGAAGTTCCGCTTCACTAGTGCAACCTCTTGGTCTATTTTTAGTTCAGATATTATTTATGAGATTACTTAGGAGTTACACTCCAACTAGTGTTCCCTCCTTGGTCTAATTTTATCTCGAGATGTTACAATTCCAAATATACCCTCATAATTGGATTCCTTCCACCTATCTTGAGGGTTACACTTCCATGTGTCCCATCCTTCATCATTATGCACCTTATTTGTCTTATTGTAACTATTACACATCATTTATGAATATCTAGAATTTATTACCTCAATGTTTTGACCAACCTCATCCATTATAGTTCCATTTTTCCTCACATAGTGACTATGGTCGAAATTAATTCCCTAGTCAATTTAAATTCCACTCCAACCTATTGGAATTGGATAGGTGAGTGGAATAACTCATGGAACCATCATGGAGGGGAAATTATAACATCCCTTACAACTGGTTCTTCTCCAATACTTCAACTAATTCATTTGGGAGCTCATCACTCCCTTCTTTTTTCACCAATGTTTGTTCTGTCTCTTCTCCTTGTTGGCAGGGGTTTTGGGAAAGTGAGTTGCACAGCGTCGCGGTAGCTATGCAAGATTACGTGACACCGCGCAAGGCCAGATCAGCGTGATGGGAAGAAAAGTAAACAAATTTTATATTTAATGTATTAACTGACCATGTTTTTTGGACATAGGTCATTAGTGGTTATAAGTTAGTTAGAAGTGGACCTTTGATGTAAAGGCGCAAGCCTATATATAGAGCTAGTTTTTCAATTGTAAGGAAATCATTATGATCATCACATATTGAGGACGAGAAGGAGAATGATCAGTGCGATTTGTCTATGGTATTGATGAGTCTTATGTTTTGAATGATCTGTGATATGTCTGTGTCAGATACTGAATTTTGGGATGTAACCAGTCTCCTACTTTGGAGAAGAATTATTTGTTTTGGATCTGTTGCGCATAATTAATATGACATGATGGTTGTTGTCTAAATGTTGTCTTCTATTTTCCTATTTTCTACCACGATAAATGAAGTGTATTGAGCCGCTGATGCGATGATATCATAATTCTGATGAATGATGATGAAAATTATTAAAGTTGTTGTATGAATGATAATGTTGTGATAACACTACCGCGATAAATGAATGATGTGATCTGTTAGATCTGTAGTTGTGAAGATTATTTGGGATAACTGTCTTAGTTTTGTAATCTAGTAGTTATCCAGTCAAAGCTGTAGATGCCATATCTTCACTTCTTACTACCAGAAACTTGGTTCCGACATCTCTCCCTTGAACATCTTAGGCGAGACTTCATCCGCTCTATGCATGTTGCTGGGCAGGGTAACACCTGTCTGGGCCAGTGCTCAGGGAGATCGCGCTGGTTGGGTGTCGACAGAGTGAGAACCCCTCTCGATAAGGCTTTGTTGGTGGGTTTTTTCCAAAAAATGGTTATGTTTCCAGGATCAAGTTGTGTTTGAAAGAATGATATGTTTTGGCATCCGACTCAATCGGAGATCGAGGAGTGGTTTGCTCTAAGACTGCGAGAGTTTGATGAAACCGAAAATTAGAATCCGAAGCTGTCGATGGGAAATTGGTTGGACAGATATATTCATGACGGTCCTCACAAATGGTTCTTCTGTGAGTATCCTGTCATATTGTATGAATGGATGGCAAAGTTTGCTTCTAAGAAGAAAAACTTCCAAGAAGGAGAACCAACATCTTGGACTCCGAACCTGATCCAGGAATTACAAGAAATATAAAATAGGGAATTGCAAGCTGTCGAGGTGTGGTTGGACAGTATCCCAGAGGGATACATTACCAAGTTTGCAGTTAATACCAATAGGTCATTTAGCGAAGTAGAAAGGGAGTTCTTCAATGGGCCATGAGGTAGTTTTTTGTTGTTGCTAGAAGTATCTATTAAATAGCTTGTCTGCGAAAAAAGGTATTCTAAAGATGGATGAAGAGTAGTGGAACTCTGGTGTGTGGAGGATGTAGACATCGTGATGAAAGGGGGGAGATGCATGGAAAGGTAAGGGGTAGATGGGCATGATTTCTGGTGATATTGCAAAGGTCGCAGAGGAAACAAATGGTTGTACAAGAGGAGGAGAAATGTTTCGAGAGAAGAGTTAGAGGATAGGAGAAGGTCCTGTTGCGATCAAAGTGCAATACCATGAATAAATACCATATGGGACAAAGCGACCTTTCAGTGATGACGAGGATGACCAGGCCCAGGATACACTTAGAAGGAAGGCAGGATCAAACCCCAACAGTTACGTGTCCACACCTACGCGCACTACTCCACCACTAGGAAGAAACATGCATTCTATGTCGAATTTCTCGACATGTTAGCAATAGTCTAGTAGTAGAGTACCAGCTAGAGGAAGAAGGCCCAGAGTGGCGGGCGATGAAATGAAGCTACCAATATTTCATGGAAATGACACCAATGACCCAGAGCAATACTGGTTTCTGTGTGAGGCGATTCGGACTACCCAACAGACTGTGGATGATGATATCAAGAAAATCCAGCCGGCAACCACCCTGAGGGGTCGTGCATTGGATTGGTACATGAGATTCATGCTAGTTCCTTAGGGAGGTATAGTGAAAACATTGGATGAGATCCGTAAGGGGTTATTCAAATAATTCAAGAAGCTGAAGTTTGAGGCTCAGTACAGTACTGAGTTGAAAGAGATCAACAGTTCCTCAATGAAACAATTTGGGATTTTGATCAATAGTTTAAGACATTGATGGCTTGATTCAGCTTCCAGATGAGCGTTTTTTAGCACAAGGAGTGGCTCATCACCGTGCTTGTCCTACATATCAGAAAAACCGCTAATGCAACCAAAGATTACAATGCAGAGTGAGGCCCTGGAAATCGCGATGAAATTAGAAGCATCGTCGATAGGAGAAACCATGGTCGGGATGAACCAGATTCAAGCACAGTTGGCTAATCTAACGCTTCAACTATAAGATATCAAGAAGGCTGATGAATGTCATTACGACCTTTGGTGAACCTGATGTCATGTGGATGGACACACCAAGGATACATGTCCAACGTTTCAAAATTATTTTCTTTCAGGAGCCCCAAACCGATTGAGCTACACTGGTGTACCATGGTGCCACATATGTTAGGTCTATGGGCATCGACTTGAGAACTGCAACTACCTGCAAAATATGGCTACTGAGATAGAGAGTCTATATTGTACCTTTTTTCGGTCAGTATGACATGACGATAAAAAATGTCAAGCTTATGACTTGCTCCAGGAGAGGACATATGATTCATACTTTGTGAAAAATAAGGACCCATGGGAAATGCAAGCGCAACCATAGATGGCATAGCCAGTAGCACAGGGGCAATATACACCGCTGCCCCAGATGCAATTTATCCCATTGCAAATGCACCAGCAGTTTACGTTGCAACCATAGTTTGCACTGCAGCCATAGTTCGTAGCTCAACCACAGTTTGCACTAGGACCACAATATAATCAGGTACCACTCGTTCAACCTCAGCTACATTCCAGATGCGCACAATGTCCAGCAGCAACCAAACCCCCTGCAACAACAGTTGGCTTAGCCGCAATTTCAGCAAGGAGGAGTACGAGGAGGATTCCACGTAGGATTCATAGGATGAGGAAGAGGCTTCAATCAGAGATGATTTTAGGGGTGAATTATAGCCCATAGGAAAATTTTAAGGGGTGCCCAAAAAAAGCTGGGCGGATTTTTAATATTAAAATGGTTTTTTTAATTTAATAAATTATCCCGTATTTTATTTTATATATAATTTCCCTTGACTAAATAGCCCACGCAATTAAACTGTGAAAATTCCTAAAATCTACTTTAGCCAACCCATCGATGGGGAAAATCGTAACATTCACCCCAATTTATTCCGTAATGGAGGTGAAATCGCCAAAAAATTATAGTTTTGGGGGATAAATGGAGATGATTTGCCCAAATTTATGGTAGACTGATTAAAAATTTGGTATTTTGCCCCTATTTATGGATCTTTGGGTAAATTAGTTTTAGTTCATCCTTGATTTGTAGGCCCTAGATTTTCATCCATTGGGTATGGAGCAACACAAGATTTGGGTCTGCTTCAGGTGAAAATGGATGGCACAGGTCTACTACATTGATTTACTTTTAGAGTTTTCCTTACAAGGTCAGCCAGGAGACTTGGTTCATTGATTATGACAAGCTAGAGGAGAAATCCTTGGATTTCAGGCCTAATCTTATTATCTGTGGAGGTAGTGCTTATCCCAGGGACTGGGATTATGCTAGGTTCCATGCTATTGCTGATAAATGTGGTGCCAGGCTCTTATGTGACATGGCTAGCATCAGTGTCCTTGTAGCTGCCCAGGTAGGCTTTGCTATTTTTGCTGTCTTTCTTTGGAACAGTTACTTAAATAGATCATGCTAAAGATACCTATATTTTATATAATGTATTTTTTGCTATTAGATTCCCAGATGCATGCAAGATAGTTATGTTCATCATGGTTTAAGTTTTAGGGTTTATTAGTGAGAGATTTCTTTAGAATGTTTAACTTGCACTTTTCCCTCAGTCATGTTTTACTGTTAGTGAAGTGACAACCATGCGTTGCATTATTTTTTGGATGTGCTTGAAGAAACATGGCCCAAGGGGATGCATCATAAATATTAGACTTAAGTGCTAGTTCCAAGGGCTATCTATTCCACCAAAATTGACTGGGGTTAACAGTAGACCTCATCCTTTGAAACGTATGATAGGAATCCTTGGAAACTTATGCTGGCCATACTCATTAAGGTTTTCAATTCATTGACATTTAAAAATAGTAGATGTATGGTGCAGATAATGGCCAAAGAGATGTTTGGTGTTCTCGTTCAGGAAAGCAATGAAGCACTTCCAGAAGGATTGGTAGTGCTCGAGTCATTCAATGATCTAGTTGCTGAAATGAGAGCTTATCATTATGATTCCATGACATTTTCCTCATGTATTTCATTTGTCACTGAGGAGTACCAATGAGTTGCTTCAACACTCCCACTTCACCATTGTGTCTTTTTGTACTCTCCAGTGAGGATATGTTTGGTTGATTCCACCTGTACTACCCCCGGATTACCCATGTAGGTCCTCTTAGCCCTGAGCATTCCCTGTTAGACATTATCGGAGTTTGTATTAGGAATTTAATACTGATTGACGATGACAGAGATAGGTCCTCCACCTTCACATCTACATGTGGGGTGAAGTAGTGGTTCTCTTTTATATTTTTGCAGAATGTAATCATCTTTAGTTCTTGCCAAGGTTCACTGCTTTCTATTCACTACTATTTTGATTTACATATGTATTTCTTTTGTCACCTAGGAGTTTCCTTGGCTTTCACTATTATGGCTTGTCATACTCTCCAGTCCCATTGACCTATTTTGATCACCTATCGACATCAACAAAATTATCTCATCTTTATCTAACTAAAGTTTGATGCTATAATAGTTACCATGTCATTAGGTCTTGTAGGGAAGAAGAATAGACACCAGTATAGAAAATATCTATGCATTCATCCATACAATAACACTGCATTGTTCTATATCAAATACAAATCACACAACATACAGTAATTTACTAGATTCTACTATAGCTTCAGAGTTTAGACTAGTACATGGAAGCAACACAGATACTCTATCTTATTTGTCACACTTTAAGGAATTATGTATATACATTCCATATAAAATATTTATAGAATATCAGTTACAAAGAAACATATTTACTGTCTGTTTGTCTTCCAAAGCCACCTCAACGTCCTGCAATTATAGCTGTTCTCTAACCTGCATTCTATGATTGACCTGAAATTATTGCTTGCTGGTTGTTAATTTCTAGAGGTTCATTCATTTTTTTAACAATGCAACCCTTTTTGTCCCACATGTTTACCGATATTTTAGTATGAATTTGATTGCAAATATGGCCTCAAAATTAATTGTCTCCATTTTTTATGGGGTCTATGTATGCCTCGGAGAGCATTACATCTATGCTGTTTAGTAACATACTTTCTTATATTTTAGCATGAGGTTGTTTGGAAATACAATGAGCTCTATGCAAGCCTTAGAGAACTATACACCCATTCTATTTGAATATCATATTACAAGTTCAAAGATGAATCTTATTCATTTTCTATTTTCCATGGTACCATTGACTTTTGAATCTCTACATAAAAGTATCATAAAAGAATTATGTGGGTGACAGGGAATGTGCTTTTTTGGAAGTACAATATGCAAATGCCAAAAACATCATGTGATTTGTCAATTCTGTTTTTTTCATAAGAAAACTATAGAGACCAAAATAATTGTTTGGTGATTATAATGGTGGTTAAGATATTTGCAGAACCTTTTTGTCATTTTATAGAGTTTAGCATGACCTATTCTATTTTTTGTGCTTATGTGAAAACCCTTTACTCCTGTTGTTTGCTTGCTTGTCTGAATATGTTTTTGATGGCTACTCCAAGTGTTTTCACATATAGAACCTTAAAAATGTTACTTCTAGATTAATATGTTGTAGGCTGTTTCATCATTCTTCACAAGATAGATTGCTTATGTCATTGGACAGTAATAGTTTACGTCTATGCAACTTGGCTGTAGCTATACAAGTTTGAGCTTTAAGGTATAACTAGGCTTCTATTAATATACTCACACATGGAATCATTGGAAAAAATTATTGGACATATGGCATGTATAGGGAAGCATAAATGGATCTTTGGAGAGGACTGCATTGGTGCTGTTAATCACCAGTCATTGCTTGAGGTAAGAAATCAATGCAAGTTCACAATAAGTGCATCTGTGCAACATTATTATATTTTCATAGTTGGTGATTTGGGTAGGTATTGTACCATTTCCAAAAGTGTAGTAAGCAGTCATGTTATAATCTCTCTTGAATGCTTAAGATTAATATAGTTTAGATCACAGACGTACAGCTTATGTTTGGGTACCCATAATTGGCAGGTCTGAATGAAATAGAATCTCAGACTGTAAGGTTACAGTTACACTGTTATAATAGTTTTGTTTGAACTTGTAATTTTGTTGTAAGTGTTGACTTCATTTTATGATGTGTGATTCCTTATGTACTTTAATTCTAAGTTACTAGGATATGGATTCAGATCCGGATCCAGATCCAGATATGGATTCGCTAGATTTTTTGAAACCCAGGATTCAGATACTATAGGGAAACAACAAGTACAAACAAATATAAGTTATCGCCAAAAAAGAGAGTTCATATACCATAACTAATAATTTCATAAGTTGTGATGTTGATAATTTTAAAAACCATTTCAGCATGAACTTGAAGCAGGTCATAATAGTGTTTTTGTGAACCACATCCACATGTCCCTATCAACAGGGAATAAACAATAAAGTGATTTTCTTGAACGTGATGGCAAGGCTATAGAACAGCATAGGTGAAGTGAGTAACATCATAGTACATAAATATAGATCATTCCTTGACAACAGACCTTGACCATAAATATATATCAAATAAAAATGTTGAGAGTAGACCTTGATATTGATATATCAGAGTTCAAGAGCATATCTTGACATAAGGATAGATCAGACCTTGAGCAGGAATGGGGTTTATGTTTTTAGCCATTAGGTGTTTAGGATTTTTTAAGTTTTTCATTAAAAAATAATTTTTTTAGGGGGATCAATGGGTCATAGAAGCATTGGAAGTTGTAGTATCGATTTGAAAATATCAGGAATTGTTTGATTTTTTACATGATTCATTTGAAAATTTCAGGATTTTTTATTATTTTTCACAGGATCCATTTCATGGGACCAGGATACGTTTCCTTTTGCAAGGGATCCATTTCTATGGTGGATCCAAGGCAGATCTGATCCGGATACATATGGGATCCATGGATACGCGGATCCTATACATTGGGGTGGTGGATCTGGTAACACAACTTTAATTATACTTGTAGATGCATTTGTCTGTGTGTGTATTTGCATGGGTGGCACCATATTGAATTACATGGAGCTTTACATGGACCCCTTTTCTCTTGCATTCTATTTGATAACTAATTGGACCAAAAATAATAATTAATTATACTTTAAATAATTTGAGTATGCATTATCTATAAATGCAAACAATTGATTTTTTGTTATTAACTTATTTATCATTGTCTAATTATTGGTTCATAAAATTCACAGGCTGGATGGTAGAATCTATTTGCAGTTGGGATCAAGGTCTGTTTGAAAACTTCTTTGTTGGGGTGACATTTTTCCTCTGCTTCTATATATGATTGAGTCAGTGAATGGATTTATTATCGATCTATTATATTAAAAAATTGCTTATTCTTTCAACTTTTTCCTCATTGTACCATGGTAAGTTGTTGCAATACTGATGTATTTACTTAACTTGGAAGAGTTACAAGAGGTAAGATTCACAACTCAAAATGACTTTAAAACTGACTGTAATGTTAGTAAATCCCGTGTTGTCTATCCCATAACACCAAAATTGTACACCATAGCCACACATTAATAAATAACAAAATGAAAAGAGTCTGCATACCAGAATCTTGTAGGTCTGTGAGTTAGACTCTACATATTGAAGTTTGCATATTGGAATTGTTGAAGGCTAAGCATTGGAAAGGTTTTTTTTGTTCAATTATCATCTTCTCAATTATCCTCATTCATGTCTTAATTGCCCATATCTGATAGCCTTACTTCCTTTAACATCCCACCTTTGACGTGATTTGGAGTTAATTTTTTTAATGAGTGCTATGGAACTACCACTTGTTTCATAGGACCTGAGCTAGGCATTATTATAGTCTTCCTCTTTGTTGGTCTCCTATTGCTCTATTTCAAGGCATAGAGATCAAGTCTCTGTTGCTGACAATTGGTGTTCATAGTCACATAGTTTCTTTGTGAATTCCTTCACATGGGTGGTAAGAGAGTTTTGTTTTGAAAAATTGGCTACTTGGGTACTTCTCAAATTGGCATTAGAGTTATTCAGCAGATGAAATTCATGGTGTATCCTTTTGTTGAGGTCTCATATTTGTAACAATTAGCAGTGTAAGTGTTAACACCCAAAAAGTGTTCACTACCTCATCTACCCCACTAAATGGCTCATTTGTCCATTTTCCTACCATATTTCCCTTGAAAACCTTGAAAACCCCACTAAAAAGCCTCCAAAAGGCCATAAAACCATCTAAAAAGCCTCCAAAAGGCCTAAAATGCCTCCAAAAGGCATTTTCCTCCAAAAATATCCAAAATTCCTCTAAAAATAGCAAAATCCCCTAAAAGGGAAGAAAAAATATAAAATAATGAGGAAAAGGAGGAAAAAACCCTATACAGCTGCCCTAAACCATATGGTTTCCAAAACCATGTGCCAACACTCCACCACTAAAAAACTATAAATAGGTGATGGAGACCCCTTATTTCACATCCATAATCATAAGCATCCTTACTCTGCCAAAACAGCTCTGGAAACCTTAGCTCACCCTTAAGCTACTTTCACCATTAAGAGCCCATTTTGGCCCATTTCCACCATCGGAGAAGGAGAGGGAGCAGGCTGGAGCTTGGAGCAACCATCTTGGATCACTACAAAGAGCTCCACCAACCTTCACACCGGAGGTAATACCAATATAAAAACCATTCTTTACATTTTGTTGGTTTGTTTCATGCATATATCTAGAGTAGTTAGTTTTTCTGTTTAACATTTTCATTTATATTTTACTAAAATGCTACTAAGGAGTCACTTCTCCTTAGTAGGTGCTCATTCGCACAAGCTAGGGGTAAAACCCTAGCCACAGTTTTGGCGACTCTGCTGGTTTTCTTTTGAATCTCTGTTTTTAGTTTAAAAAATTATTTAGCTTTTTCCTTTCGGCTGTCCCTTTCGGCCGCTGTAAACCGCATTTTTTTTCCTTCTGCAGTCGCGTCTCGACCGCATATTTCAGGCCTTTACCTGTGACCCGACCGTGGCTATCAGACCATCTCCGGTGCCCTGTCGATGGATTCAAGTCTGTTACCTGCGATCCGACTATGGCTAATCAGCCTGTTTGCTGCGTTCTGACTGCGCCTGTTGGCCATTTTCCCGCGTCCCGAGCGCGACTTTCATCCCCTTAGCTGCGACCTGACCGCGTTTGTCTACCATTTTCCTGCAGTTCGACTGCTTATGTCGGCCAGAAAGCCACGACCTATCCACGACTGTTTCCCTCAAACCCGCGGTTCGACCGCCCGATTTCACCACAGACCCGCGGTCCTATATTTGAACCCAGCCCCTTTGCTGCAATATTTTCTACATCTGCACAGCCATGTGTTCCACCTGCAGCCCTACTTCCTTACAGCCTTTTCTGCAACATCATTTCTGTTCCCTTTTACAGAATCTGTGTAAAATTTCAGCATTTTAATTCAGAAAATTTTGCATGTTAAAGTTTTGAATTTAGTCTTATTGTTAGTTAGAAGGTTGCCCCTTTGTGTGGCACTTCTATTTCGGATTCATCACCTCACGAGCACACATTCTGTCACCTAATTCAAGTGAGCCTTAAAAAACTACTTAACTCAACCAATATTCTAACCCCACTTGGGGAACACAAAAGAATCTTTGTAGTTAGGTAGGATCGGTGGGATAGGCTTCCAATAACACCCCTCAGTTACTTACACTTGAGACATAGCTGTTGTCCAATTAGGGAACCAAAATCCCCTAGTACTTTTTGGCACGGTCACCACCAGTTTACCAGACGGCCTCTCCCTTATGAGGGTTGAAGTCACGAGATTGGTTCCGGAGGCCTGAGTGGAATACCACACTCCATTCAGTAACTGAAGGGCTACCTTTCGCAGTTCTCAGGATATCCCTGTATAGGGGTATTGTGGTAAAATGACCAAACAGAAGATTCACCTTTCTGCACGTGTCATGAACGGGGTATCTTAGTTGCCATTCTTCTAGGATTGACTACCCAATATCCCTCCCGATAGGGGGATATCTTAGCCACTTGGCTTTCCTATTCATACTGTTTGACTTGGATTTCATCACCTTGCAGGGGATATGTCTAGTTGAGTTAGAATACTTTTAGTTAGGTGTTTGCATGCTCCCTTACCTCCTTTTGGTCTAGTGAGTCCACCGTTTTTTATTTTTAGGAAACCTGCTGTTTGTTGGTATTCTGACCATTTCTGTTGACACTCCACCTATTGTAGCACAACTGTTACGGTAGGTGTTTTGAGTTGGTTGTTGGCCTAAGTGCCCTATTTTTTGAACTCTCCTTCTGCACACTCGGTTGCATTAGGGTTTTTGAGCTGTTTTTTACTCACCTCAACCCACAGAGATTTGACACCATCTATCACCATTGAGTCCCTGAGACATTCTCAGTGCCTCAGGGGTGAACCACCACAGCACGGTTCACTTGACACCACCTGTCATCGACACAGGTCATCCTCACTTGACTCCACTCATCAGCGGCATAGGACTCCGTCACCAGATATTGACGCCCCTTATTTTACTTCCGATTCTGAGCCCGAGTCTGAGAACCCCATTTACACTGCCCCTACTAGCCCCATGGCTAGCGTGACTTCCACTCCCTTCATGGTAGGGACCGTTGGTGGCACATCCACCACTACACCAGTGACCACACCCGCTGTGGGTATGCCCTCCACAGGGCCCCCATCTACCGTTCCCCTCACGGTACCTATTCTTGCAGCAGGAATACCTATTCCCACTCCATCAGTGGCTCACACTACCCATGGTGGTGCAGGACTGTCCTATACCACCTTAGTTCCCCCACTTGGGGGAAACCTCCCTAACACTACCCCTCCACTTGGGGGCATTGGCCCCAACTTGGCCCAACCCACTACCGTGTCACATCCTTTTTCTAGTTTTCCATTCATGGCTAGCCTCAACCTGCCTAACCTAGCCAGATTGACCAACAACCCTATCCGACACGACCCTACGTGGCCTCACATGCCCACCAAGCTCCCCTCTAACATCCCTAAGTTCGAGGGCAAGGCAGGTGAGGACCCACAAAACCACATCATGTCCTTGCATCTATGGTGTTCCTCCAACTCCATAGTGGACGACTCTATTCACCTCCGTCTCTTACAGCGTACCTTCACTGGCTCTGCAGCCAAGTGGTATATCGAGCAACCCCACAGAACCCATAACACCTTTGCTTCCCTTGCCTCAACCTTCCTGCAGTTCTTCCAGTTACCTGTCCGCTATGATGCAGGCGTTGAGATCCTCCTATCATGCAGACAAAACATGGCTACCCACATCATGGACCACATTCATGAGTGGCGTCGACGTTGTAGCTTATGCAAGATCAAATTAGACAACCGTATCTTCCTAGATTGGTTCCTCAAATACCTTCTTCCTATTATTGCTAAGGATGTGGCATTCGAAAGACCACAGTCTAAAGAAGAGGCCATCCTTAAAGTGCAACAATTCGACCTCATTTACGCCCAGTCGGGTTATCTCTATACCATTATACCTGACGCCCCTCGTGGTGAGTCTTCCCAAAACGATGCGCCGGGGGCATCCCACGCTGCCGACGGCATCATTGGCTGTGTCTCTTCGCATCCTCAACCATTTTCCATAGCACGTCCTACCCCTGGCCTTGACCTTTCGCAGGCTACCTCCCAGTCTGGAATAACTAACTCGTATGCTCCCATGACACATCACCACCATTCCCATGGACCCTCATGTCCACCTCAGTGTTTTGGTCATGCGACTCCCGCTTCCGCCACCCCGGTCGCACCTCAACCCTACTACCACCAGCAGGCTGCACCAGCTCCTGTGCCTTCACAAGCCCAACCCGCTTATTACCCGCCACAGGCCGCCCCTGCGGAAAACCCACAACCTGCTCCGCAGCCCTATCAGCAACCCGCTCAAGTTGCTGCACCTGCGTAGCCTCCACCTACATATCATCCACCACAGCCTGCTCCTACACCTGTGCAACCTCAGAATCCACCTGCTGCCCAAGGGCAAGTTTACGCCCAACAAAACCCGCAGCAAAACCAGACCAACCAACGCAACCAGGGCCAACAAAACTGCAGCAGGGGCCAGAATCGTGGGAACAACCAACCTACAAACCAAGCTGGTCAACCCCCTAATCCCCTTGATAATAATAATGCGGCCCCTGCTAACCAAAACCCTGATCGCCCACCCAAGCAGGCTAAAAACCCCAATTTGCGAACAAACCATCCTTGTTCTATTTGTAGGGTCTATGGCCACTACACACATTTTTGTCCACACATGGAGCGAGTTGGGAAACTTTGGGCTGAAGATGCCCACTGCCAAGGGTAGGCGGCTCCTCAAGCACCACCCAACCCCCCACAACCTCAGCAGCCACCTTTGGTACTGCAAAACCCCTTACCAAACCAAGGCGTAGTGAACACTCAACCGTTGGCTCCCCCTCAAGGCAATGCACCAACCCAACAACAAATCACTTACGCTGCTCCTGATCAACCCATGTCTGACTCAGGTACCCACCACTTGTTGATGATGTCCTCTGATGAAGTCAACCTCCAGACCCGGCGGAACCAATATGGCTCCACCTCTGAAGCCCCTCCCACCGATAAACCCACTAATGCTCATCCCACTGATCAGGCGTTACGTATACCTCCACCTCCACTAGATGGCGCTCCCAAAGCACCTCGTTTCCCGCTTCACCGTATCAACAATAACCCCAATGCGCGGGCTGCATCAAACTACAACATTGTTGATGACTTAGCCCAATCTCCTGCTGCCATGTCTGCGTTAGAAGTCTTAAAAAACTGCCCTTCGCAGCGCAAGACTTTACTCTCAGCCATTGGGGCTATCAATCCAAATGATTCGAATGTAATGGCATTTGATTTGGACCAATCCGAACCCCGCATGCCTTCCACTTTAGCATTCCAAGTTTCCATTTCCATTCGAAATTTTGTCGTCCATCGATGCATTATTGATGAGGGTGCCTCTACATGTGTCATGTCCACCTCCATCTGGCAGAAAATGGGACCCCCCACTCTCCATCAGTCCTCTACTGCGTTGCGAGCCTACGACGGTCATTAGGCTCAACCACAAGGCCTCTTAACTAACGTCCCCATCCAGCTGGCTGGAAAAACTGTCCTCATCAACATCGAGGTTATTAATGCATAGCTTGATTATAACCTTTTACTCGGCCGTAGCTACATGTATGCCATGTGGGCGGTTGCTTCTTCCATTTTTTGTACCATGATGTTCCCTCATGAGGGACACGTGGTCAAGGTTGACCAACTCACCTACCATGATCCCAGTGCCCTCGCGGCACCCGAAAATGTTCTCCCCATGGTTGAACAACCTGTTTCGAGTGCCACCACTTCAGTTATTTCCTCTATGGGCCCTGGAGTTTACTCAGATGCACCCATGACTTTGACCTTCCAATCTATTCCACCCCCATCACCTGCCACTGACGTGTCTGACCTGTGCACCCTGTCCCATAATACGCGAACTCCTACTAATCAACCGCCCTTGTTTCCTAAACCCCCTTTGGTACCTAGCCACATTGGTGCTACCCCCATCCATACCATTCCTTTCCTCTTCCCTCCATCAGGAGTAGTTAGCGCCTCGGTCATGGCTACCCTCAGCCTCCCTGGTTTAACCTTAGGATTACCCGTTTGGTATCTTTCGTCTCCCGTTCCCCCACCGACACTAGATGTTGTCCTGCAACTAGTGCAACCCATTGTCACTACTAGTCAACCACCTCACGGTGTCGCTACCCCGTCATCCTCCATGAACCCCCCTCCTCCTCTTACCAAACCCACTGGGGGCAGAGGCCCTCAACCTTACTCTGCTATCCCACCTCCCAAGACAGTAAAAAACCCCCCAGTGTTTCGTGCTCCTCCCAAATTCTCGCTGTGCGATGAGTTGGGCCATGTGAATCACCAATGTCCTTAGTTACCGGCATTACAGGAACACATGCAAATGCTTGATGATGACCCCAGTATACCGGTTGTCCAACTAGAGTCAACCCCTAAGCCTCGCGACAAATCCCTGCACACTAACCACCCTTGTGCCATCTGCGGTGTTTACGGGCATTACACAAATCACTGTCCCGATCTCCCTAATTACAGAGTAGCTCTCTATGAGATGAACAATCCGTATCTTGAGACGGCACCACCCACTAGTGAGGAGATCCTCCCCCCGATCTCTCCCCCTTTCGAAGAGATTAATACCATTTATATGATCTCTTTCGCCCCTACTCCCTCATCAACCGATTTGACGACACAAACTTTCCATACTGACAAAGAGATTCTTGAGGCTCTCACTGCCCCGGAGTATCCCTGGGATGACATGCACCATCATTCATACTTCCTCCCAGATGAATCCTCCTCTAACACCGCTACCCAGTTTGCAGTTGAATCCAAAGACTTCCTTCCCCCCAAGGTCGACTGGTTCAAGGACCCTATTCCTGCTCTCGGCGCCTTCGAAGAGGGTAACATGGCCAACATATCACCTGTCATCCAAATTGATATCGCTGCCCCAGGAAGCACCCTCGAACTCATCACTTTAGGAGCCTCTTGCAGTGAACAAGAGCTTGAGGAATACAAAAAAATCTTCAGAGAATTCCATGATGTCTTTGCCTGGTCCTATACCGACATGCCTGGTCTTGACCCTGCCATTATAGAGCACCACATTGACACATGGCCTGATGTACCCCCCGTTCGTCAGAAACAATGTCATGTTGGGCCCACTTACTATTTATAGTCCGTTGACCTTTTTTGTTTCGGCCATTCTGAACCCATACGGAGTCCGTTTTCCGAACCGTTTCGACCATTGGAATCAGCATGACAAGACTGTCACGATGGTCACCTCATTGCATTATTTTTTCTACGTCATTTTTTGCCCATTTTTTTCGACAATGCTAGTCTTCTTGGTTTGCGCGCCACTTCGGTCGTTCTCCGTTTTTTCCCACTTTTTATATCGCCGGATTCATTTTTCCGAGCTCGTGATGATTCTTGAGATAATTTCTTGCTCTCACTTGGTACAATTTCAACATTGTGTCTCGACACCTTGCTTCCTCGATTTGCGTGCCACATCGGCCGCCATCCGATTGTTCCACAGTTTTTACATGAGCCATCCACTCCTGCCATACTGCACATGTTTCATTATTTTTCCACCATTCATTCACCCTGCAAGGAGACCCACCAGTGTTCCCCCCAACCCTCGTTCCTGGTCATCATAAATGTTCCTTGATTGAACGCTTCCTCCTTGCCTGGCCTTTCATCACTTCAGAGTCTTCTTATTTGCTTTCAGACTCCTTAAAATTGAAAGCAACCACGAGCATGAACTGTCCTGGGCTCGTAAAATCCACACGACAGTACCATTCCATGTCTTCAAAGTCTTCTTATTTGCTTTCAGACTCCTTAAAATTGAAATCAACCATGAGCATGAACTATCCTGGGCTCGTAAAATCCACACGACAGTACCATTCCACCACTTCAGAGTCTTCTTATTTGCTTTCAGACTCCTTAAAATTGAAAGCAACCACAAGCATGAACTGTCCTGGGCTCGTAAAATCCACACGACAGTACCATTCCACCACTTCAGAGTCTTCTTATTTGCTTTCAGACTCCTTAAAATTGAAAGCAACCACAAGCATGAACTGTCCTGGGCTCGTAAAATCCACACGACAGTACCATTCCATGACTTCAGAGTCTTCTTATTTGCTTTCAGACTCCTTAAAATTGAAAGCAACCACGAGCATGAACTGTCCTGGGCTCGTAAAATCCACACGACAGTACCATTCCATGACTTCAGAGTCTTCTTATTTGCTTTCAGACTCCTTAAAATTGAAAGCAACCACGAGCATGAACTGTCCTGGGCTCGTAAAATCCACACGACAGTACCATTCCATCACTTTAGAGTCTTCTTATTTGCTTTCAGACTCCTTAAAATTGAAAGCAACCACGAGCATGAACTGTCCTGGGCTCGTAAAATCCACACAATAGTACCATTCCATTACTTTTGAGTCTTCTTATTGCTTTCAGACTCCTTAAAATTGACATCAACCGCGAGCATGAACTGTCCTGGGCTCGTATAAATCCACACAATAGTACCATTTTATATACACACTTCTTCTAGTTCCCTAACCCATGAAGAAGTCCCCCCGTGCCTCTTGGCACTGTGATCGATCCTCTCAGTAGCACTCCCAATTAGGTCGCCTTTGTTCTGAGTATTCTGCAGTCTCCTGCCATTTTACCATAGCTTGAGTCTCCCTCAGCCCAGTCAACTTCCTAGATCCAATACAGCTATGATCCCCTTACCGCCAGTCCATTTCATATGCTGCCCAATCATCCCCGCGATCATACTCTGAACAAAGAAAGTTTGAGTCCACCCACTCTACTTGCCTAGTTACTCCCCCCAGTTTCTCAATCCTACCATCAGTACTATCACATTTCGGTTTTCCACCTCGCGCTTCTGTCAAGGAAACGTCATTGCCTTGATAGTTGCAGGTCTCCCTCTATCAACGAAAACCCCTCTATTCCAGAGGATAGACCCAGAGGCCCCTGCGCCTTGGACCCATCACCATCTGTGGTGAGTGCCTACGGACCATTTTGGGAGGAGTCATCATTGCCTCTCCGAATGGTTGTTTCTCACATGCTCGACTTCAGCACCTTGATCGCATCATTGAGAATCGTGCAGGATTTTATATCCCTTCCATTATTTGTCGAAGACCCCGGATTTCCCCCAACTCTAGCACATTGGTGAGTCACTTTGGAATGCCCAGTTATATGTTCCCGTGGATGTCTGGGCTACGTTGGCGATTGTAGTCAGAAGCCATCCAGTTCCATGCTTCCTTGAGTACCCAGTTCAGTTCCAGTTCAGTGTACCATTACGAGTATGACCCTTGTCACTCTGATACAGCAGCCCATCAGTTCCTTTGGTACCACATTCAGTAGCACTGCTGTCATTCCAGTGCATCAGTTTTTCAGGTCAAACATGATCAGCCCAGCAGTATGTCCTAGATTTGAGTCCCTTCTAGACCCTTATGATATACACAGTGTTTTTTTATGTATCATACAAGTCTCTCTTTTTTTGGGCCTCACACTTATGTTTATGTATCTTGATACGAGCATGGGTATGCCTGCCTCGTCCTATATATTGAGATTCTTCCTCATTCAGTATTTGCGGTCATGTATATGTCAGGTCCCCATATTTTGGACCCCATTGTTATTATTATGTCATATCTTGATACGAGCATGGGAATGCCCACCTCGTCCATATGATCAGATGATTCCTCATCCATTATTGAGGTTAAGTACTTTTAGTTCTTGCAGTCGGTTCGAGATCGTTGTTCCAGGCTTCAGTTTGTTTCTTCTCTTCTCCGCACCCCAGGAAAACCATATATGACTTATGATGTCCATCGGCCATACGATGAGCTCCTGCCCTTGCACATCAAGGGGCAATCTGTTAACACCCAAAAAGTGTTCACTACCTCATCTACCCCACTACATGGCTCATTTGTCCATTTTCCTACCATATTTCCCTTGAAAACCCTGAAAACCCCACTAAAAAGCCTCCAAAAGGCCTAAAATGCCTCCAAAAGGCCATAAAACCATCTAAAAAGCCTCCAAAAGGCCTAAAATGCCTCCAAAAGGCATTTTCCTCCAAAAATATCCAAAATTCCTCTAAAAATAGCAAAATCCCCTAAAAGGGAAGAAAAAATATAAAATAATGAGGAAAAGGAGGAAAAAACCCTATACAGCTGCCCTAAACCATATGGTTTCCAAAACCATGGGCCAGCACTCCGCCACTGAAAAACTATAAATAGGTGATGGAGACCCCTTATTTCACATCCACAATCATAAGCATCCTTACTCTGCCAAAACAACTCTGGAAACCCTAGCTCACCCTTGAGCTACTTTCACCATTAAGAGCCCATTTTGGCCCATTTCCACCATCGAAGAAGGAGAAGGAGCAGGCTGGAGCTTGGAGCAACCGTCTTGGATCACTGTAAAGAGCTTCACCAACTTTCACACCGGAGGTAATATCAATATAAAAACTATTCTTTACATTTTGTTGTTTTGTTTCATGCATATATCTAGAGTAGTTAGTTTTTCTGTTTAACATTTTCATTTATATTTTACTAAACTGCTACTAAGGAGTCACTTCTCCTTAGTAGGTGCTCATTCGCACAAGCTAGGGGTAAAACCCTAGCCACAGTAAGTGTGAAATTGATGGTAATCGAAAGAATCCAATGAGGAAGTATGGGACTATGTCACTAATACATGAGGTGAGCACAAAAAAACAAAAATCTAATAAGGAACTACTGACAACATTGGGGGAGAATGTTCTTGCTTAGATTCTATTGGATATTTCATAAAGCTGAGAGTATTAATGTAGGATGAGTTCATATGAATATCTTGTGCTTGATAGGTGGCCTCATTTGCAAGCACATTGGTTTATGAGTTAAAATTTCTATGGACTTGTGTAAAACATATTTTTTTAAGTTAGAGGTCAATGATTTAGATTTGGTAATTATTTTTGACATGTTAAAATGCATGTGGGGAGGTCACCCCATTCATAATGTCAATGATAAGATTGGAGTCCCATGTATTTATGATGTCTCAAATATCTAATTTGGATATTAGTTTTAGGCCTTTGCATAAAATGAGTGCTTCTCTAATATTGTTCGTGGTTTTCCCATGCCCTCTAGGCTCATGCAAATTTAGTCTTGTCTTTCCTCTTGGTCTATAATGAGTATCTTTCCCTAGCTCTACCTGGTTTCTTTTTGTTGTCCCTTCAAAGAATAAGATACTACTAGAGAGAGTGGTTTGAACTAGGGGAAGGATCTCAGAAGGGGAGTTTGAATATTGAGTTCACTCCTTGAGACCTTATCATTTCACCCATTGCAAATACTTAACTGTATTGAGTTTCCTTTATGGAATATGATCTTATTCCTCATGTTTCAGTAATGGCTGTGTGTGTGAAAATATGGTTTGTAGTCTGGTACTCCAAGCAGAAATTTGCATGTCCTTTTCCCTCGGCCCCTTAGTCACTTCCGTTCAAGTTTGTTTGAAAGCCATAAATAAAGAACTGTAGTGCAGATCTTGGAGAATGCATGCCCTTATGATGGTTTTGTAATTATTCAGATTTGAGTGACCAAGCTTGGGTAAAATAGAACAAACAACATTGTTAAACAAATCAACAGTGTGAGATTTGAGCGAGTGAATACCATGTTTGGGGAAGTTGGCTTGGATGTTGTTCATCTCTATTCTGGTGATGACCTCATGCAAAGAAGTAAGGTATTTTTATTAATAAATAAGTATTAAGAGTATGCCATTGTTCAAACTGTTATAAATCTTGATTTACCTCAATCATTTGTTTCTTGTTAATAGAAACATTGCTTTCTATCTTCTGTTACTCACATAGGTTGAAAGGATTTGACTGGCTACTTTGCATTTTTGTAATACTGAATCACAACAAAATTTCCAGCAGTCAATAAAGTACCCATGAATCATGTGATTAAATTACCCATAAAACTGTGGCATCATTCACAATATGTGGTCTCATAAATATTAATGTGTTAAATAATTTTTTATATATCTGTAGATTGTTATAGTTAGTTAAAAAATTGGGTAGCTCTGATCTTGTAATTTTAATACTAAATATGCACTATAATATATTATGATTGGTATAATTTCTATCATAGTTATGGATAGTCTGACAAATTCTTTGATGATAATGAGAAGAGAGGACATTGGTAATCTCCCAGTAAAGGTTTCACGTGGTAAGGAAAGCACTACTTGGCTTGTGGTGAGTTGGAAGTTGAATGTCGGTACTATGAAGCATGGCATACAAAGCACAAAAATTGCTATGGCCTTCACATTATGTTAGGACTATAGTGGAGAGTTTGTACCCTAACTTGAACAACTAGTATTTGCATCCCTTCCATTGCGAGATTATGGTTTGAAATTTATTTTTCAAGGGGATTTCACACTGCAATCATCCAGGGAGGAGGTTGAGACTCGATTGTTATAGTGATAGTGCTTGGAACCAATAGTAACTTTTAGAATTTACAGAGTTTGTCAATGTTGTAGAGTCTTTTAGGTCTCTTCATTGCTATCAATTAAATCCTTGAAAAGTTCTCACTTTATATGAGTTTTGTCCCATTGGTCGGAAAAAACTATTTTAGTTCCATGAAAGATAATTTTTGAGTTATAGGTTTTTCCCTGCTCCCTTTAAAAATATCCACATAGAATGGAATTCACCCTAAAGAAAATGAAAATGATATGGATGTTCAAAATGATCTACACTCCACAGATTTCTTTGATCCAAAAGTCAGCAATTCTTATTTGAATGCACAGCCAGAAAGCATATCTGGCCTTTGCATTATTTCTAACCAACCTTCACTAATATCATCGCCTATTAGTTCAGACAGATCTGAAGGGTGTTCTTTCTTGGGTTTCATCCTTATGCACTTGATAGGAACATGTGATATTCTATCACAACAATATCAAGCTTGAAGGAAGCTTACTATGAATAGATCAAAGAGCAAAGTTTCTTCTGGGTTTATTACTAAATTTACAATACTATCTCACTTTTCAAATGGTAAGAACCTTGGCTCAATAGCAGTTCATTACGTTCAATTTTTGTCATGATAAATAATGTTGTTTTAATTATCACATTGTCCACTAATGAATGCAATGTCTCATGATTGTTTGCAGTGGATTATCCAGAAAGTGTTGTTGAACATATTTACAGAAGATTTGTGTATTTTGTGCATTGCATCATTTTCATATGGACGTTCATTTTTCTCAAGACCTAATGTTTCATTCATTACATTTTAGTGGCACTAAATGGAATATTCTTTGATTTCTTAGCCAATATTGATTCATATATTTGTTGTTTAACAAATTTCTAAGATTTAAAAAGTGGCTCCACCCTAGAGGGTCTGTCTTGGCATTGTGTTCTGCCTCGAGTTTCCAATTCCCTTCTTGAATTTAGTCCATTGACTTTGCATCCAGAACCTTCATGTGCCAAGATTCTATGATGAGTGGTGTATTCAGATGGAGCATTATAACTAGTATCATCCAAAAAAACTGATGAATGTTGTCCTCCATCACATTCTTCCCTTGCATGTGGCTTGTGCCACCTTCTACCACTAAGTGATGGCCATGAATGCCAACAAGTGGTGTGACAAGCACATCCCATTTTGTCCCTAAAATCCCATCTGGGTTTTTTCACCATGCCGTTATTGTTGAGTGAGTTATATGATAAAGAAACAAACCTCATATTTCTAAGGCTATCATGGATGGTTGTAGTTTCTTCATGATCCCAATGATTGCTTCAAAATATGCTGGAGGGTTGTAGTTTCTTTGTAATGTTGTTAAGTGTCATATGACTAAGATTTGATATGATGAACAAGTTATTCTTGTTGTTTGATTTCTTTATAGCTAATTTACACATGAGGTTATTACATCATGTACAACCCAATAGTAAGCCTTGGAATCCTACAAAATTAGCTCATCGAAGGGATACAATAACAGAAAGGGCATTATTCCTTCTACAGGAGCCAATCTTATGAAACCTTTTGGGTTTAAAAAAATGCATTGGGAATTATGTAGTTAGCATTCTATTATTAACATGTCATGGAAGGTAGCTGATAAATGCTATTAGGTAAGAATAAAAACACCATTGTCATTTTAGATAGTAAGGGATATTTCTGATATCCTTATTTACCACATACAACAAGAGATTTGATGGGATTATTTAAATAGTGAATTGAATTCAAATAATTCCTAAGCATAACAATAATGTACTTTAATTTCAATCTACCTAGGGCCGAACTAGGACACCCTACAGAACTTAAAAATAATACAAGGTTAAGTCCTCTTTGCACATAAAAATCTTGAAGGATTGACTTACTTTTGATGAATTTTTCTAATGCAATATCCTACTTCCAGTTGATAACTGCTCAAAATGATTGTATAGCAAGGGGTGGCAGATGTATTTCGGGCTCTGGATACAAGCTTGTGAGAGGTCCCCATGGCCAAAAACAGGATAATACAATGGAATTTCCATGACATATGCGAACAAGGATACACCTACAAGCTGTAAGATTTACCAGATCCTTCCCATACAATTGTCCCCTTGTGCTAAAACCCTCAAAAGAGCTTGCAGAATGAGTTGTATTTTGCATGGTACAGGTGGCAGTTTGTTAATATTCAAACTAGATTTCAGAGAAATGTTGTTGAGAAAGTCTCAATAACATAGCATAAACCAAGGGAATATCACTAAAATTACCAAGACATACATTGCCATTTTTTTCATAAGTGCTCTGAACTTGTTGGGGATGGCATCCTTGTACCTCCTAAGGAGGAAATTTGTGCTCTTATACCTGAAAAAGTAATTGAATTGCAAGAGATAAATCTAGAAAAGAGAAATCATCCTGGGAAGAGGCCATAAATAGTGGATGATCAGCTTCAGCCAATAAAGAAACAAGTGGCAGCTTATCTGCACTCACAACTTATTGATATAATAATAATAATAATAATAATCTATTTTTAAGGTCACCGCCAAGCGAGACACCAAATTGGTGTATGAGACCCCCTTGTTTGTGGGACAAGGGACCCCCCTCTGCGTAGCGATTTAACTGCTAAAGTCTACAGAGGTGTACATACACTACCCCCCTCTGGATTTGAACCCGTGACCTCCTAAGAGGAAACACATGCTCTTAACCATTAGGCCCAGTCGGGCTAGTATTCCAGTTGGAGATGGTTATGTGGTCAAGTTACTTGGAGAACAATAAATATTGCATAACGTGGAGGACCCAAAGCAGCCTAATAATGGCCCCCTATACATAGAACCTGATTGGGAACTTATATGATCTTTGTTTTTGATAAGCCACCGACGAAAGAGGCTATTGTAATAGTTAAAAACATGCATGAGGGATTCAAGACCATGTATTTTGATGGTGCATGTTCCAGATTTGGAACAATAAATATGCTTACATTCTTCTTAATAGATCTTAGTCATTGTCTTCTATATGCCGATGAGCAAGTTGTGCATGACCCACATGAGATCAGTGTCTATGGTGATAAAGGTGGCCTCCTTGGCCTCAGGTCCTTCCTTCTTGCACTAAGGGTAAGCTACTTTGAAGGAAAATTCTGGCTATTAAATTCCCTCCTTTTCCATAGGGGAGTCAGCTGCAAAGTATCCATCCAATGTTCCATATTTGAAGGGTATTAATACAAGTTCTTCAATTAAAGGTGCTTCTCTTCTTTAAGTGATATACGTTAAATATGTGGTTAGATCTATCAATGACTCAGTGGTTCTCAACCCCAAAATTTGTCTCATGCTGGAAGATTCATAATGGATACATCAGGCTCTATCTAGGTTCAGAAAGTATCATCAAAATATGTTTGTAATAACATTAAAGCCTTCAAATATGAGGCTATGACTGCTAGTTGTTTTGACATGTTGATATAGGTCCATAATAATGAATTAGTAGCTTCATAATAGTGATAGATCAGATCTGAAGCAGTCCCAAACTGATGTGTGTTCAAGTAGTGGTAGGGGGGTTGATTTTTGATGGGATTGAGACTCCCTGACCATTTGCTGGATGGACAGGCTGAATTTGTCTCTCATCTGTTGTTCTCAGGGGGTTTGATTTTAGATCTGCATCTTTTATTGAACATAGACACAGTTCTTCCTTTTCAAATATCTGCTTATATATCTTCTGCACAATCTTCAAAACTCTGTGAAAACTGAAGGAAGAAACCCTGTTGTTCAAAGCTTTCAGCCTTTTATCCCACCAACTGTTCAAACCCCTCTAGACTTTCAAGCTCCTGCTTTTGTTCTAAATCCACCTAGACAAATGGTTTCTAGGTTTTCTCCATTCATCGTAGGAGACCTATTGGCATGAGACCAACATTCCTCTAATATAATTGCATAATTTTCATATGTTAGGTACTAATTTCCAAAATACTCTGAAATAAGTGGAACCAATCCACCAATTGATTGATTGATCTTCTTTGTTCCCTCAATGTCTAGATTCTTTTGCAATTATATGTCTTGTTAATAACTTTTGGAACTGAATTGTATGCCTATGTGAAACTCAAGATATCTTTAGCAACCATGCTCCTACAAATTTCAATAGCATCCTTAAATAATTGTTTTTGTTGCTTTGCATAGAACCTAGGTGCTCCAAGACCTGTCTTCTTAATCTTAGCTGGTTCATGATCATTAATATATGCTTAGGTCATGAACCTCCTTTGTTGATTGCATTTTTTTTTATCATGGATGGATGGCTTAGTATGATGCCTTGGAGTCCATATTGGTAGATCTTTGGTTCATGTGATGGTGACATGGATAATTTGTGATCTCATTTGATATGGATGGAGCTCTCTAAGCCCTCAGTAGTTCTATGGATGATTGAAAGAAAACCCGGGCATGTTGTCCTCTTTAATCCTCATACATGAATCAAAATGATTTCTGGGCACATTCCTTGATGACCTTGGCATATGTTGAGCCTCCTAACAACCTAATTAGTTGATTTGGGATATTTTGGGCGGTTTTGGTATTTGTTTTCCTCAAACAACAACATATCAAATCTGTCCCAGCCTTCAAATAACCATAAATCAAGCAAATCCAAGTATTGGTGTGTTTTGGGTACATTTTTGACAAGTTTATGCATCATAGCAATGGTAAAGTGGCTAAAACTTAGACCTGTGCACTTGTGAAAATGAGTAGCAGCAATAAACAATGGATATTTGGGAAATAAATCCATGTTGCTGGGCACATACTAGGCTCTAAAAGAAGACGAGTTAAATTCAAATTACATGCATCATATTATCCCATCTTGGTTAGACCCATTTGAATTAGTGTGCTGTGATCCTGAGGTAGAAGATACAAAAAGGGTGGCATTTATGAGATCTGTCCAGTTGCTGGTTTTTATCCATGACAAAGTACTTAATAGGCTGAAATTGTACATGTCCCCAAAGCTAGGACCATTTCTGTGTGGGAACAATCCTATTCACCCATTTAAATGGGGTTTTGATTTGGTTGCTTTTGATGAATGTACATGGCACCAAAGAAAAAAGACTTAGATGAGTTAAATTCAAATTACATGCATCATATTATCCCATCTTGCTCAAACCCATTTGAATTAGTGTGCTATGATCCTGAGGTAGAAGATATAAAAAAGGTGGCATTTCTAAGATTTTTCTAGTTGCTGGTTTTTATCCATGACAAAGTACTTAATAGGCTGAAGTTGTACATGCCCCCAAAGCTAGGACCATTTCTATGTGGGAACAATCCTATTCGCCCATTTAAATGGGGTTTTGATTTGGTTGCTTTTGATGAATGTACTTGATTCTTGTCTTTATTTGATGCTCAAGTATCTAAGGTTTTAATATACAGGTTTGATGAATCATTCTGGAATAATTGTAGCATTGATGATTTGAGCTACATTACCTTCATGCAGCTTATTTTAAGATTGATGGTTTGATATTTATCTCTTACATTGTCTCTTTCTTGCATGTGACAGGAAATGATGATGGAATTTGAGAAAGCTAGGCCTGGGAGCTATCTCTTCACATAGATAGTTTCCTAACATTACATGATAAATAACTAGTTTGACAACACTTTCTCTAAGCAAGAATGGGATCATTTAAGTACATGAAACCATGTTGGTGTTTAGCATGAATATCTTGACAATTTTTTATGGTTTGTTTATTGCTTTTGTTTGAAGCATTTTGTCAATTTTTGAAGTTCATGTGTATTCTGGTTAAATATTGTGGTAATTCCTTTGAATGCTTCTAGTTCTCATTCGATGCTTGATTTAATCCTTTTTTGTAGCTTGAATCAAGGTTGGTTTTAGGGTTTGAGAAAAGATTATTTTATTAACTTTTAGTTGCATGAATTAATTGTCTTCAATTTTTCGATTCTTTTACGCTGATTGTAAATTTTCTTTGCAAATACTTGTTGTTATTCAAAAAATTAAACAAGCTCTACATAGCTAAGTGAAGAAAAAAATGTTCTATGCACTAGGTTCCTATGCATTGATCGTAGGATACCTATTGTCACAAGATCAACATTCATCTAATGCAATAATCAATTCGCATAATCACAATGCATACTCGTATTAGCCTCCATGACCATAATTGGATAGTGGAGGCCAATATCGAGCATAATGTATGATTCTATCAGTTTATCAGTTTGTCAAGATTAAGTTCCCCACATGTCCACAGGACCATCAAGGGACGAGATAACAAGTGGAGTCCCCACTTGCCCTGAATCTAGTCAGTGCAGTTGTGTTTCATTGACACCTTCCAGTTGTTACTTATGAGTCTACATGTTCTATTGATCATGATTTGATTCATGTTATTTGACTAATGTTGTTGTTCCTCTATTTTGACAATATTCTATAAATCAGTGAAAGATTCGCCAGTTTTTACAATTTTTTATAATGAAGTTAAATATTCACCAAGATTTTACAATATCTTATAACTTAGTGAAATATTCGCCAATATTTTAGAACATTATATAATAAAATGAAAGATTCACCAAGATTTTACAACATTATATAATAAAATGAAAGGTTCGCTGGGATTTTACAACATTGTATAATAAAATGAAAGATTCACCAAAATGTTTATATATACATATTATATTATTGATAAAATCACCTTCAAATTTTCCTATATATAGGAGAGATTCGCCCATTTTTTATACATATAAATATAGGGGGGGTTCTTAAAATCATTCCTGGATTCGGTCGAGGAGGAGGACGAGATTGAGAATCAATCTAGTGTTATACCTGTGGAGTATTTGAGCACTACTGGAGGGAGTTTCCTCATGCGCAATGTACATACTGTGCAACCATCGAACATAATGTTGAAAATTACCCTCTGTTGATTGAAAAATGGTAGGCTGGAAACATTCCTTAGTTGCAGAATGTGCAGACTCAGAACCAGCCAATGTTCCAAGTGCAGAACCAGCCGAGGATGTAGAATCAGATCCTGCCCCAGACTTAGAATCGGTCAATGAACTCACCACTAAATCGAAACCCACCATTGAATCAAGCCTAGAACCTAAATTAAGGATCAACGGTTGCAACAATTCAAGCCAAACAACGAATGAAGGATGTCGACATTGGGGTTGTCACTCGTGCTGATGTGACAACTAGAGAAGATGGAACACATTAGCAAGTTCAGTTTGTTGGAAAGAAAAAGGTATCATTTGATATTGTGACAGAGAAAGACACCTTCTTTGAGGGGAAACATGTAATTGGGAGAAATTCGGGTAAGTTACCTATTATTGACACGCCATCTGCTTTCGATCCATCTGTAGAGATAGGACCATCGTGGTAGCATGGTACCTTGCAGTAGTTATTTGAGAGTTGTCTGTCGCTGGCAAGGGATCCCGAGGCCCTTGTTGAGATTGAGAAGTTGTTGTACCACTGGAATACTACATTGAAGGATTCCTTGGTGAACTCCTTGCAAAAGAGGAAGACAAGCAAGGAGATGAGGATGAACATCCAAATCGAAGATTACGAGGTTGACTTGGTTATTCTGGATCTTGAATCAGATGTAAACATTATGAACAAGAAAACTTGGTAGCTGATGGAGAATCCAACATTGGGATGGTCGCTGGTACAGCTGCGACTAGTAAATCAGGACAAGGTTCAGCCCATTGGTCGCGTCTCAAACCTGGTTGTCGATGTTGATGGTATGAAAATGTATGCTGATTTTGATGTGATAGAAGTGGTTGAAGATGGAGGTTCCTATGCTGCCCTTCTAGGGATTGGGTGGGATAATGATAGCATGGCAGTTATCAATTTCAAAAAATGGGTTATGAAATTTGATAACCAGGATGTTAGGGTCATTGCTCCCATGGACCCTCAAGAAGGACACTAGTATATTGTGCCAGTGAGGGATGAAGATGGTAGAAGTTCAGATAATGTCTATAATATCTCTGAAGACTATATCCACCCTACCGTCGATGGTGAAATTGGATGGTGCAGTGCTAGTTCTGTGTCCTCTGATTGTGATGATGCTTTGGAAAATTGGAAAAAGAGGCTAGATGAGGTGTTGTTTAGGAAATGCGGGTTGATTACACAGTCCCTTTGTTGCATAGAAACTGAGACTGTCAAGTTTCCAATTTATTAAGGGCTACCGAAGTTATCGGAATTCCTTTGAGAATTTGAAGAGAAAGTGTTTGAACCACAAAGGGTATTGGCACTAGATGTAGCACTGAAGGATACCCCGTCCCGATGGTGGGCGACAAACAAGTAGACGATCCATGACTAGGGACAGTGTTGAAGATTTATGATGGTGCACTTTGGTGATTTGGAGGTCTATCATGTTGAGAGATATGATGGACGGAATGACCCCACTAGTAACTTGATGGAATCCCAGGCCTTATGGGCACTACGACCTAAAGATGAGTGGGTCCATGCTTTTTTTCATACTCTGGACAAGATTTCGAGATCCTGGTATGCAGTGGAAGAACTGTGAAAAACTATAACCACTTAAGAGGAGTTGTCCATTTGCTTTGTGAAAAAATTTAGTTTCCAGGATGCCAACCCAGAGGTACATAATGCATTGCAAATCATCCACGATGTAGTGCTGAAGGTCATCCCTGTCACATACCCAGTTGATCCATATGCACACTGCTCGATGCAATCTATGATGACATGTTACAATCTATTTGGGGAACCTAAAGATGATGATGAGTTGCAGAATGTTAATATTCTTGAGTTAGAAGGAAGCCATGATGTTGCAGCACTAGACATATCGACGAGTTCTATGAGTCAGCCTAATATTAGGAAAGTCAACATTGGGTCAGAAGAGCACCCAAAATTTTCCAATATCGGGGACTATTGAGATGAGGAAACAATGGCCAAAATCATGGACCTGCTGCATGAATTCCAGGATATTTTTCTGACATGGTTCTTAGAAATTAAGGGGATACTAGGGGACCTGGGGGTGATGAAAATCCCATTGAAACCATTTGCAAAACTTGTGCGATAGAGGCTGTATCGTTTGAACCCACGATATAAGGACTGTGTTAAGGCTGAGATCGACTGGATGCTGGATGCTGGGATCATCAAGCCTATAGAAGAATTAGAGTGGATAATCCCTATGGTGGTTCAGGATAAAAAGACCAGTGAAGTCTGCATTTTCATCAACCTAAGAAAGTTAAATGATGCCTGCATGCATGATCTGTTCCCGACTATGTTTACAGATGAGGTCCTTGAAAGAGTAGGTGGTCAGGAGATGTATTCCTTAACAGATGGCTTTTTGGGGTACCACCATATTTGGATTTCAAAGGAGGATCACCATAAGACCACATTTGTCACTGAATGGGGTTGCTTTCAATATATAGTCATGCCGTTTGGGCTGAAGAATGCGCTAGAAATATTTTCTCGGGTGGTTGTCACTGTGTTTAAATACTTTATTCAAAAGTTCCTAGAGGTATATATGGATGATTTGACAGTCTATGGTTTGGTTAGAGATCATTTAGGAAACCTAAGATTGATGATGGAACGGTATCGACAACATCATATTGCATTGAATTCTAAGAAGTGCATTTTTTGTGCGCCATTTGGAATGCTTCTCAGACACATAGTATGTAAGGAAGGTCTGTTGGTTGATCGAGCAAAGATCATGCTAATTCTTAGTTTGCTGCCATCAACAAATGTGAATATGCTTCGGGCGACGCTGGGACACATGGGGTACTATTGCAATTTCATCAAGGGGTATGCTGCGATTACTGCCCCTATGGAGAAGCTATTAAAGAAGGGTGCTGCATTTGAGTGGAGTCAAGAATGTCAAGGAATTTTTGACACACTGAAGTCCAAGATGGCCTCTACACCCATACTGGTATTCCTTGATTGGAACAAGGAGTTCCATGTGCATGTCGATGCCTCTTCTGTTGCATTGGGGGTTGTGCTTGCGCAACCAGGGGAGGGTGACCTGGATCACCCAATCGCATATCCCAGTAGGAAGTTGTAATTTACTAAATGAAATTACACAATGAATGAAAGAGAAGGCTTGGAAATGGTTTATTCCTTACAAAAATTCAGGAACTATTTGTTAGGCAGTCACTTCAAGATGTTCACCAATCATTCCACTTTGCAATATTTGGTCAATAATCCTATGTTGGGGGGGGAATATTTGTTGATGGCTACTACTTTTTAGGAATTTTACTATGAAATAGTTGGAAAACAAGGATGGTTGAATGCTGGTCTTGATCACTTGTCTCGCATTGATATTGGAGAAGAACCTACCAATATTGACGATGGATTTCCCAATGCGCAGCTGTTCTGGGTAGAGATCACGGATGACCACTTTTCTCCAATTATTCAGTTCTTGACAACAAGAGTTGTTAACCCAAAAAATACCTGACTCATCTCTACATGGCCTACACCACTCAAGGACACCCATGATTTACCCTCGTAACACCCCATTAGACCCCCACACCCTCAAAAAGGCTTAAGAATGAAGAAAAAGGCTTAAAAACCCCAAAAAGGAGCCTAAATAACTCTCCTAGGGGCTAAAGCCTCCAAAAAGGGGCTAAAACCCCTCAAAGGAGCCTAAAACCCTAAAAGGAGCTAATGTTAGGGTGGAAGGGGCTAAAATACCAAAAAAGGGGCTAAAGCCCAGACCAAGGACTTAAAACCCTAAAACCCCAAAAGAAAGCTATACGAGGGTGGGGGGTCACTCTCAAACAACTCCTCTCTTGCATACTGTTATGCTACCCATGGATGTCTTGAGACCTCTTTTCCTCTCAAGCCACCCACATCCCCCTCTCTTCCACTCATCTTCCCCATTGAGCCATAGCCCCTCCATTGTCGAGTGAGATAGAGAGGTGCTTCTTCTAGCCAAGGCATGGTGGCCCATTTCACTAAAGAAGAGGTATAATATAGTTTTATTCATATGTTTGATTTGTTAGTTTACTTGTTTTCTGACCATTATTTGTTTGTAGGTTTGATCTCTAACATGTTTTGTAAGTTTATTATAGCTTAATAGTTGTTTGCAGGTAGCCAAGGCGAAGCCCTAACCTTGTTTGCAGAGGGGTCACGACCATTTTCTTTCCTTTCTGTTTAGTTTCTTTTCTACATTTTCCACACACAGGAACCTACCCTTCTATCCTATAGATAGAAGGGAGCCATTCCTGTCCCTGCATCAAGGAGAAATCCCTGCTACAAAGTTAGTAACCATATGAGGTTGATCCCACAGGATCCCTGGTTCAGTTTTTTGAAATTTCAAGTTTTTTTTAGTTTATGCCCTAGTTTTTAAAATTTCTTGTCAGATCTAGGATAAATCTTGTTTAAATTCAGTTTTTGTTGTTGCAGAAGCCTTTGCAAATCAAATCCAAGTCTGTTTGGCCACAGTATAGGTTATTGTCGGCTGGATCTAACTCAGGATCAGAAAAACCCCAAATCCGTAGTAGGTCACACTTATCGATCCTGAATAAGGGATGAGGTCACTCTTTTAGGCCTCACAGGCATGACCAGGTTGCCGTTTTTCACCTGAAAGGTGTGACGTCACTCATAAAGGTAGACCACTTATGTCTCTGAAATCTATGCGACCCCCTCACTTCTTTCTAAATTTTTTTTTGCGACCCCCTCACCAAATTTGACCCGAAACGTGTAGTCTGTCAATCAGAGGTTGATTTTTAGTTCAGTAGGGACTGTCAATGGGGCTCATTAGCCTCTATCTAGCATAGTGGTTCTATTTTTGTTTCTGTTTCAGTTTACTACAATTTCATGTACAAACGAAGTGTAAATTCAAAAAAAATAAAATTAATGGCTTAATGAATGTAGATTAACTAAAATTGACATAAAATTAACATTCTTGCTTACCTTTCCTCCTCTACCTAGTCATCACCCTTCGGGGTATTCTGGGATAAGACGAAGGGTACAACTCATATAGTAATAGGCCCTTCACTGAATATTGTTCAAAACTGTTAAAAAAAGATGACCTGGAAGCTAGAGGGGGTAGAGAAGGAGGGCTTCTCATGGCACTAAGCATCCTCCCTGTTGACAAACCTTGCATTCGGGAGGTGACCTATGGATCTATGTATGGGATTAGTCCCATTATGTTGAGATCCCAATAGCTTCTCTCGGTTGAAGAAGAATATAGGTGTAAGGTATTCACCTAGTTAGGCCATCAACATTCAGGGTAAAAAAATTGTATATGTTTACAATTTTTTGTTTATTTACTACTTGGACACACAATGATATGAACTCTATGGCATATTCATAAACCACTTGTAGCCACTTGATAACAGAAAAACATAAAGACATATACACCATACCACTTAAATCAACCCAAATAAGTTCATGACGCTGAGAGAGCCCTTAAAATTTATCAATTTATACTAAGCTCAAAAAATTTGCACTCTTTGAGGACATAAGTCCATGATTGTCTTAGCTGTGGGAAGTAATTGGGATCAGCCCAGAAACTCATTGTGAGGAGTACCATGGGAACCCCAAAGTAGTTGACAGCTAAGAGGAATTGCCAAGCGAAACGGGCAACGACCCCCACCGATTGAGTAGAAACGCTCGTGAGGAAAAATACAAGCACTGTCTTCTGGAAGTCTTGGTGGCCAAGTGACCACCTATAGCCAATAGGAAGCCATTGAAACTGGGGTCCAAACATCATTCCCACCAGTTTGATACAATCTAACACAATTGATCCCCCACGCTCTTCCTCTTTCCTAAGAGGCGAACCACCACCATTCAGGACACTAAACTGACACTGTCAAAACCGCTTTCAATGACCTTTCACACTATCATAAGACCACATAGCCTTTGATTCATATTTAGACCCATATCAATCTGAACCAGACCTCCATACTGCACCATCAAGCCCCATGGCTGGTGCAAATCCGGATCCATTTTTTGGCATAGCCATAGTTAGTGGACCCATGTCCACACCACAAGTTGTCACTAACAATTCTACAGGTGGCCCCAGCATGGTCATTCAAACTATCATCAATCAACTGCCACCACCCATGGTAACCACTCAGACTATCCCACCTACATCACTTGTAGGCAGTGGACCTTCCACATACACTGCCCCTCCTATCACACAGGGGGGTAGTGCCCCATCCACATACACTATGCCTCCTACCACACATGGGGGAAGTGTCCCTTCCATCCACACTGTCCCTCACACCACACTTGCGGGCATTGGCCTATCTACAATGGTGCAACCACAAGTGCCCCTAGCCATGCGGGTGCACTCTGCACCTGCAAACCCTGCCACCATCGCTGCCCCATCTCACATTAACCTGGGGTCAAATATGCCTTTCATGGCTCATCTTAACTTGCCTGATTTGGATCGATTGACAAACGACCCCATCTGCCATCAAACCTTTTGGCCTCCCATGCCAACCAAGCTGCCATCAGACATTCCCAAGTTTGAAGGCAAGGCAAGGGAGTGTCCCCAAAATCACATTATGACATTTCATCTATGGTTCTCCTCAAATAGCATCGTAGATGACTCAATTAGACTAAGACTGTTCCAATGTACCCTCACAGGTGCAGCGGCCAAATGGTACATTGAGCTCCCGCAAGCTAAGTACCCAAACTTCAACTCCTTAGCTTTCATGTTCCTATAGTATTTCCAACTCCCTGTTAGATATGACAAAGGGGTGGAGATCCTTTTATCCTACTGTTAGATAGAACCGACGACATCCATGAGTTGCAGCGATGTCGTAGTTTGTGAAAAATCCAACTTGAAGGCAGGATATTCTTGGATTGGTTTCTCAAAACCTTGCTCCCACCCATAGCAAAGGACATTGCATCTGAATTTCCTCAATTTGAAGAGGAGACCATACTGAAAGCCCAATATTTTGACCTAATCTACGCTCAGTCTCGATACCTATACACCATCATTCCAGATGCTCCCCGCCCAGTTACCTCCTATCGGGATGCACCGGGGGCTTCCGATGCTACAGATGGCATCATAGACTCACTCTCCCAATAACCACAGCACTGTCTGACACCACCTGCAATTCCAACACAACCAAGCAACACTGCTAATGTTTCTTACCAAAACCAAACTCCAGACTATTCCAGAATGATGTCCCAGTCCGGAGCAACAACTTCCTATGCATAACTTGCACCACCGCTGCAGGCTCAGGCCATGGCATGGCTAACACAGCAGTACATGGAGAAAATTCCCACATTTGTGACACCGCAACCCACCCAAATTTATTATGCACCACCAGTGCAAGCGGTTCAATCCCCCACCCCTACTCAACCCGCTCCGTTGGGACAAGTATTTGCAAAAAAAAACCATCCCAACTAGCCTGCCCCAAACAATCAAGAAGGGAAAGCTAGAAATAATCAACCCCAAAACCAAACCAATAGTCAACTGCAGGGAGGTGGTCAACACCCAAACCCTCCCAACAATGCTATAACAAATCGACCTGCCCAAAACCCCCCATGACCAAATACACTTAGAAGCAACACCCCGTTGCTCACAAACCAACCGTGCACACTCTGTGAGGTATATGGGCACTACACATTTGAGTGTCCCCTCATGGGTCACACTAAGCAGGCCATTCAGAACAAGGTTCAATAGGCCACCAATGCTACAAATCAAGCCCAACCCAACCTGACACCACAAGGACCTCCTCCGATGGTGCTTCGAAACCCATTACTGGTCCAAGGATTGGTGGAAAATGCACCCCCTCCCCAACCCAGTCCCAATGCTCTGGGGGCACCTCCCACAGCTGAAATAGGTGTCCACTACCTGCTAGCCATGACGACTGAAGAGGTCAACCTACAAAATAGACGGAATCAGTACGAAACCACCACCGAACCTGCTGACACATCAGTGGCCTCTACGTCCAAATCGGTAAATGCACCTCTTCAGTTACCCCCCTTCCCCCACCCCCGCATATGTTGAGTATCCAATAACACCACAATTCGAGTTTCCATCAACTATAGCATTGTGGATGATTTGGCCAAAACTCCAATGGCCATGTCCACTCTTGAGGTACTCAAAATGTGTCAAATGTAGTGGAAAGGCTTACTAACCGCCCTTGGGGCCATAGACCCCTCTGACTCCAAGTTGATCACATTCGACACGGAGAATGGATAACCGTGCATGCCATCCACCATCGCCTTCCAAATCCTGGTGTCTATCCAGAATTTGGTCGTGCACCGGTGCATAGTGGATGAGAGGGCATCCACATGTGTTATGTCCACCATGGTTTGGAAAAAGCTTGGATCCCCAATTCTGCAACCATCCTCCACAACTGTGCGGGCTTATGATGGACTTCACAATAAATCCCAAAGAATCCTTCCCCATGTCCCCATCACATTAGCCGGGAAGACAGTTCTGATCGACATAGAGGTTGTCAACGCTCAACTGGACTATAACCTTCTCCTTGAAAGAAGTTATATGTACACCATGAGAGCAGTCACCTTAACTGTCTTCTATCTCATGATGTTCCCTCATGAAGGGAAGATCGTGATGGTTGATCAACTAACTTATCATGATCCGCAAGGGTTAACGACACCCGCCAAAGTTATCCCTACCATTACCACCATTGAGCCACAAGGGACAACCACACATGCCAATGTCATCCCTGCAATAAACACCATGGTTGACAACACACCAGCCTCCCCATTGTTGAATGTGGGCCCTAGGTTGTTTGCTGATACCACCATGACAGCTCCTTTCCCCTTAGTGTAAACACCACTGACACAAAATGAGACTGCGGACTTGTGCATGGTCTCATCCAGCGCCGCTGCACCCAAACAACAAGCATAGCCACAGCCTCAACCCCAACCCCAACACCGTCCGTAGCCACAACACCAACAATAGCCACAACATCATCCATAGCAGTAGTGTTTCAGATAGCCACAACCACAACCGCAACCCCACATGCAACCAACAGGGATTTATCTGGACTCATCGCCAGTCCATATGATTCCCTTCCCCTTTCCCCCAGTTGGGGTCATGAGAAAGCCGCTGATGGCCACCTTAAGCCTACCTAACTTCACATTGGGAATTCTAGTATGGTATCTTGATCCACTAGCTCAACCACCAATGCCCTAGGTTGTTTTAACCCCAGTGTAACCCATTGTGGTCGATTCTCACCCTCCACCCGGCCCATAAAAACCAACCACTACACCCGCACTGCCCCACCCAAAAAGGGGCATGGAAAAGAATGAAAAAGCTACCACAGAACCTCGATGGATCCCACCTTGGGCCATCTGCAAAGAACAGGGGCATTCGACTCAAAACTGCCCGGATATTCCAATGATCCGCGCACACTTGGATGCCATGAATACAACAGAAAACCTACCCATGGTTGAACTTCCAACTACGCCAATAATGAGAAACAAGTCAGTAAGAACAAACCATGCTTATGCCCTTTACAGATTGTATGGGAACTATTCTCACCACTTGCAAGAGTTACCCGAGTTCTGAATGGCTTTAGTTGACCTTCGTCAACATTCCCTTGAATCTGAGGTCACTTTGATCGACACCCCACCTCCTTCTTCAGACACCATGTCCATTTACATGATGTCTAGTTCTATTGACCCTCTTATCTCCACCATCACAGATAGTCCAACAGACCTGTCTCTTCCATTGTTTCCACAACCCTAGCTCCATCTGCAGCCGCAACCTCAGTTACCAAGGAAATAGTGGGGTTCATTCCCGATCAACATGATCCTTTTCCTTTTCCTTTTCCTACCATCCAGGATCATGAGTAAGTCTGTCTTGGAAATCCACAATCTACAGGATTTCACACTGGGAGATCCTATGTGGTACCTTGAACCACCTACCATACCTCTGAGGCCCCAAGATGTGTTGACTCATGTCAAGCCAATTGAGATGATGTTGCACCTACCTCTAGGTCCATCAAAGACTCATCCTATCTCCAGGCCTACCCCTCTTCCTCCAATAGAGACCAAGGGCAAGGCAACCAAAGCCACAACCAATACCATTTTCATGATATCTAGCACCAGTTTCCCTTTTACTCGATGACAGAGAGATCTATAAGACCACCTCCAGTTTTACCCCATTCCCTTTAAACCATAGTGTGGAATTAGTTCTTCCCATAAAAGACTAGATTCCATCACCCTGCCTTACCAATGACCTTCATCTCAGCAAAGGGGCATACACCCTTATTGACTCTAATGGAAAACTCTTGGAGAACCCCCGCAACGAGCTCTACCTTAAGAGATTTTATGCTTAACATCACCAACGAGTCGCGTCATTTTCTTTTCTTGTTTTTCAACATTTTTACCACAAATCAGGGGCAACACCATTAGTTTCTACTCCAAAGTCACCTGGAATTAGTTCGAGACACCTCTCACACCTTCGGACTCAAATTTATATCTCCTAATGAGACCATCATCTCATGTTTAAAAAATAAATTTCGGGACCGTTCCCCACAAGTCACCTCGATTTACAAGCCATAACATGATGATGCAAGTGTCTAAGGACCTGTATTTGAATCACTATTGCCTCCCGCTACTCATGTGGGTTTTCGAGCCACCACCCGTTAAGGGTTACCATTTTTTCTTCTTGTTTTGTAGTTTAACACAGAGTTGTCTTCTCTATCAACCGCACCTTATGCGGACGTTTGGACCATTGTCCACAAAATAATTTATTTTTCTTGTATGTATTTGGCATATAACTACCCCCAAACTTGCACTCACATCACATGTAGTCAAGTCCGTCCACCGCAACTCACACACAGCTCTCCTGACCTCTGTCCGAGAGCCACCCTGGTTTGCATTCCTCTACCGCACTGAATCGTGAGCCTCTACCACGATCTTTCTCGCACATGTATTGGTATGTTTGAGAGCCTTCTGCTCCATTCATACTATGCGGATGACCTTTGGACCACTATCCACCGTCCCGACATGGGGCACTGCCTGTGCCACCGAATTGGTTGACCATACTCGAGTTTCGTTTAAGCTTTTGTTTTACTCCTAAAAACAATGAAAAGATGGCCGAGCGCATCTACTTCCTTTCCCACTTGCTAATGCATAGGAAAGGGCGTCTACATTGTCTCATTTACCTCCTTTTGTAGACTATGTAGAACATTAAATGAAAAGGAACACCTTGGCGTATTCAATCCAAGACCGTTCCCCTCTGCATCCTTTGACGCTTTCTCGAGCAGAGGGGCCACACCTTACGAAAAAGCTCACTATATGTTGTCGTTAAGCTTTTTTCCAGCCTTCTCATCAAGAAAATATTTTCAAGCAAACTTGGTTTCATTCATGCTTGTAAAAGTATCTGAATGACCGTCCAGTCAGTATAGGTTTAACCTTTTCTGGCCTGATTAGACTACCAATGGTAAAGAAGTCTCTCATCCCCCAAAGGATAGGAGAGCTCTCCTATGTTAACTTTTATCCTTTTTTGGGCACAAGAGACTACCAATGAAAAAGAACCCCCAATGGAGTCTTCTTCGTGTGTTTAGACTCTCTAAAATTGAAAGCACCATTGAGCATTTACCTTTTCAGGCTCGCCAACAAATCCACACGATCATACCACAATGGTGTCTCTAGACACCACCCCACAACAAATATTTTGGCAGCATTCCCACTTTGGTTCGCCTTTGTTCAGAGTACTCTACAATGTGTCTTCCCTAGATCCCATCAATATCAAAATTATCCACCCCCGCCAGGTATTTCCCATCTACAGTGACATTCCTGGTATTACAGCTATGATCCCATTACCATGAGTTAGTTTCATTTGATACCTCATCTACCCTGCCGTCATACTCTAAACAAAGGAAGTTTGATTCTACCACACTCCCCCTGCCCCTATTCAATTCTTTTCCTCCCCCTCCCCCCCCACCATTCAGTGGGTCAGTTCGCAGATTGTCTCACACCTTTTGGTTATTTCCCTCGCACTTCTGGTCAAGGAAACATCATTGCCTTGACTAGGGGTAGGTCTCCCTCTATCAATGACAACACACATATTCCAAAGGATAGACCTAGAGATCCTTGTACCTTATTAACATCATTGATGAGTTACTTGGACCACTTGAGAAGAGTCCTTAGTGCCTCTCAGGATGGTTGTTTCTCACGTGCTCGACTTCAACTACATCATCGCACCATTCAGATTCGTACAAGGTTTGGTCCATACAGTATTTGGTTGAAGACCCTGGATGTCACCTGAATCTAGCACATCGATGAGTCTATTCGAGGGATGTAAATAGGTTATGTCCCTTGTGATTTTTGGGTTGCATTGGAAACAGTGTTCAGAATCCCCAGCAGTGCTTATATATAGATTTATGATTCATGCATCATACTTGTACCATAGAGACTCTAACTCTCAATCAGCAAGTCCATACAGCTATGTACCATTCCAGATCCCGCAGGCCATCAGTCATGAAGATACAGCATTCCATGAGAATGCCATGGGTCGAATGCACTAGTTCTTTAGATCAATATTGTATTCATCCTTACATTGAGGCAACCACTATGTACCATCAGTTGTATATGATCAACTCTTGTATTTTAGAGCATAGATCAAATTATTCTTTTGACATTGTCATGAGCATGGGGATGCCTGCCTCATCCATATACATGTCACACATTATTTGTATCTCACCCATTGATGGGAACCATATTAATACAAAAACCAAAAGCCACCATGCCCAGTCCCATAAGCACCACCTCTACGCAGCAAATCCTATGATGTCTGTCGGCCATACGATGAGCTCCTACCCTCACACATCAGGGGGTAATCTGTTAACCAAAAAATTCCCTCACTCAGCTCTACATGGCCTACACCACCCAAGGACACCCATGATTGACCCTGGTAACACCCCATTAGACCCCCACACCCTAAAAAAGGCTTAAGAATGAAGAAAAGGGATTAAAAACCCCCAAAAGGAGCCTAAATAACTTTCCTAGGGGCTAAAGCCTCCAAAAAGGGGCTAAAACCCCTCAAAGGAGCTAAATTTAGGTCGAAAGGGGCTAAAATCCCAAAAAAGGGGCTAAAGCCCAGAACAAGGGCTTAAAACCCTAAAACCCCAAAAGAAAGCTATAAAAGGAGGGTGGGGGGTCACTCTCAAACAACTCCTCTCTTGCTTACCGTGGATGCCTTGAGACCTCTTTGCCTCTCAAGCAACCCACATCCCCATCTCTTCCACTCATCTTCCCCATTGAGCAATAGCTCCTCCATTGCTGAGTGAGATAGGGAGGTGCTTCTTCCAGCGAGGGCATGGTGGCCCATTTCACCAAAGAAGAGGTATAATCTAGTTTTGTTCATATGTTTGCTTTGCTAGTTTAGTTGTTTTCTGACCATTATTTGTTTGTAGGTTTGATCTCTAACATGTTTTGCAGGTTTATTGTAGCTTAATAGTTGTTTGCAGGTAGCCAAGGCGAAGCCCTAAAACACATATTTCATTAAATTTGTAATTATTTAGTGGATCTAGAATTTAGAACTTCCGCTAGATTGAGTTCTTTCAAAATGAGGAAAGTCATAGACTTTGAATCCTTACATAATGTCTAGTAATATTATTTATAGTTTGTATTTAATGTTATTTTTAAATTATTTTAAGACATAATATCAACATTGTATTTGTTACTACAACAATTAGAAATATTGTCGTAGTAATTATTTGTGTCTTTGTTGAGTATGTTGTTTTATTTTTGGAAGTTCACACCACTTATAATCAAAACAGGAAAATATTTTATGACTTTAAAGTCTAAGTTTTACCCTTGTAATGATTAAAATAAATTATGAATTAAAATAGAAACATAATTTATTATTATTGTTGTTGGTAGTGGTAGTGGTAGTGTATTAAAAACTAAGTTGATGAATGTTTACTTTATGAATTATAGATTAACGTGAGAAATTTCTTAGCTATAAATTTATCTAATGATATTGATGTTAGTAAAGCTTTCCTTATTTATTAATATTATTTATTTTAACAATCAAAATTAATTATGAACTAGAATAGCATTAGTGCAGTAGAGTTTGATTTTTTTAATATACAAGAGGAAAGGGGGAAAACCAACTTAACTAATTATTGCAAGTGTTCATTATTTATTTATGAAGTATTTGAACAATGTGTTTAATTGAAAAGAGCATATTTTTATTGAAAATATAGATATCTTACAATATTTATATTATCAATAAGATTTAAATCATGTCTTAATTTATTTTAGGGCACGGAGGAATCGAACCACCATCGTCTTGCTTGGAATGTAGGTGCTCTTCCATTGAGCTAGCACCCTTTACAACATGAGGGGAGAGGGACTATGTTAACACCTGGATTACACATTTCTAATCCTCTATGACAAAGCAAAATGATGTTTTATTCAGAGAGGAAGTCTAGAAGATGTTTTAAGGTTCATTATTGAATATGATTATGCACATTTGATATAGTGACATGTTGAGTTTATGTAAAAAACAAATTGAAAAGTTAAAAATTGAATGGTGTTATCTAATTCACATAAAGTACCATCACATGAATTAACATAGAAGTTGAACCAAAATTTTCATATTAGTAAATAATATAAAATTCCTCAAAAAAAGGCTTGAAGAGAATATTTGATAGACAACAAACATTTAAAAGTGTTTCTTCTTGTATATTAATAACTAGTTCAAAAAGAAAATTATATTCATGAATCATCTCCACATAATCTCCTTATATTCAGTCAAGCAAATCAATTACAAATTGTACACCACATTTATTTATTGTGGTCTTCTTGCAATCTTCTTTCTTTTGCATCCATGCCCAAACTATGGTATTAACTGGAATAGATCTAAGTCATGTGTCATCAAGGTTTGGTACCCAATATTGTTCTAAAATTTTCCTTTGTATTTCCCTGAACTAGGCTTCCATCAATCAACCTTTACATGAAGACTCTCACTTTCATCATTCTGGAAGATATATAAGGTGGTTTTTTCCATTCAAATCGTCTCTCCTTCATCCTTAGTTCATGATCTAACTACCAACACCTTTAATTTCTCAAATTCAATCATAGGATTGAATCTTAGCTTTAGCTTGTTGCACCTGGGTCCAACATATACCATTTCATCCGTCACATTATCAAATTCTCCATCCATAATACTTATATTACATGCAGTGCATTACGATCAGCATTAAATCTCACATGGATTAAATTGTCTTTATGATGCAATGTATTTGATGATAATGTCTAACATGAATTAAAGCTAACATGATGTTATAATTTAATGATTGATTTTTTGGATTAAGTTATGAGAAATATTTTCAGTCCACAATGAATTTTTCATGGTTCCCATAACAAACATGGGTGGAGTGTCCACTCAAAATGTTGGTCTGAAAAACGTTCACAGAGTTTAATCCAAAAAATCAATCACAATGATGACAAACTGATAAAACCTGCACGCTCAAAATGTTAGTACTTTTTTTATTGAGTATAATTTAATATACTAGTACAAAGTTGGCACCACTTTAAAGTCTACACGAGAAAATATAATTATGAATTTGAATGCAACATAGTAGTACAATTAAATTTATATCAACTATAATAACGAATAATAGGAAAAACTCACTTCAAACCTTATTACAAGTGCCTTACATTTATTCACAAAGCAATTCTATAAGATATTTTAAGGTGCATTCGCACAAAGTATCATCACATGAATTAACATTGAAGTTGAACCAAAATTTTCATCAAGTACAGCTTTAGGATGAATATTTCTATAGTTAATCATAATGACAAAGAGAGTTTATGGAATTAAATTGTGTGTATTGAAATGTCCCTATGTTTTAAGTGGACACTCCACCAATCATCAGGGGAACAAAATGAAAAGCTCAAAGTAGTATTGAAGAGAGTGAGAAAAAGCTAATAATAAATAAGGAAAGGATTTTGTACATGTATTAATGAATATAATTATGCACTTTTGATATAGTGAGATGTTGTGTTGATCTAAAAGACAAATTGAAAAGTTAAAATTTGAATGGTATTATCTAATTCGCATAAAGTATCATCACATAAATTAACATTGAACTTGAAGTGAAATTTCATATATGCAGTAAATAATATAAAATTCCTCAAAAAGTAGCTTGAAGAGTATTTATTATAGTACACACATTGAAAAATGTTTCTTCATGTATGCTAAAAGTCATTCAAAAAGCAAAGTTACATTCATGTATCATCTCCACCTAATCTCCTTATATCCGCTCAAGTAGATCAAGTATAGCTTGTACACCACATTTATTTATCTTTGTCTTCTTGCAATCTTCTTTCTTTCGAATCCATGCCCAAACTATGGTATTAATTGGAATAGATCCAAGTTCTATGTCATCAGGATTTGGTACCCAATATTGTTCTAAAAATTTTCCCTTGTATTTCCCTGGGCTAGGCTACCACCAATCAATCTTTACATGAAGGGTCTCGTTGTCATCATCCTGGAAGATATCTGAGGTGGCTTTGCCATCCAAATCATCTCTCCTTCATCCTCATTTCCTGATCTAAGAAGCAACATCTTTCCTTTCTCAACATCAATTCTAGGATCGAATGTTGGATTTGGCTTGTTGCACTTGGGTCCAACATATACCGGTTCATCTGTCACATTATCAAAATCCCCATCCATAAAAATTGATATTGCATGGAGTGCATTACCATCAATGTTAACATTTTTCCTCGTCTTTGGCCAAAAATAATTAGAAGAAGAATCACTTTCATCCAAGGGTGTATGGTCATTGTAGATTCCATCTAATGCATCAAGAACTCTTTTCCAATAATCTAGTTTTTCATTCCATTCCTCTGTAACAATTGGTGAATTCTCATTGCTAATCATTCTCTTTCCACATTTTTATGTATGATGTTATTCCTTCCTTTAGTTCTTTTAAATATGCATCATTGTCTTTTGGACGTAAGAAAGATGGCTTCCCTGTGGGAAATATAGGTCGGCCTTCATCATCTATATTCCACAACTCCACTGGTTCTGGCCACTCAATGTCTCTGATGAATTCTTTATACCTCATAACTAGAACATCATTGAATACAAGGAATTGGAAGTACTGGACATTGAGATGTCCAACTAGTGTATTTTTCCCCTCCTTGATGTACCCATTAAGAAAACTTTTGAAGTCATATACTTTGTCAATAAGTTTAGGTGGAAACATCATCTTTTCTTCTATTGTGCGATATGTATCCATCATCTCAGGTAAAGAATATATATCTTTACTTTTCAAGTTGGAAGACATTCTTCCGTAGGTTCCATCTATGTCTTCATGGGTGTGCCCCACAAGCAAGAACCCAACCTCAATAGTGATGAAGACACCAAGTGCAGTTAATAGTGATAGAAACATGAAAACATAACGATTCTTATTATCACTAGCTGCAATGTCCAACTGTAACAACAAATGTGGAGGAAGAGGTTTAAAATCAAGATTTTGATTTGTTGAGCTTCCATTTAAAGATAGGAAAGCATCCTTGTACAATCTACATTTTGAGTAAATAGAGTTTTGAAGTAATGCATTTGAAAGAGTGTTTCTTGAACTTCCACTCTCATAAAGAAAATCACCATACATATCAAGGTGTGGGTCTTCAAGGTCCCTCAAGCACTTTGCAAGAGATGTAATGGTAAATTGTGATCCCATGTGTACAAATGGTATGGAAAAATGACCAAAACCTCCTGTGCTATGCCCATGTGTTAGCATACCTGTCAACGACAAACCCAAGTTTGTTCCTGCAATAGATTTTGATTTGACACGTTATCTTGGGATTGAAGTCTTTGTTTTGTCCATTTTATCATGGATAATGCTCAAGTATTCCTTTTGATACCGCTCTGACATAATTTTGTGGGCATAGTATCAATATCTTCCACACATAACAATCTTGTTATGTTTCTTCAGTCTAGCTCGTGCCTTTTCTACCAGCTCTTTTGTAGTCGCTGTCTTCATTTGTGCTTTCAACACGATACATTCACTACATTTACTGAAGTTAGTGTTCTTTGAGAATGCCACATCTGGAAAATGAGTATTCCAAATATTGCTCATTGTTCATTGTGATATTGATGGAAAATTTAACTCTTGAAGAGCCTCGTTGATCTCTTTTAACAAAGAAATTTGGGTGTACATTGATGGCAGCAATCTTAAAGGAGCAGATGTTCCATCTTCTTCAAATTCTCATGTTTGGTTTAGTGAAAAGTCTGAATTATCCATTACAATTTTGTGCAATATTTCCATGGCTACCACAATATGTGCACGTGGTTTGCATTTGTTGGTGTTACCATGAATTCCTTTGACATGTCCTTGTTGGAAATTATGTTGGTAAGTATAGAAGGTGCTTTAAGGAATATTATGTACCTTGTACCATGCTTTCTTACAAATAATATCTCCATTAAACCTCATGTCCTTTACTTTCCTAATAGTAGGAGGTAGTCCATGGCCATGGCTCTTTGACATTATTGTGTTGGAAAGGAGTGAATTCAAGACAAATTCCCTAATGTCATTTTTTTAAAGAGTTTCATATCCCTTCTAGCAGTTGCAATGGATTTCCTATCCACATGTTGAAGACAATCTTGTTTGCAACATTCATCCACTGCCAAAAGTCGGATTTCTTTCTCTTCATCTCTTTGTATTTGAAAGTTTCCAACTTTTTTTGTAGCCACAACTCGTTTAATCCTTTTATATGGCCTCGTTGCATGCATAGCAATTGAGTCTGGATATTTTTCATTATAAAGATCATCATCCCATGTGTTTAAGGGACTTGTGTCCTCTATAAGATCCAATACCGCCATTTCCTTGGGTGCCTCCTTGAAATTTTCATTCACCCTTAAAATATCACCTTCATTGTCCACCAACTTATTTATTAGCCATATAACCAAACAATGTATAGACTTGTCCCCAATCCTACATCTTTCACAATTTCTATCTATGTCTTCCACAAAAACACCGAATTCCTTTTTAGCTAACATTTCACCCTCAACCATGTCATCCTCACGGACATTAACTATGATCCCTTTGGCAATGCACATGCTTGTTCCTATGCATTCATGTGTAAGAGAAACCTCTTTACATGTGAATGTAAGCCTATCTTGGGGATTATTTACTGGATGCTCATGACAATGAAGTTCCAAATCTGATTCTGGCAAAATCTCATAAGATCCCAATGCACCCTTTAGTGTATTCTCAAATCCTGTTGGATGTGGCAAAAGAACACCATGCTTTAACACTTTCTCAATGTTAACCACTATGGATCCCTTTTTCACCATCCTGCCATGCACCTTATGACCAATCTCTGTATTGAATATGGATCCTTCACCCACCTTCAATCCACATTGCAAAAGATCTACCTTGTCTCTAATAGAAAATGCAGAAGAGACATTTGCACCTACACAGCAAATTAAACAAACTTAGTATTTGCTCAAAAAAAATAGGCAATGTACTATAAAAAACACTTAACATGTGCTTCAAGATTTTAATTTACCTTTGTTATGCCTCAAATATATGATCTTCCATGGATGTAAGTCCCCTTCATCGAAATCTTCCACAATCAAATGTGGTTCAATGACATCAATTATCAAAACCATAACATATCCTACATTAAGCCTTTGTACACCATAATGAGTTGTAGTCTCTATAGATTCAACCCTTCCTAGTCCAACAACTTGACAATTAATTAGGAGGTCAACATAGCCTCCTCTTTTCAAAATTATATTTTCCATTGTAACTCCTCCCAATTTCTGTAACAGATTTGAATTGTAGTTTGTAATTAAGGTTAAGCCATATGAAGTGTATGTTCAAAAAAGTAATATAGTTCCAATAATTCAAAACAATAGGGTAGCCCTTTTGTATGCCACGAAACATTGTTCCCCTACATCTTGTGCATGCTAGCAAAAAGGAATTTACATATAAATTACACAAATTATATATGAAGAGAAAACAATAAGAGATCCAAGAATTATTAGAGAATGATAGATATCAACTCCAATAAAACCACCAAATTTCTATTTGACTTTGGACATGGGATTTATATTATTGATGCATGTGTATGAATGTGCTGGAAATCTAGCTAGAGTTAGCTTCCATTCTTAAAATGTTGCATGTTGAATGAAAGTTAATGTGTGTTATTTTTAATAATGTAGTTTTTCATCTAACAAAATCACATTGTCATCAATCACATTACACCATGATGGAAATCTAGCTGTGTTAGTTTTCATAATGTAGTTTTTCATCTAACAACATCACATTGTCATCAATCACATTAAACCATGATGGAAATCTAGCTGTGTTAGTTTCCATAATGTAGTTTTTCATTTAACAAAATCACACAGTCATCAATCACATTACACCATGATGGAAATCTAGCTATAGTTAGCTTTCATTCATAAAACATTGCATGGTGACTAAAAGCTAATTTGTGTTAGTTTTAATATGGTAGTTTTCTATCTAACACAACCACATTGTTATCAAATACATTACACCATAATGAAAATATAATGGAGTTAGCTTCCTTCTAACAACATGGCATGGTAAGTGAAACCTAACATGCGATTGCTTTCATAAGGAAGTTTTCCATCTAACACAATTACATTGTCATCAATCACATTGCACTACGATGGAAATCTAGCTGAAGTTAGTTTTCGTTCTTAAAATATTACACGGTTAGAGGAAGCTAAAGTGTGTTACTTTTCATAAGGTAGTTTTTCATCTGACACAATCACATTGTCATCAATTAGTTTTTCATCTGACACAACCATATTGTCATCAATTACATAGCACCATGATGAAAATCTAGTTACAGTTAACTTTCATTCTTAAAACATTGCACCGTGAGTAAAAGGTAAGGTGTGTTAGTTTTTCATAATGTAGTTTTAAATCTAACACAACTACATTGTCATCAATCACATTGCACCATGATGGAAATGTAGCTGGAGTTGGATTTCATTCTTAAAACATTGCACGATGAGTGAAAGCTGATGTGTGTTAGTTTTCATAAGGTAGCTTTCTATCTAAAACAACCGCATTGTCATCAAATATATCACACCATGATGGAAATATAGCTGGAGTTATCTTTCATTTTAACAATATGTCATGATGAGAGAAAGCTAATGTGTGTTAGCTTTCATAAGGTAGTTTTTCATTTACCACAACCACATTGTCATCAATCACATTGTACCACAATGGATATCTAGTTGGAATTAACTTTCGTCCTTAACTCATTACACGGTGAGTGAAATCTAATGTGTGTTAGCTTTCATAATGTAGTTTTCCATATAGCACAACCACATTGTCATCAATCACAATTCACCATGATGGAAATCTAGTTGGATTTAGATTTTGTTCTTAAGACATTGCACGATGAGTAAAAGATAATGTGTGTTAGCTGTCATAAATTAGTTTTCCATCTAACACAGTCATATTGTCCTCAAATACATTACACCATGATGGAAATCTAGCTGGAGTTAGCTTTTCTTCTAACAACATGGCATGATGAGTGAAAGCAAATGCATGTTAGTTCATTGCACCTTGATGGAAAGCTAGTTGGAGTTATCTTTTGTTCTTAAAACATTGCATGATTGAGTGAAAGTTAATGTGTGTTAGTTTTCAAAACGTAGCTTTCTATCTAAAGCAATCAAATTTTCATCAAATACATAACATGACAATGGAAATATAACTATAATTAGCTTTCCTTTTAACAATGTGTTAGCTTTTATTCTTAAAGCATTGTACGGTGAATGAAAGCCTAATGTGCGTTAGCTCATTGCACCAAGATGGAAATCTAGTTAGTGTTAGCTTTTGTTTTTAAAACATTGCATGGTGAGTGAAAGTTAATGTGTGTTAGAATTCATAATGTAGTTTTCTATCTAAAAGAGTCACATTGTCATCAAATACATAACACCATGATGAAAATCTAGCTGAAGTTAGCTTTAGTCCTTAAATCATTGCACGATGATTGGAATCTAATGTGTTAGCTTTCATAATGTAGTTTCCATCTAACACAACTGGGTTGTCATCAATCACAATGCACCATGGTGTAAATATAGTTGTTGTTATCTTTCATAAGTTATTTTTCCATCTAACACAACCACATTGTCATCAAATACATTACTCCATGATGGAAATCTAGTTGGAGTTAACTTTGCTCCTAACAACATAGCTGGATTAGTTTTCTATCTAATTCAATCACATTGTCACATTGCACCGTGATGGAAATCTAGCTGGAGTTAGATTTCGACCTTAAATCATTGCACGGTGAGTGAAATATAATGTGTGTTCACTTTCATAATGTAGTTTTTCATTTAACACAGTCAAATTGTCATCAATCAAAATGCACTATGTTGAAAATCTTGCTAAAGTTAGCTTTTGTTCTTAAAATGTTGCATGGTGAGTAATAGCTAATGTGCGTTAACTTTTGTAAGGTAGTTTTTCATCTAACACAGCAACATTGTCATCAAATACATTACATCATGATGCAAATCTACCTGGAGTTAGCTTTCTTTCTAACAACATGACACGATGAGTGAAAGCTAATGTGTGTTAGCTTCCATAAGGTAGTTTTTCATCTAACACAACCACATCATCATTGATCTCATTGCTCCATGATGGAATTATAGCTGGAGTTACCTTTCATCCTTAAATCATTGCACGATGAGTGAAACATAATCTATGTTAGCTTTCATAATGTAGTTTTTCATTTAGCACAATCACATTGTCGTCAATCATAATGCACCATGATTAAAATGTAGCTAGAGTTAGCTTTCATTTTTAAAACATTGCACGGTAAGTAAAGCTAATGTATGTTAGCTTGCATTAAGTAGTTTTTCATCTACACAACCACATTGTTATCAAATACATTACACCATGATGAAAATATAGCTAGATTTAGCTTTTTTTTAACAACATGGCACGATGAGTGAAAGCTAATATGTGTTATCTTTCATAAGGTAGTTTTCCATGTAACACAACCACATTGTCATCAAACACATTGCACTGTGTTGGAAATATAGCTGGATTTAAATTTCATCCTTAAATCATTGCACAGTGAGAGAAATCTAATGTGTGTTAACATTCATAATGTAGTTTTCCATCTAGCACAACCACATTGTCATCAATCACAATGCACTAAGATGAAAATCTAGCTAGAGTTAGTTTTCCCTCTTAAAACATTGCATGGTTAGTAAACTAATGTATGTTAGCTTTCATAAGGTAGTTTTCCATATAACACAGCCACATTGTTATCACATACAATACATCATGATGAAAATCTAGCTAGAGTTAGTTTTCCTTCTAACAACATGGCACTATAAGGGAAATCTTATGTAGTTTTCCATCTAACACAACCACATTGTTATCACATACAATACGTCATGATGAAAATCTAGCTAGAGCTAGTTTTCCTTCTAACAACATGGCACTATAAGGGAAATTTTATGTGTGTTAGCTCATTACACAATGACAGAAATCTAGCTGGAATTAGATTTTTTTTAATATGGCACGATGAGTTATAGCTAATGTGTATTAGCCTTCATAAGGCAGTTTTCCATGTAATACAACCCCATTTTCATCAATCACATTGCGTTGTATTGGAAATCTAGTTGAAGTTAGATTTCATCCTTAAATCATTGCACGGTGAGTGAAATCTAATGTGTGTAAGATTTCATAGTGTGGTTTTCTATCTAACAAAGTCACATTGTCATAAATAACAATGCATCATGATAAAAATATAGTTGGGGTTAGATTTTTTTCTTAAAACATTGCACGGTGAGTAAAAACTAATGTTTGTTAGCTTTCATAAGGTAGTTTTTAATCTAACACTGCCACATTGTCTCATTACACCGTGATGGAAATATAGCTGGAGTTATCTTTCAATCTTAAATCGTTGCACAATGAGTGAAATATAATATGTGTTACCTTTCATAATGTATTTTTTCATTTAGCACAACCACATTGTCATCAATCAAAATGCACCATTTTGGAAATCTAGCTAGAGTTTGTTTTCGTTCTTAAAATGTTGCACGGTGAGTAATAGCTAATGTGTGTTAGCTTTTGTAAAGTAGTTTTCCATCTAACACAGCCACAATTTCATCAAATACATTACACCATAATGCAAATCTAGGTGGAGTTATCTTTCCTTCTAACATGGCATGGTGAGTGAAAGATAATATGTGTTAGCTTTCATAAGGTAGTTTTCCATCTAACACAACACATCGTCATTGATCACATTGCACTGTGATGGAAATATAGCTGGAGTTAGTTTTCATCCTTAAATCATTGCACAATGAGTGAAATCTAATGTGTTAGCTTTCATAATGTAGTTTTCCATCCAGCACAATCACATTATCATCAATCACAATGCACTATGATGGAAATCTAGCTAGAGTTAGCTTTCGTTCTTAAAACATTGCATGGTCAATAAAACTAACGTATGTTAGATTTCATAAGGTAATTTTTCATCTAACACAGCCACATTGTTATCAAATACATTACACCATGATGGAAATCTAGTTGGAGTTAGCTTTCCTTCTAACAACATGGCAGAATAAGAGAAAGTTTATGTGTGTTAGCTCATTACACCATGATGGAAATCTAGCTGGAGTTAGCTTTCCTTTAAACAACATGTCATAATGAGTGAAAGCTAATGTGTGTTAGCTTTCATAAGGTAGTTTTCCATGTAACACAACCACATTGTCATCAAGCACATTGCATCGTGTTGGAATCATAGCTGGAGTTAGCTTTCATCCTTAAATCATTGCACGGTGAGTGAAATCTAATGTGTGTAAGCTTTCATAGTGTATTTTGTTATCTAGCACAATCACATTATCATCAATCACAATGCACCATGATAAAAATCTAGCTAGAGTTAGCTTTCATTCTTAAAACATTGCACGGTGAGTAAAGATAATATATATTAGCCTTCATAATGTAGTTTTTCATCTAACACAACCACATTGTCATCAAATACATTACACCATGATGAAAATCTAGTTGGATTTAGCTTTCCTTCTAACAACATGGCACTATAAAGCAAAGCTTATGTGTATTAGCTCATTACACCATGATGAAAATCTAGCTGGAGTTAGCTTTCTTTTAACAACATGACACGATAAGTGAAAGCTAATGTGTATTAGCTTTCATAAAGTAGTTTTCCATCTAACACAACCAGATTGTTACATTGCACCATGATGGAAATATAGCTGGAGTTAGCTTTCAACATTAAATCTTTACATGGTGAGTGAAATCTAATGTGTGTTAACTTTCATACTGTAGTTTTCTATTTAACACAACCACACTCTCATCAATCAAAATGCACCATTTTGGAAATCTAGCTAGAGTTAGCTTTCGTTCTTAAAACGTTGCATGGTGAGTAATAACTAATGTATATTAGCTTTTGTAAGGTAGTTTTCCATCTAACACAGCCACACTGTCATCAAATACATTACACTATGATGTAAATCTAGCTGGAGTTAGCTTTCCTTATAACAACATGGCACAATGAGTGAAAGATAATGTGTGTTAGCTTTCATAATGTAGTTTTTCATTTAACACAACACATCATCATTGATCACATTGCACTGTGATGGAAATCAAGCTGGAGTTAGCTTTCGTCCTTAAATCATTGCACGATGAGTGAAATCTAATGTGTGTTAGATTTTATAATGTAGCTTTTCATCTAGCACAACCACATTGTCATCAATCACAATGCACAATGATGGAAATCTGACTAGAGTTAGTTTTCGTTCTTAAAACATTGCACAGTGAGTAAAGCTAATATCTATTAGCCTTCATAATGTAGTTTTTCATCTAACACAACCACATTGTCATCAAATACATTACACCATGATGAAAATCTAGTTGAAGTTAGCTTTTCTTCTAACAACATGGCACTATAAAGGAAATCTTATGTGTGTTAGCTCATTACACCATGATGAAAATCTAGCTGGAGTTAGCTTTCTTTTAACAACATGGAATGATAAGTAAAAGCTAATGTGTATTATCTTAAGGTAGTTTTCCATCTAGAACAACCACATTGTCACATTGCACCATGATGGAAATCTAGCTGAAGTTAGCTTTCAACATTAAATTTTTACATGATGAGTGAAATCTAATGTGTGTTAACTTTCATAATGTAGTTTTCTATTTAACACAACCACACTGTCATCAATCAAAATGCACCATTTTGGAAATCTAGCTAGAGTTAGCTTTCGTTCTTAAAACATTGCATGGTGAGTAAGAACTAATGTATGTTATCTTTTGTAAGGTAGTTTTCCATCTAACACAACCACATTGTCATCAAATACATTACACCATGATGCAAATCTAGCTGGAGTTAGCTTTCCTTCTAACAACATGGCACAATGAGTGAAAGATATCGTGTGTTAGCTTTCATAACGTAGTTTTCCATCTAACACAACACATCGTCATTGATCACATTGCACTGTGATGGAAATCAAGCTGGAGTTAGCTTTCGTCCTTAAATCATTGGACGATGAGTGAAATATAAGGTGTGTTAGATTTTATAATGTATCTTTTCATCTAACACAACCACGTTGTCATCAATCACAATGCATAATGATGGAAATCTGGCTAGAGTTAGTTTTCGTTCTTAAAACATTGCAGGGTCAGTAAAGCTAATGTATGTTAGATTTCATAAAGTAGTTTTCCATCTAACACAGCCACATTGTTATCAAATACATTACACCATGATAAAAATCTAGCTAGAGTTATATTTCGTTCCTTTTTAGGAGAGTACATTGTGTCCTCTACTATTACATCCCAGTTCCTTCCTCATTGTGGTGGTAAGAGGAAATTCAATGATGTAAAGGATTACTCTTTGTATATTATATTGACTTATAAATCTAAGCCTTTTGAAACAACAACAAAAAAGTATTTACTAGTTTCATCCAACCTCCCCTCCAAGCATATAGGACATTTCCAAATTGAAATATTCATCTCTATGAGAAGAACTAGAAAACCTGCTGGTTATCTTTATAATTTTATTTCCTGAAGTCACATATACTGAACAAAAGGAGACCCAAGCTCCAAAAATTCTCATAAACTTCCATATTGTGCACATTTATTAAGTTAAATTCCATAGATATATGGAGCAAATGCTTTGTTGGATTCCACTTGTGTAATTATTCAAGGATTCAACTTGACTGAAGGATCCAAATGCTACTACAACAATTGCTTCACAATCTACCATGCAAACCTATCCAAACTTTCCATGAGTGCCCCACGCAGGTTGAACAATACTCCAAACAAGGCATGAATGGTCACACAGGTAAATCACCCCCTATATGGCTTTCGTTTCATACACATGAATCCCTAACACACATCAAACCTGGATTTTTTAAGGATTTTATGACTATTGTTTATACTTTTGTCACCTTTTCTAATGCAAAAGGATATATCAAATTTTTATATTGTTATTTTAGGACACACAATGCACTCAAAACCCCTCCAAATAGTTTGTAAATGAGAATTGAGTTCTCTTACCATCCCTGCTCATGCCCAAAATTGGAGCTTTAACCATCAAAATTGTACTAGAACTTACCAAAGCTAGTTTTATGTTGTTATTCATCACCTTTTAAGACTGAAACATGCCCAAAAATGTATTTCAACCCTTAGATTTAGCCCATATTCAAAGGTTATGTCTTGTTACTGCTAATTTATAGTCGAAAATGATCCCCACAAGACAATTGTGAAATCTTTCCTAAAGGCTTCCTGGCCAACTCAGCAGTAACCCCCAAGTAAGTATCTTCAACTTTGTCCAATACATATGCCGCCTTCTCAGCACTGTAGGTAATGGTTTCTTGCGGAGCTAAACTTGAACTCAGACTATATATATGTGTAACTTTTCATTTGAATGGGTTATCCTAAGCGCTCATTACCCACGTAAAAAATTATATAAAACCCAAAGAATCCATGTTTTTTTTGTGGGGGAGGATGTACATATTTTGAAACCTTCTCATTTTAGGGTTACAGGCTAGGAGGGATAGGTTGTAGAACAAAAAGAAAGTTTCTCTATGATGCGTAGGAATGCCCTTGGACCCTTTCCCCCACTTCCATAGCTGACTAGTAAGGCTCTGGATCCCTAGCTACTCACTTGCCTACTTGGATCAGCTTATATCCTTGGTTACTCAGCTTGGTTACCACCCTATACTCCCTAAATAAAAACAACCCGTTTAACCCGTTTGCAGCTTATTCCAAAATATCAAATTTTCAACATCTTGGCGCTTCAAGATATCAAAGTTTTGTGTTTTCTTCTTTGAGAAAGCACCATTTTACTTCATTGCCTCCTATTCACCCTCCTTAAGTGTCTTTCTCTCTTTCATGAAAATGAAAAGATAAAGCATAATGAATCTGCTAACTGCCAACTTTTCTTTTCCATCCACCAATTGAAACAAACCTTGATCTTTGGCACATATAAATCATCTTCTTGCACTTCTTGTCAGCAATTAAAATTTGATTATTACTGAAGGAAAACATTGAACTGTGGGCTATGCTTCATTATCCAACTAACAGAAAATAATTTTTTCTGTGAACCAGGGACATCGTCATAAATAACAACCTCATACCTCTCATTTGAACTTTCCCACTTCTCAACTCTGCATTTTCTCCACCACTCGAATACATAATTAGAGTTGGATCTGCCCTCAACAAAATCAATATACCAATCTTTTTGATTAGTGAAATGTTGTGAGAAACTTGAATTGAGGATAACACTCCTACTATCCACCACCTGGCCTAGGCCAAATTGACAGCTAATCAGCTAGTTGTTGGAATGACCTTTTAGTTATTACACAACTGTTGATCAAATCCAGTTGTTTGACAAACTCACATCTTATCCTTTTATTTAAAAGTACATGCTTATTTTGTGATAAAATTTTGGTGACAGTTGGCATGTTTCTTTAGTGATTGCGGGTGTGCCAATGGGATGCTGGTTAGCGTCTCTTGATACAATTTCTCATGTCAATAGCTCTCCTAGATTTACCCAACCAAGTGTTCCTGCTTGTCATTTTTCAAGATTTCCAACCAAAAAATCTAAAGTATTCTTGTATGATATCTGTTTTCTCCCCAAGTTATTTTACTCTTTAGGTCCATCCTTTGGAGGAATTTGTATTAGATCACTATGGATTAGAATTCCATTAGATAGTAGAAGTTTATGCCCACACTCCTCAGAGATCATTTACCGGTAATGCTAGGCTTTCTGGTAAGTAGCTCATTTTTTTGATGAATTTGTACCCAACCTCCATAGTTTACCCTCAGCCTTACTAACTGCTTCAATGCTACCAGGTTATTCTGTAATCTCTTAATTCTTGTCTCTTGTCCAAACACCTCTGCTCATACTTTTCTTGATGAGTCCAAACCTTGTAGTTTTCTCCAGGTCTAAGCTACTATTTCAATGCTTCTAGGTTATTCGACAAGATTCTAATTGTTGCCTCTGTTTTCCCATAACACATTGTTCAGGGAGTCATCCACTGCCTTAAAGGAATAGCAATTTTTAAAATTTAATTAGCAATCTCTTTTGGGAGCTTTTTTCTCATATTCCTCCTCTTTGTAGCATTTAACATCCAATATCAATTGTTTTTCAAGTACCTTGTTAGTGAGGGGGACTTGTTAAACAATTTTTAATCCTTGGTGATGGGTCAGTGTTTGAACCTGGGATAATATCATGAATTCAACATACATGAACTCAAGTGTCCTTACCTGTACATTAACCATCTTTTGAATTACCTTTCCAATGTTGCAGCAACTGCTAGCTTCCTGAGACTCACGAAGAGTTGAAATTTGGTCCAAAGTGCACAAAGATGGATTCCCACACAGATACTGAGACTATTAAACTAAATTCTGACACTAATACTTTGTTAGGAATATATTCAACTTATAAAAATTCACAATTCGATGTGCCTATGGATTTCAACAATCCTCACAAACTAAATTCCAACTCAGCAATACCAGCATGATCATATGGCCACTCAATTAATTTACATCAGCAGCCAAATACATTAGTTTTAGTGGCAGTTGTATCATCATCAAGTGCTACTTCTGTGAGGTCTGATCCTATGCATACATCTTCAGGTCAAAATTTTCCAACTATGGCACAGTCTGGTGGAACATTGGATCTATCAAAACCTTTCACTCAGGGTGAAGAAACTACCCTCATTTCATTGGAGGCTCTGCAAATGAAATCTTCTCGTTCAACATCGTCTGCTACTGAGAGGATTTATGGTTCAAATACTTTAGTTGTTTTAGTGGTTGTCAGTGGAGACATATTTGGTTCACAATTCACTATTGTGACTGAACTGTCAGCTACAAAGAAGTCTGATGTTGCAGTTAAGAATTTTCCATTGAACATGCCTAGTCCATATTATTTTAACTTTTGTTTCTGCCCTTGGCCTAGAACAAAATAACTCTTTTCAGGAAAAGAAGAATAGTGAATGTGTGAAGTTAATAGGTCATGTAACAATGGAAAATATGAGAAAGATAACTAAATCTAAGCAGAGAAATAAAAAACAACAGCTGTAGCAACATGCACCATCAACTGCTACCCTGCATCCGAGCCCTAAGGCACATTTCAAATCTAAAGGGGAGGGTGTCTTAGAGATATTGTTTAGTGAACTTGGTCATTGTATGGGAAGGTAGATAAATCTTTGTTCGATCACATTTCATTACCTACGTCAATGGCTACTTCAAGTTTATGCCCACAGAAGGAACAAAACCCTAAGTTGCAGTGCACATAAGTCTTCATCTACAGTAGCTAAAGTTGATGACATGAATGTCTCCTCAGGGGCTATTGCTTAGCTGGTTAGAAAAGATTTGGGAAATATTGTACCATTTCCATTGTTGGAGCATGGTTCTATAGTCTATTCATCCAGTTTAATTAGTGATTCATTAAGGACATGCAAAATATGCATAGAAAAACAGACATCAATACATAAAGCAAATCACATGGAAATTCCATCCTTGCAGAAAAATGGCACTTCAGAACCTATGAGTGAGATCTCAGGTAAGGATACATGCATGGGGATATCTGTATCAGTTGCAGATTCAAGGACTGTAACTAAATTTTCCAGTCAGGGCGAGCCTTTATACTTGAATTCAGTGGGCCCTCTATTTAATGGGGAGGGCTCCCTGGAAGTATTCCTCAATGAATATGGCATTAATGATTTGGAGGCTAAGAAATCTTTTTCCAGTCACATGCCACCTACACCAATGAATGGTCAATGCCATCTGATCCTTTATTTCATTTAGCCTGACCTGAATTGCTGAGCCTTACATTTGATGACGAGAGAATAGCCAAATGCATGTTAAAGTTGTCAGTTATTGATAGGTTGATAGGGTATGACTAGAATGATACAAAATTTTGACTTCTACTATTAATATGATCATAATTCTACTGAAATGTTTTTTCTTTTTTATTAAGACTTCAAAGAAGAGCTTAAAAAACACTTATTGCAGTCCAGATGAGTACATTTTGCTGTTACAAAGGGATTAGGAAAGTGCAGTTCAAGTGACTTTTGAGCATAACTGAAATAAGTTTAGGACTACCAAATAGATAAGAAACTGACTTATAAAACTCACATCATTTAGTTGGTAGCAACCTTAAATGACACAAGACTTGAACAACACAAAGTATTTAGCTTGTCAACCATATAAAGTAGCCAGTAATTGAAGCATTATTCGCAGGTGCATCAGTCTTTCAGAAATCTACACCCAATTTTATCATCCAAAGGCACCTTCTACAATTAGAGTTAACGACAATGTAAAGTTGTCAAGATATCTTGTACTTGGGCAGAACATGGTGACACCATTTCAATGCCATACATGCTTCTATGAATTAATGACAGGAAATGCCTAGATATCCTCCTTACTTTAGCATCCTTCCCTTCATGTCAGCTGTCAATGAACAACTTTACAAAATTCTCTATAGTCAATACATCCTTAGTTTGTTATTTCAATGTAGCCTGACAAATGGCAATCTTCTGCAGCAACACTGTTGTCAGGAAAATTAGCCACATCATTCTATTACCCATCTCCTTCAACATCAACTAATTAATGAAAGGCTCCAGACTCTATTGCAACTATTCTGATAGATCTCTGGTTTTCTCTGCCATGATAGTCTTACATCAAATAACTTTGGGAAATGTCATGCCTAGATACAGGTTGCTCTAATTAAAAATATGAATTTCAAATCTACCGAATCCAAGGTCTAGTTAAAGGCTATTGAAGTGATCCAGTGTGGATTGTTGGAGTAGGGTCCCATAGCTACAGAAGAAGCTGCCAGTTTAGCGGATAGACAGTTTTGGTGGAGAGAAGATAAGGTAGAGCTACGACGCCGTAGCATGTTTCCAGCTACAGATCAGAGCCGAAAACCATGACTGTTGGGATAGAAAATTCAAAGGAGATGACGGTACCTGAGCGGCCAAGAAGAAAGAGCTCACCCACTGCATTGAAGGCAGCGGTGGAAGACAGGAGGGCTCAGCTACCTTCATAAAGGAAAAGAAGCAACGAGGCCGAGGTATTGAATATGAAGGATAGAAGCGGGAAGCGGTGCACAGTACCCATGATCAGTGCCGGGAAGCATGGAATACCACAGAGAGCTGTGGTGTGACAGAAAGCGGCTACCTCAAGTACAGATATGCTGACTGCCACTAGTTAGGGTTTTGGGTTGCTGTTGGGACAGGCCCACAGTGTTGTAATGGCGAGACCTTTGGGCCTCCTATAAAGAGATGTATTTTTGTATTGTAAAGGGTTGGTTAGTTAGTTAGTTGGTTGGACAATTGTATAAGGTTGAACAATTGTTGGTTAGTTGTATAGGAGCCAAGCTCTGGTTCTGTTATTAGCTGTAGTTATCTTACTGTAACCAGTAGCTGGCTCATTGAGCATGCATGTAACGATCCGTAGGGATTGACAGAGAGGGAAGAGTATATTGTAAGAGGTGCAATATAGAGAAGAGAAGAGATCTAAGAGAGAAGGGCTCTAGGCTGTGTGCGGAGTTACCCAGAAGATCTCGAGCTGCATATGTGGTGCAGCAGAACTGTGTTTACCTTCCCCTGAGCTATAATAGAAACACAGTTCTGTGGACGTAACTTCCATCCTGGGGGTGAACCATGTTAAAATTGAGTGTTGTGTGATTGATTTATGTGTTGTTTTTAATAGTTGCATGTATCAGTTATTTCATGAACCTTGCTTACAGTTAATGTATGTATGCGTTATTCAGTTTACATCACTATAGAAGTAATTGCAAGTTGAAATCCTTAAGAACTCGGTATAAAAGTATACCTATGTTTCAGTTCTTATAGTTAAGAATCACAGAGGTAAGCATCCTTGTATGTTGAGCCCTGTAAGTCGAAGCAAGTAGCACTAAGTACGCGGAGCCGCAGTAATAGGGTATCGCAGGGAGACGATATCGTACCAGCAAAGAAGCTGCGGTGCGCTGCGGTTGAGGATCTAGCGTAGGAGGGAGTTATGCATGGTCCGAGGCACGACGATGCGATAAGGGTTGGAGTCATTACGAGTAAGAGGAAGTGTGCACTGCATAGATAGAAATCTCGCAGGCTAGAAGAGCTGCGAGAACCCCAAGCTGCCACAGAACCTGGTTGAAGACACTTGAGTCTTTGACCAACCCATTAGAATCAGTTTGGGTGAGACTTCAGGCCGCTCTGCTGTCTGTCACCGAAAGGGCTAGTGAGCTAGGGGTGTTGTTGGTTAAATACAGTAAACCCAGGTCTGCCCAGCGACCAACAAATGTTTCCGTTGCTGTTTTTGAACAAACTGAGCATTGATGTTCTGGTGGCAGCCTACTAGAGACGAACTCAACAAGTGGGTTTGGTCTAACAAGAAATATTTTGCCAAACGAGAGAATAAGAATCCTATACTAAGTACAGAGGCCTGGTTACAAAAACATATCATTACAGACCTGCATGCGATATTTTTTGCAACCTTTGGAAGTGAGCTTTGCGACTGGTTATCAAAGTTGACTGATACAAGCATACTCAAGAAGAAAAGAAACATTATCTGGACACCAGAGCTGATTTAGATCATGAAGAACCTTGATAATCCCATTATGAGAGAAGTAGACTTCTAGCTTGTGAGTGTGCTAGAAGGCTTCGTCACAGAGTTTGCAGTTGACTAGAGAAAAAGCTTCAGCAAGGCTGAGCGCTACTTCTTCAAAGGATATCGCAGTAAGTACCTAAAATCTTTAAACTTGTCCATTAAGATGTTATTACATGAAAAAGGAACAATGGATCTAGTTTCAGATGAATAAGTAAAGATAGTAATGTCACAAGAGTTTGAAAGTGATTTTGATGACATTGGACGTACACGTAGTGGAAAGAAATACAAAGTAGATTTCAGCTCTCCCATATTTGAAGACAGTTTAGATAATACCAGACAACAGAGTCATAGTGCCACAGAAGGAACAAAGGGGGGTATCCCTTACCACCCTTACACCCCATATAAATAGACCGGGACTCAGAACAATCTCATAGGAACTCGAGCCAGTAGCTCATAGACAATACCTACTACTGCTATATCACCTTCAGCTACACCGTTGAGTGGTAGTAGCACAGTAAATCAACATCCACCGCATAGAAATAGAATGGGGGATGATATGAAGCTACATATCTTTAAGGGTACAGGGGCAGAGGACCCGGAGAAGCATTGGTTTGTCTGTGAAGCCATGTGGACCATTAAAACCATCAATGACGATAATATTAAACTTATACAGTTGGTCACCACACTAAGAGATCAAGCCTTAACATGGTATATGAAGTATACCACCGTACCCAGAACACTTGTCCTTTTCAAGACCACCATGATTAAAGAGTTTAAGAAACCTAAGTCTGAGTCACAATGCATTACAGAGTTCAAGGACATCAAACAACTACCTACAGAGTCGATGTGGGACTTTGATCAGAAATTCAAAGCCCTTATAGACCAAGTCAGCTTTGAGTTTGTGCCATAGCAGCATAAGGAATGGTTTATTGCAGCACTGCTCCCTCACATCAGACTACCGTTAATGCAGTAGAAACTCCAGATGCAGGATGACGCGTTGGAGATGGTGATGAAACTAGAGGCTTCACCTCTAGTGGAAACCAGCATAGGCATGACAAATATACAAAACCAGTTGGCTAATCTCACGTTACAGCTGCATGAGCTTAAGAAAGGGAAAGAGGTTGCACAAGACATATGGTGCGTAAGGTGTAAAGCACAAGGCCATACTAAAGACAATTGTCCAGTCTTTGTAGAATATATAGAAACAGGGGCTCCTAACCCCTTACCACAGACCCACGAGCCGTGGTGTGAAATATTCAAAACACGAGGACATCTACCTCAGCAGTGCCCTCTACTTCAGAAGTATGTGCAGACACCTAAGAACTTATACTACGTCTTCTGCAAGTCTGTAGGCCATGATGAACATGATTGCTGAGCCTATGATCTCATGGTCAGGAGCAAGCAAGACATGTACAGAGTCCAATCAGAAACATGGGGTCCAACAGCATGACCACAGCATGATCTGGCTTATGGTGGCCATGGAGGAGGCTTTGGCCATGGAGAATGCTTTGGCCATGGAGAAGTCTTTGGTCGTGGTCGCAGACCAGTTACTTGCTACAACTGTGGAGTTGTAGGACATTACGCTCGGGACTGTCAGAGTCCTACCACCACTTGTAACTATTGTAAATCTTATGATCATACTATAGAGGAATGTCCTACCTTGATAGCTAATATCAGGGAACCTAAGCCAGCAGTACACTAGAACATCCATCTTATTGCTAGTGAGCAGGAAGAGACAGAACCAAGAGTCAACATTGTGACTCGCAGCGGTGTTTCCACCAATGGGACATTGTAGGATGCTGAAGAGAACACAGGTCAGGAGTGGGTGCGCAGAGCTCCTAACAAAGCAACACCAATTTACCTACAGAAGAATAAATAGACATTTCAGGAAGCTAAGACTTTCTTTGATGACCCTATGCATTCAGGATCATAGGTACCGCTGCCTAGGGGCATACCGCAGCAAGCACCTTGTGGCGTTATCCCTGTATAGATATCGCAGGATACCACATCGGGCACATGCAATGAGGACGAGATGACAGGAAGTATACAATCCTTCCTGCGGAGTTGTTTAAAACTCATGAGAAATGAGCAAGCTATCAGAGAAATTCAGCACATCATAGATCAGTGTCAGCCATCTTCTTCCATGAGCAGTACACAGCATGCTGTTCATAATATTATAGGACATACAAGAACAGGAAGAGAGATGTGACTCACAGCACAGATTGGAGAATTAGAAATGGATGAGGTGATCCTAGATCTAGGATCATATGTAAATGTTTTGACTAAGCAGACATGGAAACAAATGGGTAGCCCTAAGTTAGTCAGATCGCCTATCCATCTGAGATTAGCTAATCAGCAGCAGGTATCACCCCTGGGTCGATTACCGCAGGTGCCAGTTGACATTGACAGAGTTCGCAGCTTTGCGGACTTTGAAGTTATAGAAATCATTGGCGATAGTAGACCATATCCAGCACTACTAGGAATTGATTGGGAGATCAGTAACATGGCCATTATCGACCTAAAGAGAAGGCAAATGACCTTTTAGGATGCACAGATCCAGGTCATTGCACCGTTGGATCCTTTTCAGGGTCCTAGATATATTGAACCTATTCGAGCAGAGGAAGAGGCACGTAACCTAGAAAGTCTCTATCAGATGACTGCGAACTAGAGAGGATACATCAATCCGACCGTAGAAGGGAACATTAGTTGGCGATGTGACAGCTCATGTGCATCAGATTCAGATGTTGGTCTAGAGAATTGGTAGAACAGACTTCACGAAGTCTCAGCATGCAGATGCGCATACTTGACTAAGTCACTGCGATGGATTGGCGCAGAGATCAATGAGATTCCATCGTTTCATGGTCTAACGGATATCCAGGACTTCCTCAAGCAGTTTGAACAACAAATTCCTCACGAGCAGAGGATCGCAGCTATGGACCTTGCAGTACGAGCCATACCTACAAGATGGTGGTATGCACATAACTTAGAATATCGCATCATGGGATGATATTAAGAGACTAATGGCAATCAGATTTTCTATCAACAGAGAGTATGTCCAACAGAAATATATAGGAGAAAGTGACCCCAGGTCACATATTCAGACATGTGAATAGAATTGGTCGAACATTCCCAAGGATGAATGGGTTCACCAATTCATTCACACTTTGGACACAGTTCCAAGGAACTGGTACACAGAGACTGAACTACACAAAGGAACAACTACATGGCCACTTATGATAGACATCTTTCTACTCACCTTCTCTTTTGAATTTGAGTACCCAAGTGTTGACCAGGACCTAGATATAATAAATATCAAGATATTTGAGGATTGTACCTTATCAGTACAGACTCAGCCTGAGTGGGCCATCCAGTTAAAAGATGTGCTTGAGTGCTATAACTTTGAAGTAGAACCAGAGGATGAGGATGAGGATCCTCACAACACCAACATTCCAGAGTCAGAAGGGACTTGCGATGTTGAGGGACCACAGTTAGAAATTCTAGCAATCACAGAGCCCATCAAGATTAAAAAGATCAATATCGGCACAGAGTACCTCACCAGGTGGGCAGAGGCCAAAGCAGTAAGAAATTGTGATGCTGCTACAGCCGCATAGTTTCTTTTTGAAAACATCATCAGCAGATTTGGATGCCCAGTAGTTTTGATGAGCGATCAAGGTACACACTTCTTAAACCACACTATTGAGGCCTTGACGGAATAATTTCAGATTCAGCACCATAAGAGCACTCCCTACCAACCACAGGATAATGGTACAGTGGAGGCCTTTAACAAGATTTTAGAAAACGCTCTTACAAAGATCTGCAATAGCCAAAGGAATGATTCGGACCTCAGAGTTAACACTGTATTATGGGCGTATATTACCACATGCAAGAAACTTATAGGACATACACCTTTCAGTTTGGTGTATGGACAGGAGGCTGTTATGCCCATGGATTATATTCTTTCCAGTTTAAGAATCACTCAGATCATCGGGATGGCTGATACAGACACAGTGGATGAAAGGCTAGCACATCTGCTTGCCTTAGAGGAAGACAGATTCATCACCGACTTCCATCAGAAAGTGCAGAAGGCACGAGAAAAAGCTTGGAATGACAGACACATTAAGAGTAAGACCTTCCAGATCAGAGACCTAGTACTTCTCTATGACAGTAAGTTTATTAAGTTTCTAGGGAAGTTCAAGACACATTGGCTAGGGCCATATCAGATACAACAAGTTACAGAGGGAGGTGCCATTCAGATCAACAAACTGGATGTGGAGCTTCTTCCCACATTGATTAATGGTAGTAGGCTCAAGCTTTATAGTGACAGCCACCCCACCTCTCAACCCTAACTCAGAGTTGCAAGAGGTGCAGATGTCCAGTGTAGTTGAAAGGAGGCATCGTATCGGGAATTAGTCTACATCGGTAGGTATTCTAAGTACGAGGAATTGCATAAGGATGGTTCATTTTGCGCAAGTCATCAGTGGCTTAAAAAAAAAAAAGAACTAAAAAAAAAAGGGCGGTTAAGTTTGTTTTGAGCAGAGGATGCGGTGTTGCATCGCATCAAGGAGATGTCTCCCCGTGCCACGTACCCACTTTCACAAAGAAACAGAGGGCTAGTCAAGTCACCTTTTGACAGGCAGTTAATGAAGAAATGACCGGTATATCTTACCATGGATTTGGCAACAGCATAATCAATTTTTCCAGATTTGGTAAATCTTCGACGAGACCGGTGCATATACACACACACTCCGAGGGAAATTTGATCGGATTTCAGCATTTATTGAGGATCGAATGACGGGAGTGGTCTCATCCAAGCAATTAATACGACTGATGGGTTCAGTCTAGATGACCGTTGCATCTGGGATTATAGTCTTCACCATAAAAGCAGAAATTATTCATTCAGGAGGGTTACATTTGCAAGAATTCAAGAGCCGAGAGTTATAGAGTGCATCGATCAATTTCCCTGTGCAGAGCTAATCCCGTTACAGAGTGCTGTGATTTCCAAAAATTGCAGCCATTGCACATCCAACATTTTACATCGAGTGGGTTCTGTCCGAGGAGGAACCTTTAGAAGACATGCTGAGACATTTCGACCTTGGTGGCCATATGTCTGCTATGATGACGCTGCCCAGGGTTGTGAAATTAGGAATATCACAGGTAAGAAAATTTCCAAGGGTGAGGAGTCAAGCGCGGGATGTAGAAGATGTCATCAAAACCTCTTCTGAAGAGAAGAAGAAAGCTGAGTTGATCACTGAAGATAAGAAAGCAGAACGACGGAATGATGAGAAGAAATCTCCCACTAGGAAGAAAGTAAAAATGAGAAAAAGAAAGCAACGGGAGAAGGAAGATGACCTATCTCATCAGCTAAGAGAAGAAAAAGAGATTCCAAAGGTCAGGAATGAAAATATGCGGAACCCAAGTAGCTTAAATACCTGGAGGGAGTTGCTGAGAAGAAAAGTGAAAGGGAAAACAAACCGAACAAGCAGAACTTCAAGATGCAGACAAAGGCTTGCTCTCAGAATGAAATTCCTGGTTTGTATACCTTTCGCATAAGTAGGCTCTAGATTGAATGAAATGTTTGAGAAGGCTGGAAGATACAGATTTTCCTTGTGATAAAAGTTCTAACCCAGATAAAAAGGAAAGGATATCTGTGCAAGACTTCTCAAGACCTGGAGATATTTAAAAGGTCTTAGGAGCGATGAGAGCGAGAGCATAACTAAGGGAAGGAAAGATAAGAGAATCCATCAAACTAAGTTACATAAACTAAAAATAACGTGTCAAAGCTATGGAGAACGAAGTCGCAGGAATTTAGGATAAGTTTCAACGGACTTTGCAGGAATCCAAGGAGAAGATACAGCAGGAGAAGCCCGCTGGTAGTGGCTCGGGGACGAGCCACAAGTAAGTGTTAGGGGACTGTTGGAGCAGGGTCCCGCAGCTATAGAAGAAGCTGCCAGTTTAGTGGATAGACAGTTTTGGTGGAGAGAAGGTAAGGTAGAGCTACAACATCATAGCATGTTTCCAGCTGCATATCATAGCCGAAAACCATGACTATTGGGACAGAAAAGTCAAAGGATATGACGGTACCTGAGCAGCTGAGAAGAAAGAGCTCACCCACTACATTGAAGGCAGCGGTGGAAGATAGGAGGGCTTAGCTACCCTCATAAAGGAAAAGAAGCAACGAGGCCAAGGTATTGAAGACGAAGGACATAAGCGGGAAGCGATGCACAATACCCATGATCAGTGCCGGGAAGCATGGAAGACCGCAGAGAGCTATGGTGTGATGGAAAGCGGCTACCTCAAGTACAGATATGCCGACTATCACTAGTTAGGGTTTTGGGTTACTGTTGGGACAGGCCCACAATGTTGTAATGGTGAGACCTTCGGGCCGCCTATAAAGAGATGTATTTTTGTATTGTAAATGGTTGGTTAGTTAGTTAGTTGGTTGGACAATTGTATAAGGTTGAATAATTGTTGGTCAGTTGTATAGGAGCCAAGCTCTGGTTCTATTATTAGCTGTAGTTATCTTACTGTAACCAATAGCTGGCTCATTGAGCATGCATGTAACGATCTGCAGGGATAGACAGAGAGGGAAGAGTATATTGTAAGAGGTGCAATATAGAGAAGAGAAGAGATCTAAGAGAGAAGGGGTCCAGGATATGTGTGGAGTTACCCAGAAGATCTCGAGCTGCATATGCGGTGCAGCAGAACTGTGTTTACCTTCCCCTGAGCTATAATAGAAACACAGTTCTGTGGACGTAACTTCCATCCTGGGGGTGAACCACGTTAAAATAGAGTGTTGTGTGATTGATTTATGTGTTGTGTTTAATAGTTGCATGTATTAGTTATTTCATGAACCTTGCTTACAGTTAATGTATGTATGCGTTATTCAGTTTACAACACTATAGAAGTAATTGCAAGTTGAAATCCTTAAGAACTCGGTATAAAATTCTACCTATGTTTCAGTTCTTATAGTTAAGAATCGCAGAGGTAAGCAGCCTTGTATGTTGAGCCCCGTAAGTCAGAGAAAGTAGCACTAAGTACACGGAGCCGCAGTAATAGGGTATCACAGGGAGGCAATATCGCACCAGCAGAGAAGCTACGGTTGAGGATCTAGCGTAGGAGGGAGTTACGCATGGTCTGCGGTGCAGCGATGCGATAAGGGTTGGAGTCATCGCGAGTAAGAGGAAGTGTGCACCGCGCAGATAGAAATATCACAGGCTAGAAGAGCTGCGAGACCCCCAGGCTGCCACAGAACCTGGTCAAAGACACTTGAGTCTTTGGCCAACCCATTAGAATCACTTCGGGTGAGACTTCAGGCCGCTCTGCGGTCTGTCGCCGAAAGGGCCAGTGAGCTAGGGGTGTTGTTGTTTAAATACAGTAAACCCAGGTCTACCCAGTGACCAACATGGATGATTGATAAATTTCAAATATTAGACATGCACAATGCTACTTTGATGGTAGGGAGCCCATAAGGAATTCATTCAAATTAAAAATTCTAGGCTTTAATATCAATCATTGCTTCAACCTAATAAATGATGCCAATCATGCCAAGATGATGCTGAATAATGGATGAATCAAGAAGCACCCATACCATGTCAGTGGTCAATTTCGATTAATTTACACTCCTATCAGGTGGTCACATTGCCTCTTGACACCTGATAGAAGAGTGACAGCTAATTGAATGTAACCAACCTTGGTCTCTCATTGGTGATCTTTAATTGTGTTATGAAAGATCGCTGAGAGATTTCAATCTGCAGTATTCTCCAGTATTAACCTTTGTTATAACTATTCTCAGATCTATATAAGTAGAAAGCAAGAAAGTGGAGTGACAGGTATGACAAAGTAGATCTCAAACCTAGAGGAGTTAAATTACAGAAGACTTAAATGGACACTAAAAGAGAATATATAGAAGTAGGGAGGGACAAATGAGATTCAGAAAATAAGGACAAAAGGTACCAAACTCAGAGCTGAATGGAACTTAATAAAACTGAACCTATTGACTTGTATATCACTTCTCCTTATAGAGGTGTGCCGAAGTGGAGATCCCAAGTATGTCTATTTCTTGTGTAATACATTGTCTCCTAAGTTTTGATCTTCTATCATTACTCAAGACAATGGAATTTCCATGAATATTTAAAAGGTGGAAGTCAGAGAGTACATTTACAACTATCCATATCACCCCTTAAGAGGATGTTGTTTCATTTGGTTTGTGGATGATCCTTTTGGTCTTTGCTTTATTGGGTCTCACAGTGCCAACAGATCTAGTTTTAATGTCAATTGGTTATCAGCCCATTCTTTGCAGCATGTCTCCATAACAATGTAAGGCATCCCCTAGTTTAGCATGCTTCACCACATCCATTGTTAACCACTCCTAATATCATCGACATCTATTTCTGATTTTTTATTAAATTCCTTAACGATTTTTTTGAAGTTTTTGACAATTCTCCTAAAATGCCTTTCATTTTTTAGTTTTCTATCAACAAAAAGAGCGTAGGGGGGGTGCATTTAAATTCGATGACTTGTTATTTGCCCCCACCTGCAGGTATACTCTCTCCCCATCCATTTTTCTTTAGAGCTCAAATGATTGACTTCGAGTCTTGAACCTGTAGTCCCAGGCCATTATGGTCTCACTACATAGAACTCATATAAGATCCCTTTAGGCCCTCTTTCAGCCTTAGTGATAGATGTAAGATATTTGAAATAAGGATGAAGGCACTGGGCATCAAATACTTTGTCAATTTTCAACCTCTATCTGATGCAATTTATTGCATATATAAATTTGAAGTGGATCTTCTCAATCAGGGTTTGTGTTATCCCCAGTTGTGCTTGTGTTATTGGAGGGTTAAGATCTAGTGAGATTCCATCAGGTTTGTTCCATTACAAGTGCACCTTGATGTTGACATTGATCAGAAGGCCAAGTAGTCTAAAGCAACTAGCAAAAAGGAGTACATAGTAGTCTTCAGAAGAAAGAAAAAGAAAAGATGACTTTTATAGACTGGTATGTAAGAAAAGAAAAGCTGACTCTTATAGACTGGTATAAACTATACATAATACATAATGCAAAAAAAGTGGAAAAGAAAAGTTGACTTTTCTCATGTTTTCTGAAACTAATTGAACATTTTGCATGTTTCTCTAGAATATATATGCATCAAAATATACTAAAATATAATAATATAAAAAACTTTCTTGAAAGCTTTTGAACATTGGCATTTCCCTCTCCCACTGGCATAGGTCTGTCCAAAGTAGAAATGTGAAGCTCATAAATTTTCCAAAAACTGTTTGTAGAAAAGAGCAATCATGCCTTGGAAATTTGAACCATGGAAGTTATATTCTGTTCATTATCAAGAGAGTGCTTTCCATATACTTATTAAATAAGAGGCTTGTGGGTGGTCTAATAGAGATATGACAAATAAAGTGACTGGGAAGAATGTAAACAAGCTCCTTAATTTCTCATATGATATGATAAATAGGAGAGTATACCAAATATATCCGGGACTCTCAGCTTGTTACTTCCAAGGATATAAAATATTCTAGAATTGTGTGAGAGAGTTGACCAATATTATACATATATAAGAGCCAACTAAAAAATTTACAAAATTGTTAACCAATTTTCCATTAAAGCAATGCTAAACACAATGGCCACCCAGGGAGACTCGTGACTAGTGTTCTTAATGCATGAGCAAAGATAGTTGCAACATTTAGTTAAAATTAATTTGAATTGACCAGATGTTGGACTCACCTTAGACAGGTTCATATAAACCATGCCAAAACAGGTTTGCTCATTCAAAAGGCATTCATGTATCTTTGAAAGGAAGTAAAGAGGAAAAAAAATGGCTAGTGACAATGCCAAATAGAATTGTATAAGTGTAACTAGAAGAGGAAGTTCTCCCTTAGATTTTGTCAATCTCAGAAATGACACAAAAGGTTTGGTTGTTCAATAACTATTGAAAATGGGTTTAACTTTTCTTTTGTTTGAAATGAAAAAATGTGATCTAACAAACAACATAGACAGTGATTGTTGCACCACTACTAATGAAATTTATCTTTCTAACCAGGTATATGAAAGGACACTAATCTGATTAGTTAAGTCCTATAGGTTAGTAATTGTGTTCTCAAAAATTCATTTGAACTCCATTTAGGTCAAGAGTTTTCATGTGAAGAAACATCCAAGGAAGAAAAATTATTCCATGAGAGAATGATTGTACAAATCACAATTACATATCATTACACTCGGCCTTGTGCATAGACATTAGCGACTAATTCTAGTCTTGGTCCAGTTCTACATCCTTCTGTGATTGAATCCTTGCTTCTTTTTTTCTTTGTTTTCCTCACTTTCTCTATCTTTTTGTCCCAAGTGAACTAAGAGCACAAAAACAAGAAAAGCTAAATCTTAGAAGAAACTTCCTAAACTTGCCTTGTGTAACTCTTGCCTATATGGTATCAATGCCAACATGGCTCTAATATGTACATGTATAAGACCTCATTCCTTTGGAAGGTTGATGGTCCCCATAAAATTACCTTTATGACAGGATTTGAACTTCCTAGTTATTGTTGGACTATTTTACAACTCAACTTGCAAATTTGGAATCAGTTCTTCTACAACAGGTATCAGAGGCTCTTCCTCATAATGTCAAACCATTGAAAATATCTGACACTGATATTTCCTCTAATTGGGAGATTTATGGCCTAGAATATTGGAAATGGATCACATGTAAGGATAGGGGTAGGTGCTACAATGGTCAGTAATAATGTTGTTTTTGTTCCAGAAGAGTTAATTTAGTGCTTTCAAGGTATTGGTAAATTCACGTTGAATCAATTTGGGAACCCTATTACCAATTCAATATGGAAATAAGGATGGCTATCAACTAAAGACTTAGGTTTGTTGGTGGATTATGATCACTCTTGGGAAAATTTTGTATCAAAAATGTAGAGAGTGTACATCAGACTTGGTGATTTTGTTGATGAACTAGTCTGGGTTCAAAACAAAGTTGGTGGTAGTTACAATCCAAAACAAGGATATATAGCCTTTGAAGGGGATGGAATACAAGTAGTAGGTACGTGGTTCTCTATATTCTGGAAGAACAAAGCCCCTAAAAAACTAAACTTCTAATGTGGCTAGCTTTACATCATACAATTCTTACTTTGAAATTTATACAAAAAAAAAAGTTGGGCCAAACATTTGTCTACTTTCTAGATCTGATGCCAAGGCTTGCACTACTCATATTTTCATAAAATTCCCATTTATTAAACATGTGTGGAAAGATATGGAAGACAACCTTGGGAAGCATGATATCTGGAATGAAGCTTCTATTGAAGGTTGTCTCAAAATTTGGTTTGTCAGATCAAAACTAAAAAGTCTGAGAGTTACACCTTTCCTTGTTATATGGGAAATTTGGATTACCATAAATTCCATTCTTTTTGAATATTGAAGCATTCCTACTTTCCAAATCTCTACTCAAGTTAACAAACTACTTCATCATTGTCATGCTCTACTTGTTAACAAATTGCCTTTTGTAACTCTTGCCTATATGGTATCAATGCCAACATGGCTCTAATATGTACATGGATCAGACCTTAGTCCTTTGGAAGGTTGATGGTCCCCATCAAATTAGCTTTATGACTAGATTTGGATTTCCTAGGTATTTTTGGAATATTTTACAACTCATCTTGCAAATTTGGAATCAGTTCTTCTACAACAGGTATAAGAGGCTCTTACTCATAATGTCAAACCATTGAAAATCTCTAAGACTAGTAGATCACTTAACTAATGACATCAACAATGGATCTATTGGGATATTGATCATGCAACCACAATTCCTGATAATTCCCTAAATATTTTGACACAAAAACAGTCTGCATTATAGATATGTGAAAAGAGAAGCTAAATGTGTCTTTTCTAGAGTTCATAACAGAGGTATGTTGTAGACTTGAAGAAGTTTAAAGCTGGTAGTCAAAGGCTTATAGATTGTCTTTGTTTTTATGGTGTTTCCTATTTGTCTCTTAGCTACGTGACATGTAAGAGAAGCTATTGTCATAGCTATGGGATCCATGTCAAATGACTGGAATCACCACCTTTGGCCCATTTGCAGGGGTAGAAGAGTTTTCATGTGAAGAAACATCTAAATGAGTTCTACCTTCCACATCAAACTAAACAAGATTTTAAGTCATTGACTTGGTACCAACAACATGAAAATAAGAGTCTTTGTGTGAGGAACATTCTCCACTTTATGTAAATGAATTTATTTCAAAGAAATCAAAATTGCTAAAGGATGCCTTGAAACACCTACCAATACATATTACTGTAATGAAGATGCCTAGAAACAAGGAACAACTTGCTTTAGATGTGTCCTGATTTATGCTTGCAAAAGCAACAATAGAGTAGGGGATTTAGAAAGAATGAAAGTAGACTAGCAACAAGATTAAAGATTCATTATACAGTAGAGAAAACATCCAAGGAATAAAAATTATTCCATGAGAGAATGACTGTACAAAGCACAATTACATATCATTACACTCTGCCTTATGCATTGGCATTAGTGACTAATTCTAGTCTCGGTCCAGGTCTGCATCCTACTGTGATTGAATCCTTGCTTCTTTCTTTTTCTGTGTTTTCCTCACTTTCTCTTTCTTTTTGTCCCAAGTGAACTAAGAGCACAAAAACAAGAAAATCTAAAGCTTAGAAGAAACTTCCTCAAACTTCCTTTTGTAACTCTTGCCTATATGGTATCAATGTCAACATGGATCTAATATGTACATGGATAAGACCTCATTCCTTTGGAAGTTTGATGGTCCCCATCAAATTACCTTTATGACTAGATTTGGACTTCCTAGGTATTGTTGGATTGTTTTATAACTCATATTGCAAATTTGGAATTAGTTCTTCTACAACAGGTATAAGAGGCTCTTCCTCATAATGTCAAACCATTGAAAATATATGAAATTGGAATTTCCTCTAATTGGGAGCTTTATGGCCTAGAATATTGGCAATGGATCACATGTAAGGATAGGGGTATATGCTACAATGGCCTGTAATAATGTTGTTTTTGTTCCAGAAGAGTTAATTTAGTGCTTTCAAGGTATTGGTAAATTCACGTTGAATCAATTTGGGAACGCTATTACCACTTCAATATGGAAACAAGGATGGCTATCAACTCAAGACTTAGGTTTTTTAGTGGATTATGATCACTCTTGGGAAAATTTTGTATCAAAAACGCAGAGAGTGTACACCAGACTTGGTGATTTTGTTGATGAACTAGTCTGGGATGAGTATGCCTACTGCCAAATATTTGACATTGTACAGTGTGATGAAAGGAGACATGAGACTGCAGAAGATTTTGCATTGTATTTTAGTGACACCCTACTTAAAAGAGCTATCTACTTTCTGCAGGCTAGTTTTAGTTCAGAGAAAAAAAGTAGGAAAAGTAGGAAAAAATTACTGATTGCAATTCTTCCAAAAGGTAGTAGTCTGCTAGATCACTTAACCAATGACATCAACGGTTATTCTTTTGAACCGTTGTTAAACATGGAAAACAGAGTTGTTGCTAATATGAACTTGGCAAGATGGGTACTATTCCTAAAACCTAGCTTCTTGCCTTTACATCAAGAAATAAAAACTAACAAACAACTTGGAATTGGTGCTTCAAAACATAGCCAATAGAACAAAATTCAATCTGGAGCTGAATATTGTAAAATGGAACTAGCTGATTATGAAAGGTTTATGAACTGCTTGAATTACACTCTAGATACATTGTTTTGACAGTTTCCCATCTATTCTCAGAAGAGAAGACATCATTCAAACTTGCTGAGCTTCATGGAGAAGACAATACATAGTCACTAGGTTGACATGACCTTAGAATTAAAAGTTCATTCTATTAAAACTTAGTATCTTTCTTCTCTGAAAGCATTCACAAAGTTAAAAACCTCTACTAATGGAAATCGAGGGTGATCTAGCTTATTAAAACCTCTACAACTGGAAATCGGTGGCGATTGAAGGGTTCATGGTAAATTTAATAGGAAATTGGGGGTAAATGGAATATTTGCAGCAAATTTCAAAGGGATATTTCGTTATTTCTTCTTGCATGATGCGACAACACCCACTTTTCCTCTTGCATGATGCGACAAGAAGGTGACAACATGGTCTGCGATTGGAATTTTGGTGGATGCGTGGAAGATAGCACTGCCTCAAACTTAATGAACAGTGTTGGTTGTTTAATATCTAAATATTTTTTGAGCTATAGTGGGTTGCATATCTCATCCAATTTGAAGTGGGCAGTAAAGGATAGGGGAACCAACATTAATCTACAAAGTGTGAAGTTTACAGGGAGGGAGTGTACACAGAAAATAAGCAGAACAAAATATTGTTGCAGAAGATTGAGAAAATACCTAAAATGTTCGTCTTGACCAGAATGCAACACAACCTAATCTGTGAAAGTCCCTTTATGAAAAATCAGTGAAATCGACCCTGTGTGAATTTTATAGGGATGGAGTGTACAGGGAAAATAAGCTGAACAAAATATTGTTGTAGAATATTGAGAAAATACCTAAAACGTTCGTCTTGAACAGAATGCAACACAACCTAATCTGTGAAAGTCCCTTTATGAAAAATCAGTGAAATCGACCCTGAGAAGATGCAAGTCTATCCCCACTCACCGCTATGAGGTGAAGTTTTCCAACCCATGACTGAAATTCCCGACCTGATCGAGCAATATGAAGTGAAGTTTTCCAACCCATGATTGAAATTCCCTACCTGATCGAGCAATTTCTCTTCCTAGCAAATGAGCAAAAACGTTGATTTCAATGTCATTGGCCATATAGCCACTAAAATTTCAACTTTTCAAAAGATATTTTCAAATTGGGGGAAATTAAGTTTAAGGATTTTTTTTTTAATTTATAGGTGTCCTTAGAATGAGTTATGTTTGAGTGATTTAATTTACCATTTTTATAGAAAATTGTTTTGTTGTTTTGAAAAGAAAATTATAAAACTAATTAATTATTATTTTTTGAAACTATGGAAGTTATTTTAAATGGTCATGTTATTTTTATGACCATTCATTAAACTTATGCAAATATTTACATAGGGGATAACCAAAATTTTTAGTCGCTCTGCTAGGGTTTCAACTTGCACGTTAGGGTTCTTGGGTTCGCCTCTTCTGTAGACGTCATGGCTGCCATTGATGGAGGTTCCCAACTGCCCTCCTCCTCGCCTTTCAAAAGAGAGTCTCCATATACATGAAGTTGTCAAACACCATTTTCAAAACCAAATTTGACGAGGATGATGATGAAGAGAGATTGTTAATCGATGAGTTGTTGCCACAAGGTAAGGAAAATTTGTTTGAGAATGCCACTAGGGATTAGGGCTTGTAGCTTCAAGGGGATTATGACTTGTAGCTTTAGGCCAAATAGATATGATTACAAATACAGGCTAAGTTGGCCTTAGTCTCGCTGCAGGCAATAGATGAAGCATATCCATATGCTTTAAATGACGAAGATAAACCTAGTATGTAATCCATAGCCTGTAGTTGTAATCATATCTATTTGGCCTAATATGTTTGAGCCTATTTTTACAGTAGAGTTTAATGGTGTTGACATAGGAAACTTCAGCTATAGATTGCATACAAGGAAAATATGCTCCCTCGATTGATCTATACTTTGTGTTTTGTTCTACATTTATGACTATCGAGAATTCAACGTGGTAATTATGAAATTGACAACTATGTTACTATAGAAAACCCAATTGATTAGCTTGATACTGTGTGTATGCTTATATGGAAGAAACCTTGCTAGAGTATTTTTATGGGGCAGGTTCCCCCTAAATCTATAATCTGTAGTTGGGATAGGTAACCCTGGGGGGCCTTTGGTTGGAAATATGTCCAAACCAGAACCCTTACTAAAGGATTTTTTCTATTTCCATTCGCTAACAAGTCCCATGTACCAAATGAAATGTGACAAGGGCCTTGGATTTATAAGAATACCTTGTTAGTCCCTAGGTTTGAGGATTTCTCAGCTAAACAATATGTTCAATGTTTGTGCCCAATATGGGTGCAATTCAACGTCCTACCAATGCAAATGTGGTCGTCCAAATTCCTTGGTATTCTACCCATTTTAACTTCTCTGCTATTTCATGCATTTTTGTGCCTGGATGAGGGATAGAACCGCTATAATGAAAGGAGGCATTCGCTGGTTCCTGTGTTAACATTAACATTGTTGTTGAATGAACCCCCACACATATATTTCTATGTTATCTATGTAATTCACATTCAAAGGAAATATGGCCGTAATTTGAAAACACAAATACTACATTCATTAAATCATGCCAATTTTTAATTTATGTAAAATATAACTTTTTTTCAAATGGAAGATTGTATTTTGTTTGTTTTTTGTGTCCTAATTTAAAGGGTGATAATGATTATTGGGCGAAGATAAACGGTATTGAATGTAGCATGAAGTTGTGTTAATTTTATTCCCATGGCATCTAGTAGTTCTATGGAAGTTGTGTTGCTTTTATTCCTTTAGCGTCAGATGGTGTTATGTTTATGCAACTTCAAACTATGTTCAATTGGGTTGACTAATGTGCCTATAGTATGAATGAATGATTCTCATGAATGGTAAATTTCATAAGTACCTAGGCAAGTTCGTTCAGGTATTCCTTATTTCATAAGTACCTATAAAAGTTTGTTCAACTATTCCTTAATTATATATTGATCTATTCATGAACTCCAAAGGGGTATAGGGAGTATTTGACATTGATTTTGAAGTATATGGGAGAGAAAAATATTTATTCTAAGCTCTCCAAATGTTCCTTCTTTCATATCGAGACCCATTATCTTTGGGCACATCATTTCCATGAATGGTGTCACACTAAAATATTCATGGTGCCTGAATGCATTTTCACAATAAAATAAACTTAGTATTGGAGGTATGTTGCAAGGGTAAATACATTTGGTCTCGCAACATGTCACAAAAAAGGTGTCATTTAGGCTGAAACATTGTGCTTGAAATAGAATCTACTCTACACCTTGCCCACGCGCTTGCATAGTAGGGGCAATCTTTTATTATTTCATGTTTAGTGAAAAAACTAAAGCTTCCCTTTGACAGATCGATAAATTATCTAGATGGATCCTTTTTTTACCATCCTTCCATGCACCTTATGACCAATATTTGTATTGAATATGGGGCCTTCACCCACCTTCACTCCACATTGCAAAAGATCTACCTTTTCTCCAATAGAAAATGCAGAAGAGGAAAATTTTGCACCTATACAACAAATTAAACTAACTTAGTATTTGCTCAAATCAACTACCTACACCTCCATCACTATAGTACATTCATTTTCCATCAAGAAGTAGCAGCCAAGTAGAGTACTGTATACTACAATTATTTAGGGTTACAACACAATAGCGCCTTAGTTATACTTCAATGATCGCTAATTATATCCCTCTCTTAATGAGGTGTTTTGGGTAGAGGTTGTGTGTTATATGATCTAAAAAGGCTTAAACATAGCCTTCACTCATTTAAGTTTCGAATCAATGCGTCATGTGCATGTTTTTGAAAAAATCTAATCTTTCATATAACACAATTATATTATTGCTTATTACAATCTAATAAAAAGTAATAGATGAGAGTGCTCACCCACTATATGACATCTCATATTAGCACCAATACCAGAGCTGAACCTTTGTCTCTTTGGGATCTTATGTACTTAGTGATGCAATTATGAGTAGTTGGTTCTGAATCGAATTCCATTGAGAGATGAATGTCTTGCTAGAATTTAGCTCAAATTCATGTATTTGTGAAATAATCTGCTAGATGTACCTCGATGTTACATTGTAATGGTCATTGTTAGGTATATTGATTTGTCATTAGAATTTCTAATGACAAATTTCTAATAATACAATTATTAATACACCTAAAAGGAAATTTCCAATAATACAATATTTGAGTGAAATATCCTAACCCCATTCAATTTATAGTTCACCATACAAAGTTACCCTCCCTGAAATCTAGATCCACAACAACCTTGGCAATTATTTTTCTCTAAATATTTCCAAAAGCATTTATCCATAACAGTCATGGATTTCCTTAAGAGTATTAGAAATGGCCATTAAGCACCCTTTAGTCCAAAATATAAAAGTAGTACTAGGCATAAGAACCTATATTTGATGGATTACCATTGTATCTCTTTTAGGATCTAAAATTGGGTGACATCACTTTCGAACAAAATTGGGTGCTCCCCCTAAACTAGTTTTGAGCAGAAATGGAGCTTGCATCTTTATCACTTTGGATCCTGAAACAAATGCAACACTTAATTAGAATATAAATCCTTAGCATATACCCTAACTGGAATTTCCATCCTATTTCTAACCATTATGGAACATAACCATTCTTAATAACCTTAGCTATGATTCTTCCTACTAATGCCACTCATAACCATCGTCCAAGTCTTTCTCAAAACCAATATCATGACCTAGGATCATTTTCAACTTTCCCACTCATGCCCTGGTACACTTGTTTTTCATTGGGAATGTCCATAAGATTCAATGTAGGAGATTGAACAAGGAAGATTAGGATTTAGGTTATAAGCCCAGTTATCAAGGTGATGATGGAACCAAAGGTTGGCATAAATGACCACATGATGCCAAACTTGCACCTTCCATGATTATTTCTATCACCAAGTATTGACAGTCCACCTTCATAGTTCTGTTTGTCCATGTCTATGAATGAATGAGACTTGGCACCTGGTCCACATAACTAGGGATTGAACCTATATATGATTGATGAAGTGAAGGAAACTTGATGTCTAGTGCTTTCTCTAGTTTGCTTTTCTATTGATTGAGTTTGAACTTTAGGGATTGAACCTATATATGACTGGTGAAGTGAAGGAAACTTGGTGTCTAGTGTTTTCTACAATTTTCTTTGCTATTGATTGAGTTTGAAAAAATCGGCTTTAGTTCTATGTGAGGGCAAGAGTAGAAGAGTCTTTCTATATACTTCGAAGTACTTTGAATTCAATCTATATCACTCTTATTCTTAAGAAAGATAAGCAGATACATTTATTGATTATAGGCCTATATTTATTTGTAATCTCATGTATAAGATCATTACAAAGATTATAGCATATGGGATGAAGCCTATCCTTTGGTTTCTTATTGAATAGACAAGTCCTAGATGCAGTTGGAATTGCACAAGAATGTCTTCATTCAATAAAAATGAAGAAACAAAATGCTTTTATTCTTAAGAAGGATCTTATAAAGTCTTATCATAGGGTTGACTAGTCATATTTGAGATTTATCCTTATCCATATTGGTTTATCTACTGAGATCACAAATTGAATTATGGGTTGCATCACCTGTACCAGAAACATGGTTTTGATTAATGGAACTCCTACCTCCGTATTTAGTAGTAATATAGGACTAAGAAAATGTTGTCATCTTTCGACTTATTTGTTCATCCTAGCTATTGAAGGGTTGAGTCTTCTTCTAAAAGATGAAAAGGAACAAAATAAATTTGAGGCTTAAAGGTGGCGATGTCTGTGTATATTACACATACGTTGTTCATGGACAACATTCTAATCTTTGGAGAAGGTTCTTATTATGAATGGAATCATTATCATTCTATTATCTCCTTATTTTGTGATGCTTTAGGTTTGGCAGTCAATGTTCAAAAATCCAATTTTGGGTGTTCTTGCAATGATATGGAAATTAGAAACCAGATTGCTTCTCTGCTTCCTTATAAGATGATTGGGTTAGAAGGGGCTTTTAAGTATCTTGGTTTCCTTTTGAAACCAAATGGGTATAAAAAAGGTGACTGAGAATAGTTAATTAAGAAGATTCAGAGGAAAATTAACACTTGGTCATTTTGATGGCTACCTCTCGGAGGAAGACTTTTTTTGGTAAATTATGTTCTACAAAGAACTCCATTTTTTTGGTTTTCTTTATTTATAATTTAGGAGGCTATGGTTTATGGGATAAGAAATAAAATATTTCAGTTTTTATGGGTTGGAAAGTTGGAATATTCAAAATTTCATTTGACTTCATAGGAGAGTCTGTCAAAGCCAAAACTGATGGTAGGACGGGGGATAAAAAATCTAAATTGGTTCAATTGGGCTTTATGTGCAAAGAGTTCATGGAGAAACTTATTTGATGAAGGTTTGTGGGGGAAAAATTTGAAAGCTAAATGTTTAAAATGTGTTTCTATGGTCCATTGGTTTCATGATGCAATGAAGAAGGCTCAAAATGTTTCATCTATTTAGAATAGTTTTTTGAAGTATTTCCCCATTATTAACCAGTTGATCTGTTGGGACGTTGGCTGAGGTACTCAAGTATTTATTGGTTTTGATCATTTTATTGGTTTATGCAAATATTATAGGCTATCTTAGGGGCTAGTGGAAAAACTCTGTAGAAGGAACATCTTTGGGGTTGGAAAGGGAACTAATACAAGAGTGAAGTTCGTTGCCTTATGGGGACTTCTTTGGTTTGTTAGGAGAATGGGACTTGCCTCTATTCTGATTGTTGGCAATTCAAAAGCTATTACAGATTGGGTTAGAGGGGCAACTGCACTTCACTCTTTGTTATTGGAAAATTGGATGGGAGATGTTAGAAAGTTGATATCTAAGTTCTCACACATTACTTTTTAGCATATCTATAGAGAATTAAATGATGAAACAGACAGACTTTCAAAGAAAGGCATTGATGAATTGGATGGAAATATTTCTTTTAAAGAGTTCAGAGATGAAATGCCTATACAATCGAGCAGATTGAAGTTCTTTTGATTTAAGAGTTGTTCATTTAGTAAACTTTGTTTACTAATAGCTTGTTTTTTTGGATGGCATATTTCTTGTTTTGTTATCGTTATTAAGATATGTTTTTTACTATAAGCCCTATAAAAATGTCAAGTAATATTGAAAAGAGAAAATATAAAGATCTTAAGATTTTGTTTTATCAAGATAGTAATTTATTTTAGATTATGAGAAGAACTCTCTTCTTTACCCCCCAAAAAAATGCAATTCGTTGATACAACTTTGTTTTATTAATGCAATTCATTGATACAACTTTGTTTTATAATATAAACTTGTTTTTAAAGTGCTTAAAAAAACCATAATCCTGGTGGTCAAAAGAGACGTGCTTGCTTATCATCTCCTTTCTTTGTTGTCTTCTGGAGCTTATCATCTCCTTTCTTCATTGTTTTCTGGAGTTTATTCATCCTATAGTTACTTAACCTTTGAACTTTCACCAGGTAGGAAGTCACTAGGCTAAACTGAAAGCCATTGTGGTGGTGAAGAATGCTATCCTAAGTGAAGAATGATTTGAGATGGCGTGTAAGCAAAGGCGATTGAAAGAAGCCATGTGCATTTTGAATTAGATGGATGAACAAGTAGATTGCTCTGCTTATCATTCTCTTTTGCAGCTATGCCTCATTAACCAAGCTCTGCTGAAGGCCAAACTGGTCCATGCTCACATCATCCAAAGTGCTTTCAAATTTAATTGCACTGACATGGCTCTGCCCAATAAACTCCTAAGCATGTATTCCAAATGCGGGAATTTAATCAATTGTCATAGGTTTTTGGAGCAAATGCCTTAGCGAATTGTGGTTCCACTGAGTATCATGATTGCAACTTATTCTAGGGTTGTCCATGGCAAAGAAGTGTTGACACTTTTCAATCAAATGCAAGGAACATGTATTCTCCCCAATCAATTCACTCTATCTATCCTTCTCCTAGCATGTACTCACTTGCAAGCAGTGGCAGAGGTTGATGAAAAAATAGTCAGAAGTGGGTTTCACTCTAAAGGTTTTGTCGGGAATTCCCTTCTTTACATGTATGAAAAATATGGGAAGATCAACACTTCATGTTATGTGTTTGACAAATTGATAAAACAAGATGTTTTCACATGTAATGCTATGATTGCAGGATATGCACAGAAGGGGTATTCCTGAACAAAACATGGTCTCCTAGACATCAATGATTGTGGGATATGCACAAAAGTGCATGGTTAACGAGGCTACCAAACTCTTTGATGAAATTCCTGAAAGGAATGAGGTATCTTGGACATCATTGATTTCGGGTTATGCTCAGAATGGACATGTTGATGAAGCTTACAATCCGTTTGAGAAGATTCCTGAGAGGAATCTAGTCCCTTGGATTGCAATGATTACAGGATATGCACAGGATGGGCATGTTGATGAGGCTCTGAAGCTCTTTAAAAAAATGGCACTATGAAATGTGGAATCGTGTAATGAAATGATTGCAGGATATGTACATAATGGCCGAAATGAAGAGGCCTTGAACCTTTTCTGAGAAATGCAAAGGAACGACATGAAGCCAAACTCAATTACTATTGCTAGCGTTATTGCAGCATGTGCTGATCTGGTAGAATTGGAATAGGGCTTGGATATCCATGAAGAAGTCATCAAGAGTGGATTTCAATCTGATTTGTTTGTGGCTAATGCCCTTGTAAACCTATATGCGAAATGTGGGAGCATAGAAGTTTCCCGCAACATGTTTGACAAAATGGATCACAAAGATGTGGTGGCATGGAATGCAATGATTACAGGCTATGGTGTGCATGGATTTGGTAAGGAATCCCTAAGGCTCTTCGAACAAATACAGCACTGTGGAATATCATCGGATCATGTTACCTTTGTCGTAGTTCTGTCTGCTTCTTCCATTCAGGCCTAGTGGCCTGTAATAATTTAATTGCATGAGTCACTATCATCATCAAATTACACTCACAATGGAGCACTATGCTTGCATGGTTGACCCTTTCGGCGGAGCTGGGCACCTAGATAAGGCACACAAGTTTATCAATAGAATGCCAATAAAACCTGATTAAATTGTGTGGAGTTCTTTGATCACTGCATGTAGAATCCATAAGAATATAAAGCTAGGGGAATTTGTTATAGAGTGCCTCATTTAATTAGATATCCAAAAATCCACACCTTATGTGGCTCTATCAAACATCTATGCTGTAGTAGGACAGTTGGATGGCATCGAAAAAGTAAGGAAAATGATGAAATATGGGGGTTAAGAAAGGAACATGGATGTAGTTAGATTGAGGTAAATAAACAAGTGCATGCTTTTTTTGTAGGAGATAGATCACACCCACAAATGCAATAGATCTATGAAAAGTTGGAAATGTTGTCTCAGTAGATGAAAGTAGTAGGTTATGCACCTGCAGGAGATTAGAGCTGAATGATCTAGAGTAGGGACAAGACAACAACTATTTTGGTGATCATGAACGTTAGTGTGCAAGCACTTTGCTAGAAATTTCATCTTCATGATTGTTTCAAAAAGAAGTCCTTGCCATAGCAGCAAATTTGAATATTAATATGAATCCCATGTACGTCCAATGAATAAAAATAATAATTATTTTCTTGAAAATTTAATGACTTGGTTCATATTTATAGGTGTTTTTAGTTATTACATTTATTTTTTAATATAAATATTTTTGAGTTTTTGGGATTTTTTTGGGGGGTTTATATATGGACTAGTATCAAGTATATAAAGTATATCATAAAAAACAATTAAAGTAAGTTGACCATCCCATATCTGCATAGTACAAAAATTTGGCTGAATTTCGTACTATTGCAGAATTTCCATACAACAAAGGCCAATACAACCAAATATTGCTACTATGGTCCTTGCAACTTGCAAGACCTATTGAGCATCCAACCTATAGTGGATGGTTTCCTTCTAGGTGTTAGAGTCAAATTTTTTATAATAATAGTCTTGTAATAAACATTTTTCTTTGGTTGGAGCCTAGCATTTCCAACAAGAAATTTTGTGAATTGAGGTTTCTTATGCTATTAAGAAATTTCTTAGTCTTTTAGAGGTTTCTCAGATCTTAATCCTGTGAATTTCAACCTTAGGGTTGATGTGAAATACGATGAAACAACAACAACAAAAAATATTTCACCTCTTATCAACTCCAATCAACAAAGGAGTTCAATTAACCTTCCCAAAATTTAAGTTTCAGTAACAATTTAACAACAGACATAATTTCACTTACAACATTCATAACATAGCAGTTAAACTGATATTCAAATTCTAAACTGAGTACATGCTTGCTAAGTGACTGAGCATTTCTGGACTTCACTGGCACGCTCCTCAATGAGGATAACGGCTCGTGAATATTGAACAAGATTCCTCTCCAATACTGAAATAGACTTCAAAAATCTGTGACTGATATTCACATGCTTGGAAATGTTAGTTTTGGTTTGCAGCTGATGTATGTTCCCAAATGTCAAATAAATATTCTCCGAGTGTAAATCAACTCTCCATAGAAGGTCATGGCCCTTTCTTGAGCAAGTCACAAAGATTGAAGGAGTGCCTTCTATCCTTTAATGCACCCATCCAAAATTATCTGCTGCTACTAATGAACTGATATGACTGAGATTGGTTCAGATTTGATGTATGTCTCCATGTGGAGCAAATAATGACTGAATCTCCTTCGAGATAGCCTCCCTCTTGAATAACAACTTGTACAGTGGGTGAGCTACCCATCACGACTTGTCTAAGATCAATGTGTAATAAAACTTTCCTCATATACTACTCATCTTAAACTCTTCACCGCTAGTTTTTTTTTTCTTCGAGAGCTTTAGATAATTGGTTGGCCCTGAAATTTCACTGAAGTTGGTATGGATGCATACGTTAGATTCAAATTGTGTAGACATTGGTTGATGTATCTATTTTGGCCCATTGGTGAGATACACACAGTTTGCAACCAAAAAAAATATAAAATGTCTTTTATGCATACCATTTTCATGTGATAAACAGAAAGAACCAACAATACCCCCCCTGTACATTCACCATATCTCTAAAATGCACACTTGTTACCCATGTTTTTACAAATAATTGTTCTTCTATTTTGTCATGGATTGTTACCCATGCAATAGAAACATCCAAACTTGTTACATGTTCAATTAACTATTTTGTTATTTTATTATAGATTATTATCCATGCAATTAAACCCTGGTCAAGTGTCTTTCCAGTAAGTTATCAAATCAAAAGATGTTCTACTCTGACCAAGAAGAAAACATAGCACCATATACTATCAAAACAAAGAAACGTCAAATAGACGATTTGATAGAATTCATCCAGTTCAAATCTCTTTTAGAGGATCCTAGGCTACAACTGCTAGAGCCAGTCATATCTTCTAAAACTCAATCGAGATAACAAATTTGAATGGGGCTTCATGATTTAAGAATTTTCTTCATTTTATTTCTTGCAACCCCTTACACAAGTGTCTATGGGACATAATCTCATTGTAAAAGTGTAACCAATTGGTCCCAAACACCTTGTCCTAATAATATGCAATATGATTCATGGGAGAATATCTGCAGCCTAGGTGCAACGTGTCCTACTCTATTTATTGCATTTATTGGAAATTTCAAACTTCTAGAATATCATGTTTTGTAGCCTAGGAGTCATAAGATGTCCCCATGCAATACTATAGAAGACTCAAAACCTTGAGATATACAGGGAAACATTAAACTTAGGAATCCTTAAAGTTACTTGAATAGTATGTGTTTCCCACTGCATATTCAAGGTGCCCTATTTCTCTATCACAACTCTTGTATTTCTTTCTCATATTACATCATTTAGATGTTGAACTTGAGCTTCCATGTTGCTGACAGCTCGAGGCAGTGAAATGACCATTGCCACCTCTTGAAAAGCTTTGTTAAAATTGCTGTTCAAAACATTGGCTAGGCTTCACCTGAATTAGAAAGCCAGGTGACTTCCAACAAAATAGTCAAAGTACCACTGAATCAGGCATGGCAAGATTAGGATCCCTCATCCCACTGCTAAATCACCAGAAAGATTAGAATTCCTCTTACTCAAGTTTGGCTAAGGCTTTGCATTTTCACTTGGAGTCTTGGAACTAAATGCATCCCCAAACTATCCAACTATGATTATTAACTAAATTCCCGGTTCTGGTTCATGTCTGAATGATGTTATACATGATATATACATGGAATGTGCTTGAGAACTAATGAACCCCAAAAGAATAGTGAAGACTTGACTAGAAAAGGGAGGCAAGGGTATAGAATGTTTGGGATATATTTGGGGTGATTATAGCAACACAGAAACTACCATAGTTGCTACCCTAACTACATCTGTTGTTATAGAATCAGCAAATATATTGGAGATTGGAAATGATGTCTTAATGTTACACTCCTTGGTTGGTGAGAGTGTAACATGAAGACACATGAAGTAACAGATATGTTCCCTGACTGAGGCTATAAAACAGTTTGCATTCTGTGAATTAAGTAGAGAGAATTCAAAGATTTCAATGAATTTGCACTCTTTTTTAATGTCTGTAGGATTTATTTCAAGGCATAATAGCATAGACTGTGAAGATGAACATTAATTGGCAGGGAAGCCTTGTATTTCCTTGAGCATGCATCCAGTAATTGAAGCAGTACAGGGCTCCAGATCAATTTCTGAAATTTAATTCAAAGGTATCATGTTCTTATTAAATCCATTTAATTTCTAAGTTTCTTAATTGATATCTTTTTAAGGTAAATCATCCAAAAAAAACATAATATGTGCAAGTTTTCTTTACACCAAAAGATTGAGCTTTTAGAAAATTGAATCCATTAAATTATATATATCATTATTTCCACCACACTGCCCTTCTTTAAAGTTTTGAATTTCCATGCCTTTTTGGGTGATCAGCATGACCCATCCAAATACTTTTGATTTATAGTTGATATTATTTGTTATTATGATCTTAGAGTTTTGTGAGTTGTTTACAAACATTTATCTGACACCCATTGGACCAGGTAAGTTGCACTAGGCCAAAGTATTTTTTTAAAAGCTGGTGAGAATCAGGGTTCTCTACACTTATTAGGTACCCTTGTTCTGGCTTGAAGTGGTGCATTGAGTGCCTAGATGTCCATATTCACATAGAGCAGTCACAGTGGCTTGGGAATTATCTATGTCATATACAATAGTGTATGTAAGTGATTGCATATACTCAGATATTTTTTGGAGCTAGACTGTTCTGTTTTAAAAAACTTCTTGACATTTCGATCCCTTTTCTAGAACATCTTCAGGAGACATTTGACTCCATATACTACTTATCTAATAGTCTTGTTGTATTGAGGGTTTGGAACTCAAGATTAGGATTCTGAAACTGTATACTGCATGTTCACATCAATAAAAAATGTTTTAACAACATAGGTTTGTAGGATGAACCTTGAGAGAAGAGGGTGGATATCTTTAAAATAATTAATGAATGATGACAAGTTGATACAAGTGACGAAGAAAGGGAGTCTAGTGGGGAAGGGACAAATATATTTGTGAAATTGCTGTATTTTAATGTTGGTGATGATTGAAACTGGGCTAGAGGTACCAGGTATTTGTAAGTTCTTTGGGGTGGTCCCATATACCATTTTTACCTCACAGAAAGGTCACTATGTACCAAGATGTCTTTCTGCTATTTTGTCATGGTTTGTTACCCATGCAATAGAAACATCCAGACTTGTTACATGTTCAATTAACTATTTTGTTATTTTATTATAGATTATTATCCATGCAATTAAACCCTGGTCAAGTGTCTTTCCAGTAAGTTATCAAATCAAAAGATGTTCTACTCCGACCAAGAAGCAAAGATAGCACCATATACTATCAAAACAAAGAAACATCAAATAGAGGATTTGATAGAATTCATCCAGTTCAAATCTCTTTTAGAGGATCCTAGGCTACAACTGCTAGAGCTAGTCACATCTTCTAAAACTCAATCGAGATAACAAATTTGAAAGGGGCTTCATGATTTAAGAATTTTCTTCATTTTATTATTTGCAACCCCTTACACAAGTGTCTATGGAACATAATCTCATTGTAAAAGTGTAACCAATTGGTCCCAAACACCTTGTCCTAATAATCTGCAATTTGATTCATGGGAGAATATCTGTAGCCTAGGTGCAACCTATCCTACTCTATTTACTGCATTTGTTGGCAATTTCCAACTTCTAGAATCTCATGTTTTGTAGCTTGGGAGTCATAAGATGTCCCCATGCAATACTACAAAATCCTCAAAACCTTGATAGATATAGGGAAACATCAAACTTAGGCATCCTTAAAGTTACTTCAATAGTATGTGTTTCCCACTGCATATTCAAGGTGCCCTATTTCTCTATCACAACTCATATCTTTGTTTCTCATATTACATCATTCAGACATTGAACTTGAGCTTCCATGTTGCTGACAGCTCAAGGCAATGAAATGACCATTGCCACCTATTGAAAAGCTTTGTTAAAAATTTTGTTCAAAACATTGGCTAGGCTTCACTTGAATTAGAAAGCCAGGTGACTTCTAACCAAATAGTCAAAGTACTACTGAATCAGGCATGGCAAGATTAGGATCCATCATCCCACTGCTAAATCACCAGAAATATTAGGATTCCTCTTAATCAAGTTTGGCTAAGGCTTTGCATTGTCACTTGGAGTCTTGAAATTGAATGCATCCCCAAACTAGCCAACTATGATTATTGCCTAAATTCTCAGTTCTGGTTCATGTCTAAATGATGTTATACATGATATATACATGGAATGTGCTTGAGAACTAATGAACCCCAAAATAATAGTGAAGACTTGACTGGAAAAGGTAGTCAAGGGTATAGAATGTTTGGGATCTATTTGGGGTGATGACAACAACACTGAAACTACCATAGTTGCTACCCTAACTACATCTGTTGTTACAGAATCATCAAAGATATTGGATATTGGAGATGGTGTCTTAATGTTACACTCCTTGGTTGGTGAGAGTGTAACATGAAGACACATGAAGTAACAGATATGTTCCCTGACTGAGGTTGTAAAACACTTTGCATTTTGTGAATTAATTAGAGATAGTTCAAATATTTCAATGAATTTGCACTCTTTTTTAATGTCTGTAGGATTTATTTCAAGGCATAATCGCATAGACTGTGAATATGAACATTAATTTATAGGTACGACTTGTATTTCCTTGAGCATGCATCCAGTAATTGAAGCAGTACAGGGCTCCAGATCAATTGCTGAAATTTAATTCAAAGGTATCATGTTCTTATTAAATCCATTTAATTTCTAATTTTCTTAATTGATTTCTTTTTGAGGTAAATCATCCAAAAAAATACATTATATGTGCAAGTTTTCTTTACACCAAAATATTGAGATTTTAGAAAATTGAATCCATTAAATTATATATCATGATTTCCACCACACTGCCCTTCTTTAAAATTTTGAATTTCCATGCCTTTTTGGGTGATCAGCATGACCCAACCAAAGACCTTTGATTTATAGCTGATATTATTTTTTATTATGATCTTAGAGTTTTGTGAGTTGTTTAAAAAGATTTATCCGACACCCATTGGACCAGGTAAGTTGCATCAGGCCAAAGTATTTTTTTAAAAGTTGGTGAGAGTCAGGGTTCTCTGCAGTTATTAGGTACCCTTGTTTTGGCTTGAGGTGGTGCGCTGAGTGCCTAGATGTCTATATTCACACAGAGCAGTCATAGTGGCCTGGGAATTATCTATGTCATATGCAGTAGTGTATGTAAGTGATTGCATATACTCAGATATTTTTTGGAGTTGCACTGTTTTGTTTTAAAAAACTTCTTGACGTTTCGATCCCTTTTCTGGGACCATCTTCAAAAGACATTTGACTCCATATACTACTTATCTAATAGTCTTGTTGTATTGAGGGTTTGGAACTTGGGATTAGGATTCTGGAAGTGTATAGTGCATGTTCACATCAATAAAAAAAATTTTAATAGCATAGGTTTGTAGGATGAACCTTGAGAGAAGAGGGTGGATATCTTTAAAATAATTACTGAATGATGACAAGTTGATACAAGTGACAAAGAAAGGGAGTCTACTGGGGAAGGGGAAAATATTTTTGTGAAATTGTAGTATTTTAATGTTGGTGATGATTGAAACTGGGATAGAGGTACCAGGTCTTTGTAAGTTCTCTGGGGTGGTCCCATATACCTTTTTTACCTCACAGAAAGGTCACTCTGTACCAAGATGTCTTTCTGCTATTTTGCCATGGATTATTACCCATGCAACAGAAAAATACAGACTTGTTACATGTTCAATTAACTATTTTGTTATTTTATTATAGATTATTATCCATGCAATTAAACCTTGGTCAAGTGTCTTTTCAGTAAGTTATCAAATCAAAAGATGTTCTACTCTGACCAAGAAGCAAAGATAGCACCATATACTATCAAAACAAAGAAACATCAAATAGAGGATTTGATAGAATTCATCTAGTCCAAATGTCTTTTAGAGGATCCTAGGTTACAACTGCTAGAGCTAGTCACATCTTCTAAAACTCAATCGAGATAACAAATTTGAAAGGGGCTTCATGATTTAAGAATTTTCTTCATTTTATTTCTTGCAACCCCTTACACAAGTGTTTATGGGACATAATCTTGTTGTAAAAGTGTAACCAATTGGTCCCAAACACCTTGTCCTAATAATCTTCAATTTGATTCATGGGAGAATATCTGCAGCCTAGGTGCAACCTATCCTACTCTATTTACTGCATTTGTCGGCAATTTCCAACATCTAGAATCTCATGTTTTGCAGCCTGGGAGTCATAAGATGTCCCCATGCAATACTACAGAAGCCTCAAAACCTTGAGATATATAGGGAAACATCAAAATTAGGCATCCTTAAAGTTACTTCAATAGTATGTGTTTCCCACTGCATATTCAAGGTGTCCTATTTCTCTATCACAACTCCTGTCTTTCTTTCTCATATACAACTAATGAAATATTTTTTATTATGTCTCTCCAATTTCTAATGCCACTATTGTTGATGGTATTTTCCTTCTTATTTTCTTTAGAGATGACCATGCTTTCCTTTTAATTTATCCTATTCACTTACCTAAATTATCATATTCACTATTGACAAAGTGCATAGGTTTGTAACGTTGGTTCTATATATAAGCCTAACAAGATCTACATTTTAATAGGTGACCTATGGAAACTTTTCCTTTATATCTTCCAATCAAGAAAATGGATTTTAGTAGCTTGAAGCTTCTTCCTCTAAACAGATGGATCCTTTTGTTGATAACACTAACTAGTATGTAAATTTTAAGCAACTATAGAGAAACTTATGGTTGGGATATTGGAATTTTTCTGATTGCAGGATAGATGGAAACAAAATAATTTTGTGTTCAAATAATACTTTCAAAGTGATTTGCAGGATAGATGGAAACAAAATAGTTTCTTGCTCAAATAATACTTTCAGTATTTAGAGCTATTGGAAGATGTGATAAGGCCAACTCATTATTTTGTTATCATCTTCTCAAAATCATATTGTCCTCTAGTGGTCAACAATCTATATTGTTAAGACATGAATGGATGGCAAGACATAGGAACTAGTGGCAAAATACATTCTAGTTATGTATAGGCTAAGAAAAGATAACTGGCAGCTAGCACATTCCCCAAGGATAAGAAGAACTATTATGAGGATAATCTAACTTGAAGGGGCCTCTCTATATAGTTTAATATAGTTATTTTTGGAGGAAGCATGGATCTATCCCGTCAAAGAAGGGCGTCCCACTCAAGAGGACATTTGGAGGGATATCATGAGATATTTCACATGGTTCAAGGTATGTCTCGCATATTTGGAGGCATGATAAATCATTTAATCTATTATAAGCATGATTTACAAAGAAAAGAGGAGGAACTACCTTTACAACTCAATGGCATTTTCTCTCCAAAGATAAGATCAAATACCATGACTCAAGGGAACACTGTAAATTGGAAAGTGACAAGTGGTAGCAAGAAAGCATTCAAACCCTATTTTATGCAATTTTCTCCCTTTAACGAGGAGAAGCTAGTTTTGAGGAGGCTTTTAGTGGCCCTTAAAGCATGAATCTAGAAGCTACTAAATGTGTTTTACTTTTATTATTGGTTATTGGAGAGAAAAGTGGATCTAGCATCCACTTATTGATATTTTATTTGAAGGTAATTTGAGTTAAATTTAGAATCTAGGAGGCCCTTTATATTTATTAAAGTCTTGTAGTTTAGTTATGCCCTTTGTAAAAGTACCATGAATCTACCAACTAAAAAACTATTTCTTTCTCATTCTTCTAGATTGAAAGCATGCAATTTTAGAGGTGCACTGGTCCTAGAATTTCCACAACTAAATGGGATTAAAAGGGAGATACCAACCTCTATTGCTCCCTAAATAGTAACAGGACAACCATTTGTCAACCCACTTTAAAGCCTTTCAGATGTGTTCAAGCATAAAATTTCCTCAACAATATTTGTCAGGTGGGCCTTATTTCCTTGTATGTTTAAATTATGTGGTGAGTCGATGATATCATACAATGAAAACTAACCTCAAATCTTGTTCATAGATAGCCTAATGAGAGAGAAATGACGACACATGTACTATAGGAGGAGACAAATAGATATGCCTGGCCCAAAACTGGAAATACTATCCATCCCTCATCCATATATATATA
>LPNX010645969.1:203165-268480 GCA_001517045.1 Pseudotsuga menziesii | reverse complement strand
AGGCTATTCAAGTTCTTCCAGATGAACTGCAAGAAGTTGGTTTGAACAAAGGAGAGTTTAGTGAAACACTTGTGGCAAAGATGTCAAAAGAGCCCCAACCCCTATTAGGAGGGGTGTTTGGAAAGGAGCACTTTGGGGATCTTGCAGACATAGAAGACCCAATGGAAGAGGACATTGATGCCCTTGAGGAAATTCAAGCTCCAGAAAATTCCAATGTCGATGAAGAATTTGGCATGCATGATATTGTTGAATAGTTTCATGTTTTGAAGAAAATGTTAATTTTGACAATTTTTGACAATTTTTTGATCAGTTATATTAGTAATGTTTTGACTTTCAGACTTTATTTTAGAAATAAAATTTCTAAATATAATGTTTTTAATATGTTTTTTACAAATAATTTGTATATTTTTTCTCAACTTTATGTGATTTGTCACTTTTCAATAACTAATATGAAATATGATCATTTTTAGAGAAAATTTCTCTGAAAATTCATTGAAAATGGTTTTAAATGTCTTTATTTTCTGGAATTATTTACAATTTTGTCAATAAAAATGCCTTATTTTGTACATAAAAATGTCTTATTTTATAGAAAAAATCGTAAAATGTATATGTTTTTCATTATAATTTCTTAAAAGTGTATGTTATTTTGTTAAATTTCAAAAAAGACACTTGAAAATAGAAATTAAAAATATTTTACAACAAAGATAATTCAAAGGCCTCAAAAAATGTCTGAAAATGAAAATGTGTGATACTGGCATCAACCATTTTTGAAACGGGGGTAAAAATAGCTACTAAAATTAGGAGAGAGAAAAACGAGAACTGTGTCGAGTTCTCGTTTCATAGTATAAGTGGTTATATATATTTAATAATTATGCATGGAAAACATTATGGAACCTTATGTGCACTAGTAACGCTAGCTCATATGCCACTGGCTCTCTTTTGGCTAGTATCTCAAAGGGTCCAAGAAACCTAAGTGCTAACTTACCGCACCATCCCAAGCTCAATGAGCTCTGTTTCTTCCCAAGATCAATGAGCTCTATTTCGCTTTGACTTTCAAGTAGAAATGGTCTCCTATTTGATAATATTTATCTTTTATTTTCTTATCCGTGCAACTTTTCTAGAAGTCTTGTGCTTCTTTAAGGTTCACTTGGACCTTGGTAACCAACTGTTCCAAGTCCTTTAATAAATAAGGCCCTAACATGAGCCGATGCATCGGGCTATCCAAATTAACGGGTGTTCTACACTTTCATCCATAGAAGTCTGGTAATCGTTGTTATACGCAAACTCTACGAGATGCAGGTAGTCTTCCCACTTGGTGGGGTTTTTCATGACATACATCCTAATCATTTCCTCAACAATTTGGTTTACCCTTTCTGTCTGCCCATTTGTCTGTAGGTGATGATCAGTACTAAACTTCAACCGTGTCTTTAATATGGAGAATAAACATCTCCAAAAGTTTTTGGTAAATTTTGTATCTTGATCTGAGATGATTTCCTTCAGTATCTCATGCAATCTGAATATCCCCTTTAAGAAGATATTGAAAATGCATACTTCCTTGTAGTTCGACTTCACTAGAATGAAGTGTGTTGCTTTTGACAATTTGTCAACTACTACAAAGATATGATCATTTTGTTTCTTAATTTTTGGTACACTGGTGATAAAATACATACGAATGACCTCCCACTTCTATTTTAGAATAGGTAGTGGCTACAACAATCCCGAAGGATGCTGATGCTCAGCGTTGACCAACTGACACTAGTGTAAAATGAGATATTAGTGGCTAGGAGACCAAAAAATTTGGTCACCACAATTTTTTTCAAGGGATAAATGACCAAAATTGAAAAATTTAAGTGGTCTAACTAAAAAAGGCCAAGATAAATGACCACTTTTGGTCACGGGATAAAACAAAACTAAAAAGAACTAAGATAAATGACCAAATTTGGTTATGGGATATCTAGACTAAAAATGACCACATAACAATTGGTCATTTATTTTTTCATTTTTAGTTATGGATCCGTTTGGAAATGGAAAATTATAATTTTGACAATGGATTTATACATTTTACTAAATTTTAAGACTGCAGATGGATTCAGAGACCCCATAGAACTTAGTAAAATGTAGACTGCCTCATGTGTCACAATTCCACTGTTGACACCAAATTAGCTATGACAATGTCCTAGCGGTGAGCTATGGCTTATATATTTGAAAATAAATATACAAATATACCTATATACATTTTTTTAAAATATTTTATATATAATTAAATAATATTAATTATTAAACTATTTGCATTATAAATTAAAAAAAATGTTACTAAGTTTTTTTTTACTATATACTAATAATATATATATGAAAAAAATTAACTTAAATATTTATAATAATAATAATAATAATAATAATAATAATAAATTAAATTAAAAAAAATACAAGTTAAACAAATACAAATTTTATTCTACCATAACACACAACTCCATATTAGTGTAGTTTAACAAATTGGGTTTTGGCTCCAACGTGAAGTGGTGGGTGCCAATGTAGAACAATCTTCCCATTTCATTACCATATGATAGGAATCCTTCTAAGATTACATTTCACTCAAGCTCAAGGTGACCATGTTGTATGGAGCTTCTTACTCTCTTCGGTCCAAAAAAAGGGACGTCCGCGATTATCTACCCAAAAAATATAGGCAAACAGGTTTTTAAACATTATATGGATATAGTTTGAGAAGTTGCCTCCTTGTCAGCGTTCAAAATTGAACCCTTCCCAGCCCTTCGAATGGGTTCTAGCCCTTCCTAGAAGTGTAAAGTTAAAATTTCCCTTCAAAAAATATTTAAAATCTGAATTTTACCCTTCCAATTAACAAGGGCATAATTTATATCCAAATTTCAAATAAAGGGCACCATTTGAAATTCCCATCTTTATATTTCTCAATATGTTGAAATTCCTATGTTATAAAGTTCAACCCATAAATCAAAATAGTGGAAATATGATAAATTATAATCACTCACTCATTCATGACTCTGATTCCCAAGTCAATTGGGGATGTAGTCTAAAGTGCGACAATGTGTCGAAAACTACGACTATAATAGAAAAGAACAAGTAATAGTCCACTACTTGGCCTGAAACGAGCTCAAAACTTTGTTCCTACTACCTATGTGAACCTCTCTACCAATTTCCACTCATTTTTCATCAAAATGAAATTGAAAAGGTCGGTTTGATGAGTCCTCCTCTACAAGACTTTATTTTTTGCATGAATATCATGGACTCGTGACAACTATAAACAACACTCAATGTCATGCAAATACAAATAATGGCATGTAGCTAGGACCACAAACTATGTAGAGGTCGATTTATGCATAGCTATAGAGAGGTGTCATTGGGAACATGATATGGAAAAACAATGGTTATTAATAAAATGAAGAAAAAAATCAATTGTTGGCTCAAGAATAGTCTTCAATTTGATGGGTGTCATGATCGTGATGTAATATTCCTCTGCCCTTCCAAAAATTTGTGGTTTCTCACAACATTTGTCTTCAATGCCACCAAAATACATACAAAAATTACTTGTCTTTACATCATCTTCCTTTTAAATCCTCATCTCATAGTCATAACTAAGGATTATTATGCATGCACATCCTCACCTTAAAATACGAATTGGGTCAAGGGTCAAAGACAACCATATATAAAATATTAAATGTGTCAAGAAGCAAAGAGTAAGAGACAACTATAAGTAATTCTTATATTAAATTTACCATATAAGTCTTTAATTAACACTATCAATTGAAATTTGACATGTTGGATTGTTGTGATCTTCTTATCACTCCTCACCAATGTGATTGCAAGGGATTCTTTGAAGGTGACGTTGATAATTTTAGGCCTTCTTCCTCATTATCAAGACTTTTGGTAAGACAATAAAGAGGGTAGTGGCATGCATCAGCATGGGAAGTGGTTTCAACATAAATGTATACACATTAATTGTTTTCATTAAATAACTTAAATTCCTACCCGTGACTGTTGATTCACTGAATCCAATCTAGCCATTAATAAACGTCTTTTGTTTTTTTGTTCAATTTAAAAGGCAGTTTGTTGAGACTCAGACATCCAGTGAGTTGCAAGGGTTCAATTTGCTTAGGCTTGATTCCATTGCCCCTCCATCCCATACATGTATGCTTTCACGACAAGTGTTGAAAAAAAAAATTTGATGCCTTGACCCCGATTATTCTAGCTTTGCTAACTTGCATGGTATGTTGGATTTTTTTTTTAATGTTTTATGAGTCGCATATTATTTTTTATTAGGTGCCCAAACCTTATAATTCTTACATATGTCAATCTTGGATTGCACATGGATGCCCCAATATTCTTATGACATAGTCTAAGTAGTTTTTTTGTATAATGAAGTGTGCCCCAACTTGAAAAAATACACATGACAACTTGTATAGTTGTTATGTTAGTAAAATGTTAAATTAATGATACACATATGACAATTTAATGTGTTAAAAATAGGCTTTATTGGAAATATATCATTTTTTCATGTAAATAGTAAGCGTGCTCAATTGTTGAAAATTGTAAAATTTTGAAAGAACAATTATATTTTTTACATTTTTTTTGGTGAAAAAATTTAATTAATTTATACTTGTCAATTAAAGTGAAATTATTTTTATTGACTTTCAAATAATTAATCCAAAAATGAATTACATTCCAATTGAAATTAATACCCGCCCTTCAAATTTTATCACTGCTCCTTGTTCCGCACCATTAGAACTTATAGATAAAGACAAGATAATTCACCCTAGTATTCAAATGGAAATTCAATGCAATTTGCTTGACAAACAAACACCAAAATGTGAACTATCTGCAGAAAATGAAAACAACCCTGTTGTAAAAATCATTATGCAAGATAGGGAAAAAAGAGTTGGGTTGAAGAATACAATTGAGAGTGTGGAAAATATGGCATCAGATGTGCAGTGTTCAATGCAAAATTCTAGAAGTGGGAGATATTGGATAGTGTAATGTCTGAGGATATACAATAATCCACATTAAGACCTGGTTATTTCAATTTTATTTATATTTCAATATATTATGTAAAAGTTGCCGCAAGTGCAATGACAATGAGCTCAATTGGTAATCTCATCCAGAAGAGGGACTCATAAAATGAAACTGTGGGATAAAGCTAAAGAGAACCCATAAACCTCTATATTTTTAATTGTGTTGAGGCCTGGAAAATCACAGGTAACAACAGTTAGGGATTCTCCCCAGTAAACATTCCCAACTAGCCCGTTACTGTTTGGTATGGGGAATCCGTCGGGTTTACGATCCAGCTACCATAGGTCAAGTAACAAAAATAAAGGGTTTTACCGGTTATGACTCGGTCCACCGTGTATTTTTTTAGTTTTTTGTATTTAATTATGAGATGCAAGTGCCTATCTAAAAAATGCAGATTGATAGAGAATACAAAGAGCGGTCACAATGTGCTATGTAGGTTCTTACCTCTCATCTTAACTCTCTCGCATCTAACTACACACAGCAAGAAAAAACTAAAACTAACTATCTAACCTATCCCTAGGGAGCAAGATTATTATTCATCAATGAGTAATGTGTTTTGTGCATGCATTAAGAAAAATCACAGATAGTTGTTACTTATTTCGAAACACATGAACATTTATAGATACATGAAAAACTAGATAGCTAATTGTTTATGAACAACATTCATTACTCACAGTGGAAAATTCATAGAATAAAGTAGAGCGCATTCATAACAAGAACATAGGTTCAAAGACTTAGAACGATCTCAGAGTTAATGGATAAAAGTGGAAAACAAAATAGTTCACATTCAACAAATCCATAGCACAACATTTGAAACCTTCCACAAAGCTTTATCCAACAGGAAACTTGTAATTTCTTTATTGCAAAAGGAAATAGTTCTTCATACAACATACTCTCACAAATATATCTGGTTAAAAGTCCCCTTGACTCTATCTAACTCTCCTATACATATACTACAAGAAAAACTCTTAGGCTGCCCCTCGGTGACCTTTGGGCTTCCCCAAACCATTCAGTCCAATGATTTTGTCTTTTAGTGAGTGCTCATGATTTATACAATACGTTACATTTCATATTAATATTTTAAGAGAACTTTATAAAAAGGCACCATCTTGGTAACTGATTAAGTTTTCCCAAGCCTGGGCCTTTGCTACTATCGATCTGTTTGAGATCTCAGACCCTTACTTTCTTCCCCTCTCTCTTCATCTCTGCTTCTTCATTCTCTTTCTCTACCTTCCTTGCTTCCTCCTTTCTTTTGCTTTGTCTTCTAGACATATCATCTCTAGAACAACAATTACCCTGTCATGAATAACCAGTTCTTACATCAATTAGCATTTGAAAAAGTAATGCAAGCTGTATTAAAACATACATCTTGTAAAGTGAACTATAAAAAATATTAATGCATGAAGATAAAAAATGATAATGCAATGAAAATATATCCCTTTTGTATCTTGAACTCTGCTAAATCCTCTGTCCAAACTAAAATCACAAGCCCGAAAAACAAACTCTTTACTCAATCTAGGCCACCTTTGGACCAATTCGACATCCTCCAATGAAAGCATGAGAGCTGACAAAAGTAACCGCCATAAAAAAATAGGGTAAAAGCACACGAGAAAGGCAGGAAAACCCTCACTGGCGGGAAAAATAATAAGCAGTCGGATGGTAAGTGCACTAAGGAGCTGCAACGATGGAAGACATAAGGACTATGGCTTCCACAACAAAAGGACATCATCAACGATCGAAAGAATGAGGGACTAGCTAGAAATGCATCGGCAGATAAATCAACTAAAAATTGGAAAGATAGTGTGAACGATCGCTGCAACAACACATGCCAAACTGACTATGGACCCCACAAATCACGAAACCATCGACGATCAGAACAACTAAATATCATGCATTGGAAAAGAAAAGGGCTAGTCCTCCGATCAAATGTCAAAAACAGTTCTGAATAGCGAAAAGAAAACAAATCATTTTAAAAATAGAAACTCATGGAATCAATAAATATATGGACTTCCGTCGGGGTGCTTGCAATCTACCATCCAAAATTGTGGCAACGCAAAGGACTAATGCTCCAATCATGTGAAAACAAAAAATGTCGATAGTCAAAATTTTTGAAAAAATAAACAAAGGAGGTAAAAACCATCGGCAAAAAACATGATTGTCCATCGGGACATTCATAATTTACCTTCCACAACGGCGGCTATGTAAATAACTACTACCCCGATTCACCCTCCGACATCGATAAAGGAAATCAATCCATAAGTCAAAACTTCAAACTTCACAGTCAAAATCATTTGTGGACAAAAAATAATCATTCATCCTTTGAAAGTGGTAAACAGTTGAACTCAATTCAAACTCAGGAAAATCCAAAATTGTAGCAAAGGAACAACCGAGTTTAGGGAACCAATAAAACCAAGCAAGATAAAATCAACAAGGAGGGTCCAAAATTTTAAAAATTTGGGAAGAAAGCTGCAACTGCAACAATTGGTGACCATCTGGTGAACCCAGATCTCTGGAAAAATTCTTCTTTGAGCAATAGACTATTTTGACAATAAATACCACCATGCTGAATTCCTGTAGATGTCTAGATTTCCCAAATGACAAATGTATGCACTTTAATCATTGATATCAATCCAATTTAGGGATCATGGGAACCAAGATTTAAAAGTCTAGATAACTATTTTCAGGCCAGGAATATGAATTTCATTTTTTACCACTGTCTTCAGGTAATTTCCATCTTGGATGCCACATGATTGTAACATATGGTAAACATAAATATTCATTTGTTCCTCATTCCCATGCCATTTTGCACCTTCTATGCTTTTGGACCTTTTTTTCATTTTTGAGTCCTCCTGCATGCTCTTCTTTCTAAATTTTTATTCAGGCTCCTCTATCCATAGTGTCCTTTTGTGTGAGAGATGTATTTAATTTTCAGCTCACGGATGGAGAAGAACTTTGGTAATTTTGTACTCATTTGGTTTAGTACTTTGTTTTGATACATATTTCTTTCTTAGGATTTTTTTAACTCTTATTTTCCTTTTGGATTTCAATTCTTGGCATGGGATCATTTATATATAATATACCATTTACCCTGCTTCCATTCCATGGGTGTTTTGGTGTCACCCCCTAAGCCATTTTTTAAATGTGAGATGGATGGAACCTCGAAATAGTATTCCAGACCTTTTGGTCCTGAGTTATTTTACAAGGATTAAGTAGGACTTCAATGTGTTCATATCCATTTAAGAAAACTGCTAAACTAGAAGAAATTCTTTCAGATAAAACAAAAGTACACAGTCTTATAGTCAAGGATTTTAGTTAATCCAGAATTCTGATGCTCTCCATTTAGCTAAAAGTTTTCTTCTTTTATTTAAATCCTTCAAAATCTAAAAAACTACTGAAATAAGGTAGATAAAAAATAAACAACTAAATCAGTTTATTTATGTACAAAACAAAAACAAAAATCAGGAAAAATAAGGTTTGAGAACTGAACCATTAACTGGTAAGTTCTCTTCCCACCCCTGTAAATCTTGCAATTTGTAGGTTGGGGGGCCAAGTTTTGCTGCAATCTGAAAAGGGCCTACCACAGGTGATCTCACTTAAGAACCAGATCTCCCACTTCAAATTCCTTTTTTCCAGCTTTATGTTTATCAAAACACCATTTCACTAGTTCCTGTTGATGCTTAAAACATTCTTTGGCCCTGGAACTAGACTCTTCCGCCTTCAAAATATTATAGATTCTAATTTGCAATATTTCGTTATCTATGCCTCTAGACTCTTGGGCTATTACGGAAGATGGTAGCATAATGTTGGGAGGAAGGATAGCTTCTTTTCCATAAACAAGGGTATATGGTGACACACCTAAGGAATTCTTGGGTGTGACCCTATTAGCCCAAAGAGCATTCGGTAATGCTAAATGCCAACTTCTCTAGTTTTCTATCACAGTATTTTTTAAGATCCTAATCAGATTCTTTTTTGTAGATTATGCCAAACCATTCCCTTGTCGGTAGTAGTTTGTAGAATAGTGCAACTTAATTCCTCTTTCGTGAGCAAAATCAGTTAATCTAATAGAAGAAAAATAAGTAGCATTATCGAAAACTAGGGAAATTGGAACCCCAAACCTGGTCATAATATGATCTTGCAAGAAATCCATGACCACATCTTCATTCACTTTACGTAACGGAATTGCCTCGACCCATCTAGTGAAGTAGTCAGTTGCTGTCAAAATATATTTGTGTTGCAAGGAATAATTTGGTTTTATCTCACCAATGATATCAATCCCCCATTGCTCAAATGGTTATGTTATCATCACAGGCTTCAATGGTCCTGCTGATTTGGCTTGTCTTCCTCCATAGCCCTGGCAGATATCACACTTTCTGACATGGGCATGCATGTCCTTAAATAGTGTGGGCCAATAGTATCCATCTCTAAGAATATTATGGGTTTTTGTATCTCCAGAAAAATGACCTCCAGCAGGTCCATCATGTAACTCTATTATGACCTTTTTTGCATCTTTTTTCTCTAAGCATCTGAGAAGGACTCCATCATAATTATTCCTAAATAAAATTCCATCAATGATATGATATGAATTTGATTTAAGGCACAACGCTCTTCATTTTTTGGCATTCCAATGTTCTTGCAACAATCCTTCCTGAAGGTAATGAACAAGGTCTCGATACCAGGAATATGGAGCTGTGAAAAGAGGACATACATCCATCATATGTAATTCTTCTTCATTTTCCCAATCATTTTCTTCATTGTTTTTACCTCCATCCATTAATTTGCACAGTCCTTTCCTTTTAACTATGGATGCTGGTTTGAATTCGAGGTCATATTCTTGTAAAGTTGTTACCCAGTTTCCTCTTCTTTCACCTAATCCTTTTTTTACGAAAAGAGACCTTACAGCTGGGTGTGGAACTATTACCTTCGTCTGATTCTTAAGTATGTACAACCTAAATTGTTTTACTACTTTGAAGATTGCATAAGCTTGTTTATTGATAGGTGAGTAATTCAATTTGTCTCCCTATAGATCAGTGCTCATAAATGAAATGGGGTACTCATCTCCCCCATCTTCCTTTTGAGTAAGCGTAGCTGCCAATGAATCGTCATATGTGAAAGTGTACAAAATAAAATCTTTTTCGAAGTTTGGACTTTTGAGAGATGGTGCATGAGCAATAGATGTCTTTCTTTTACTGAATTCATTCTTCTCTACATCAGTCCACTTTAATTGTATAGTTTATTTCACCATTTGCTACAAAGGTTTAACAATTTGAGTGAAATCAGGTACAAGCCTTCGCACAAAATTTATTGTCCCCATGAATGATTGCATACCTTTTTTGTTACGGGGTAAAGGGATATGTTCTATGGCTTTGATCCTTTCTAGTTCTATGGAGATCCCCTTTTTAGAAACCACATGACCCAGTAGCTTTCCTTCTATAACCGCAAACACACATTTCCTTGGATTCAATCAGATGCCATATTTTCGACAATGCCAGAAAATTTGTTTTATATGGAATGCATGTTCTTCTCTCTTATTTGAAAATATTGTGACATCGTCGAGATATACTAAAACACTATGGCCAATTAGATCATGGAAATCTATATCCATGGCCCTCTGGAAAGTAGCTCCAGCATTTATGAGTCCAAAGGGCATCCTTCTGTAAGCAAAAGTTCCCCACTTTGTTCTAAATGTAGTTTTTAGTCTATCTTCTTCACCTACTAACACTTGATTATAGCTAGAGAATCCATCTAATAATGAAAATAACTCTTAACCCAAAACCATCTGCAATATCTGCTCCATGGGTGGGACTAGATATTTGTCTTTATCCGAAGCACGATTTAGGTTTCTGAAATCCACACATAGCCTGATCTCTCCATATTTATTCCTTACTGGTACCAAATTTGAAACCCATTCCGAGTGTATGACTTTGAATATAATTTTTACATTCAATAATTTTTTCACTCCACTCTGAATTACAGGCTCCAGTTTTGGATGCATCTTCCTCAAAGGTTGCTGATAAGGATTGACTCCAAATCTTATAGGAATGACATGTTGTATAATCTTGGTGTCATATGTTTTAAGCTCTTCATATGTCCAGGAAAATACATTTTTGTACTGTCTGAACAAACTAATGAACTTATTTCTTTCACCCGAGGAACAACACTTTCCCAAATTTACATATTTGGGTTTAACTTTAGTTCTCAAATTTATCAGCTTGAATTGCAAAGACGAGCTATGAGTCTTGGCATTTGCCGGTCTTCTAAATTTGTTGTCTAAATCAAACATGCGCTCTAAGGTCCCGACACCTTTAGGAATGAAGTTATCGAATTTTAGCGTAGCTTGGTGTTCTTCATCATTGATAATTTCCCCTTTGAAATTTTCATCATTTATCAAACATTCCAAGATTTGTTGATCATCATCAAAAAATCATAGATTAGTAATCATGTCTGGAACCGAAGGCCTGAAAAGTAATTCAACAGAACACTTGTTATTTGAAGGTACAATCCTTGTAGCTGAGGTAGCTAAAAAGTCAGTTGCTGCATTCTTAAGTCTAGGAATGGATACAATATTAAATGCATAAAAAATTGTCAGCAAATACCGCACTTCATTATGATAAGATTTTAAATGAGGTGAGATGCAATGTATCTGTTTTCGAGTTTTCTTTACAATTATTCCAGAATCCCCATACACTTTCATATTTTCTACTTTTAATTCAATTGCTTTTCTTAGTCCCTTAACTAATGCTTCATATTTGGCTGTGTTATTAGTACATTCAAACTCTAATCTTCATGAAAGAAAATGTTTATTTTTCTTTGGATCAATTAGGACACAGCTAGCTCCTTATCCTTCCAAAGTTTTAGATCCATAAAATAAAAGTGTCCAAAAACTATCTACTTCTACTGTACTTGAATAAAAAACTACATCTAAAACTAAGTCTACTATTTTACAGTCAAATTCATCAGCCCGTGAAAATCGAAGGAGATCGGGCTGTGGGTCTACTGTACCGCTGGATTCTTCTACTTGGTAATTTCCCGATTCAATCTCAATAAAGTAATTTCCCAACACACAATTCACTAGTTCATTCTTACCCTCCAACTAAGTAATATTGTGCTTCATATGGGGCTCTCTTAATACTTTTATTTGATTGGGACTTCCCTTATAAGGAAACCACAGATGTGACCAATCTGATGCAAAATATCCATTTAGCTTTGCTGACCAATCCCGACTCAAAACAAGTCCATAAGCCTTAGGTATGTTTACTACTACAATATCGATGAACTGACATACCTTTTCATTTGAAGATAGTCAAATCAAAACATCCTCCATTTCCCCAATTACCTTCACAACTGTTCTTTCTAACTAAATGGCCTACAAAGTAGATGGTTTAGGTTGTCCATTTATATTCTTACATACTGGAAGTGGCATAACATTCACTGATGCCATTGAGTCTCCTAAAAAATTGTGCACGTTATGGTTGAATATTTCAAAAGTTAGGAGAAATGGTGGGGTTTTGCATTTAGATTTACCTCCCACACTTGCTTCACCAATTTCTTCTTCTTCGGGTTGATTGTCAGTGGGAATATTTTCCTCTGGTACTTCAAGTCCCTTTAACAATTTTTCTTTATGCTGAGGCATATTACACCTTTCAAACAGTGATATATTTTCCTTGTCCCTTTTAATATCTTCCACAATATTATATTCCATCTTATGTTCTTCGAGATTCTTCTTTACATTATCAATTTTTTCTTCGACGGGCTTAACAAACATGTTAATTTTCTTTGGATTTTGACTCGTAATGGTAAATTCAGGTATTTTATCAGCTGTGGTGCTCTTCTAAATTTTCTTTACATTCTCTTGAAGTCTCTTCATTTTCAAGAGTACTGATCTGTCCTCTTTTATCAAACCTTGACTTCTTGGTGTCACATTTGTTTCCGATATCTCCCCCTATTTCAAATAGCCTTCTTCTTCGGTATCAAACATCGAGACACGGTCCAATAAAACCAGAGAATCCTCTTTTTGTTTTTCTATGGGTTGCTTATTATTTTCTTCCTCATCATCAACTTCTGTTAGTTTGGAGTCCAATAGCTGATTCATTACTAATTTCATCGAATTGATCCATTGGGGGCAATTTTTTTCAGAATGAGGCTGCTGATGAAAGGTGCAAAAATTATCCATACCTACCTCTATTAAATTCATTGATGTAGGACTGTGTGGAGGAGGTTTAGATTGATTTTTTTCCTCTCTCCTTTTATAGTAAGGCTTATAATATTTCTGAGCTTCTTTTTCCTTTTCGAAATCTATTATTCTGTTGGATAGCTTCTGCATCATTTTCACCATCCCTTTAAAGTCATGTGATTTCTCATCCTTAGGCTTAGTCAGTAACAACGCTTTATTACCAAAAGTTTTTTCTCCCGACTGCTCAAGATAATCTTCTATGCTCTCTTTTTAAGATTCTACCCTCTTTGCTTCTTCATAAGTTTCTGACAATGTAGGTTTGACTGACATTTTAGCAAACATAACCAAGTTAGGCCCCGGAGCTGAAGTATAGTATTCACTCAAAACTTTATCAGATGGTTTATCAGTTGCAGAAAATTTATTTAGATAAGCAGCAAACCTTTGAGTAAAACTATGCACTTTTTATTTTCTTTCTTTCTTTAAAGCGCATAACCTCTTCATTAATGTTGCATGAGTTTTTTGGACTGCATACTTACGTCTAGATATTCTTTCAAATGTATCCCAGTATGTGATTGAGTTTGCAGGCAGAGAAAAATACCATGAGGATGCTGCTCCTTTCAGGGTATGTGGAAATAATATGCAAACTACATCTTCATGTTATCCAACCCTTAGTCCTTCTATAGCCAAGTAAACGCTTTGAAAATGATCATCTACCAAAATATTTTTGCTTGGTTCAAACTTAGGCAACATTTTCTCAAAATCTTGAGGTAAGTCATGCAAAGGGGGTGCCAGTTTTAAAGGTGACCTATCCCTCCAAGCAGGTGGTCGATTTGGTGGGTTGGGTGGCTAATTTGCATTTACATTTTCCATGAGTCTGGGTGGAGAATGAGGTGGTGAGTGAATAGGGGTATGACTAAGGTGTATCTGGGTCCAATTGATTCAAAGCTTGAACAACTTCCTATAAGGTTGTTTCTACTAGTTCTTCAAAATATCCAACCAACACTGCGTCTTCCACTATAGGACGGTGTTTCGTTCGATATTCTCTTCTGGGTAAGACAGGAATAATTGGTAATCATACAATCTTCTTCACATATTCCCTAGTATACCTTCTCAGCTGATTAAATACTTCATTATCGATAGAATACATATGCTCTTTACCCTTCTTTTCAGCAATTGGATTGGGAAACAGACTGCTTTAAGAACTATCACCGATGGAATAATCTCAAGAAATAAGTTTCCTCGGTCAGCCATGCACTGGCTACCCTACTTCTAGTGCCAAAAAAAGTGTTGAGGCATGGAAAATCACAGGTAACAATAGTTAGGGATTCTCCCTAGTAAACGTTCCCAACTAGCCTATTACTATTTGGTATGGGGAATCCTTCCGGTTTATGGTCCGGCTACTGTAGGTCCAGTAGCAAAAATAAAGGGTTTTGCCGGTTACAACCCGGTCCACCATGTATGTTTTTAGTTTTTTGTATTTAAGTATGAGATGCAAGTTCCTATCTTAAAAATACAGATTGATAGAGAATACGATGGGCGGTCATAGTGTGATGTGCAGGTTCATACCTCTCATCTTCACTCTCTCGCATCTAAACCACACACAACAATAAAAAACTAAAACTAACTATCTAACCTATCCCTAGGGAGAAATATTATTATTCATCAATGAGTAATGTATTTTGTGCATGCATTAAGAAAAATCATAGATAGCTGTTAGTTATTTCAAAACACATGAACATTTATATATATAAGTACAATGAGATAGCTAGTTGTGTATGAACAACATTCATTACTCACAGTGGAAATTTCATCGAATAAACTAGAGCGCATTCATAACAAGAACATAGGTTGAAAGAGCTACAACGATCTCACTGTTAATGGATAACAGCTGAAAATGAAATAGTTCACATTCAGCAAATCCATAGCACAACATTTGAAACCTTCCACAAAGCTTTCTCCAAGAGGAAACTTGTAATTTCTTTATTTCAAAAGGAAATAGTTCATGTTACAACATACTCTCACAAATCTATCTGGGAAAAAGTTCCCTTGACTCTATCTAACTCTCCTACACTTATACTACAATCAAAACTCTTGGGCTACCCCTCGGTGACCTTTGGGCGTCCCCAAACCGTTCAATCCCATGATTTTGTCTTTTAGTGAGTGCTCATGATTTATACAATACGTTACATTTCAGATTAATATTTTAAGAGCACTTTATAAAAAGGGACCAGCTTGGTAACTGATTAACTTTTCCCAAGCCTAGGCCTCTACTGCTATTGATCTATTTGAGATCTCAGACCCTTAATTTCTTCTCCTCTTTCTTCATCTCTGCTTCTTCATTTTCTTTCTCTTCCTTCTTTGCTACCACCTTTCTTCTGCATTGTCTTCTAGACATATCTTCTCTACAGTAGCAATTACCCTGTCATGAATAACCAGTTCTTAGATCACTTATCCTTTGAAAAAGTAATGCAAACTGTATTAAAACATACATCTTGTAAAGTGAACTATCAAAAATTTTAATGCATGAAGAGAAAAAATGATAATGCAATGAAAATCCTACCCTTTCGTATCTTGAACTCCGCTAAAGCCACTGTCCAAACTAAAATCACAAGCTCTAAAAAAAACTCTTTACTCAATCCAGGCTGCCTTTGGACCAATTCGACATCCTCCGATGAAAGCATGAGAGGTGACAAAGGTAACTGCCATCGAAAAATAGGGTAAAAGCACATGAGAAAGGCGGGAAAACCCTCACCAATGGGAAAAATACTAAGCAGTCGGATGGTTAGTGGACTAAGGAGCCCCAACGGCGGAACACATAAGGACTACGGATTCCGCGACAAAAGGAAATCATTGGATATCGGAAGAATGAGGAACTAGATATAAATGCATTGATAGATAAATGAACTAAAAATCGGAAATATAGTGCGAACGATCGCCGCAACAGCAGACGCCAAAATGACTACGGACCCCGCAAATCATGAAACCGTTGGCGATCAAAACAACTAAAGATCATGCATCAGCAAAGCAAAGAGCTAGTCCTCTGATCAAATGTCAAAAGAAGTTTCAAATAGTGAAAATAAAACAAATCATTTTAAAAACAAAAATTCACAGAATCGGCAAAGATATGGGCTTTCGTCGGGGTGCTTGCAATCTACCATCCAAAATGGCAGCAATGCAAAGGACTAATACTCCAATCGTGAGAAAACAGAAAATGTCGATAGTCAAAAGTTTTGAAAAAATAAACAAAGGAGATAAAATCCATCGGAAAAAAACATGACTGTCCATCGGGACATTCGTAATTTACGTTCCGCAACGACGGCTGTGTAAAGAACTACTGCCACGATTCACCCTCCGACAGTGATAAAGGAAATCAATCAATAAGTCAAAACTTCAAACTTCATAGTCAAAATAATGTGTAGACAAAAAATAATCTTTCATCCTTCGAAAGTGGTAAACAATTGAACTCAATTCAAACTCAGGAAAATCCAAAATTGTAGCAAAGGAACAACCGAGTTCAGGGAACCAATAAAACCAGGCAAGATAAAATAAAAAAGAAGGGTACACAATTTTAAAAATTTGGGAATAAAGTTGTAGTTGCAACAAATTGTTACGAGAAAATGTTTCCACTTGCTGTTAGGTTTCTTAGTGTGCTTGAAAGCTCATGTTTGGACATGACTGCAACTACCATCACTCTGTAATCTTCAACTTGTAAAGACAAATTTGAACAGTATTGAGAAATTAATCTTGAAATCCCCCAAGACATACTGGCATGAGAATTTCGCTCAATGGAGTATGACTACCCAATACATAATGCATTTCAATTCGATGGGTTGTTCATCAAACAACAACACTTTAACTAAACTCATCTATGTCCAAGGCTTCAATGGCACAAGGTATGTTTCAATATATACGGCCATCCCAAAAATTTTCAATTTATTGTTTTTGATTTTAGTTGATATTCGAATGATAAAATTTTATCCCTAGAACTTTGAAATTGATTCAGAAATGGGTTTTTTTGGTTGAATTTGATCACCCTTTTTTTAAATTAAAATTTGTGTATAATCCTAGAACTCTGAAATTGCTCAAATGCAAGCTAAAGATGATGCTAACTTGGAAAAAGGATTATCCAAGTAGTCTGGTTAAAAAACACTTATAAAAGAGAGTATGGATAGCCCCTCCATCCTTTTTTCATTGTTAAGGTTCTTGCTTGAGTTCTTAATTTCAATCTGATGCACCTAATTTCCTCCTCTTTTGGTATCTAGTAGGTATGTTCTTCAGTCACCAGAGCTTGTGATTTGAACGTAGTATCTGTGGTGTTCAACATTACAATTAACTGGTAAATATGTTTTCTTCAGCTATAAGAGCCCGTGATTTGTTGGGAGAGCATGTTGTTTGAAGGTTTTGGATACCTGCCCATGGAGTTCCTTATTTGTTGTTCTTCGTTTGCGGGTAAGAAATCTTTGAACTTTCAAGATCTATAATTTGAGCCATGTTTGACTATTTTATGTTTAGTGATAAAACCTCCATTTTTTTTCAACGAATATATGACTAATATTTTGGATACCCCATCGCAGTTTGCGACAATGGCTGTGTTTTAGGTGTCTGATATGTGGTGTATGTTAATGAACTGTTGCTGCCATAGTGGGTGTTTGGGTGGCAGATATCTCATATATTTGATCCATTTGTAGTTTATTTAGTCCTAAACCTTTGAAGCGGCTTGAAGACATGTCCATTCCAATGGTTAGTGTAGGTTGTGATATAGCTTATGTATTTTTTTTCAGAATATATTGACGAAGTAACGTTGGTTCCCAAAAAAATACATCTGTTTTAGTGCGTCGAGTTCCAAGAAGACCTCGCATTCAAATTGTGACAGAGAAGAAAGAAGAGCACACTCTTTCACCTCTCTGCCAGTTTAGGTTATATTTATAGTTTTTTCAATGTAAATGGTGGCTTCAAGTTTGCAGTGAATTTATTTGGATATGCTACCAGTTCCTATAATTTAGTCTGGTGTATGAATTATGTTTCAACTTTCTCAGCATTAGGAATTTATGATTTTGTGGTTCAGATTTAGCTAGACTAATACATATGACAAATGAATCATCCTGAGATTAGAATTATAATTGTTGTTATTTGGAGGACAAAATAAATTCAAAAACCCAAAGATCAAGCTTTAGTAACTAACTTATGGGTTTCAGACTTTCTGATTCTTCTCAGTTCAAATTTGTAAGGATACACACCTTTGTACTTATCAAAGGCAATGACTATCTATCACTGAAGACTACATAATAGATTATTAATTATTCATAATTTAAACATGCAGCCTGATGATTCAGAGTGGGATGAATTTGGTAATGATCTCTATTCACTACTTGAAGTGCCTCAAGCAATACATATAGCACATTCACAACCAGTGTTTACAAATAAAGCTGACGAAGAAAGAAAGATTAAGGCTCTTGTTGATTCAACTACATTGGAGTGGCAATAGTGATACATCTATGGGTTATTTATAATGTCATTTTTGGTGCATTTATTGGGAATAATTTGAGGGATAAGATTAATAGGAGAAAATAGGTTGGAGTATAACAAACACTACTTTCATGTGTCTTCCTTACACTTCCAGCTATCTTTGTAGGAAAACCCAGGAAGGATATGATGGAAGAGGATATGGCAGAGGTGCGGGAGGAAGGGGTCTAGTAGGAAGAGGATTAGGTAAATATCTTAGGATTGTTGTTTATATTTCATTAGCTTAGTGTTATTACTAGAATTTTGAGATATTATTTTTTTTCTTATTTCATGGGAGGTCAACTTTCCAATGTGTTTTTGGCTTATGTGCTCTTTTATTGTCACGTTTTATTAAATGTACAATAGCAACAATGCGATATTTTCATTTATGTTCTCATCCTCTCAAGGATTCAATATTCCTATGCATTAATTAGTTTTCCGGGATGATTATAATTGATTCTTATTATTTTCGGGGTCTGGGTTTTACAACTATACAAATGTGCACACTTAAAAGTTGTTCAATTATTTTTAACAACATTTTGATGCGTTAGCTAATACAAAATTGATGTCCTTAATTTGAACTTGAATTTGGCACTAAACTTGCTTAAGCAATATGACCAAGGTTTAATTCTTTTAATGAATGAATAAACGATGATGTGGGTGGAGAAGAGAATACGAATGAACCAAGAACGATATTTTCCCTTGAGAATTGTACTGGCAATGAAATTTATTTTTCATGGAGGCTGGAGGATGTTGGAGGAATTCAGGTTAGTCTTTTGTGAAGGATGCATGTAATTAGATGGAAGGTAGATGTTTGTTTGATAGGTTGTACTGTGGAATCTTGTTCCTGTAACATCAATTTTGACAATGAGGGTTATACAATTAAATTTTAACAAAGTTCAAGGAAATATATGATACTATCAAAAAATACAGTCATACAGTAATGTCCATACAAAGTTATAATATATATTATTCACTTTCAAACCACAATGATGGTATTCTTAAGTTTTAAAAAGTGGCATTAGTTTTGTCTTCAATTGGGCCCATAATAACATGGAAGTTATGAATTTGAGATAAAGAACTTTCAAAATTGACATTAGTTTTATGTTTTCAATTGGGACCGTATTAATGTGGAAGCTATGAATATGAGATAAAGCATTGACTGCAAGGAGTTAGAAAAAATTTATTACCTAAAAATTTGAATTTTATGAATACATTTATGAAGATATTAATACCTCAAACTTTTCCTTTTTTCATTGAAGTAAAATTATCTTAGATGAATGAATTTGACCTAATGTGGATAAAATCCATTCTTATGCATATTGACAGATGAATTTCAATGACAGGAACTACATTGAGTATTTGTTTCAAAGAAACTTGGGAAACACAATCATGATCATACTCTATTTTAAAAAAAACTTAATTATAATATTTAAGAGATTGTCATTATGGGCAAACCATACTACATATCATGGGAAAAATTGAATCGAAAGGTTTATTGTCTATGAAGCAAATTCAGAGTAGACATGTGAGATTTCATTTGTAATTTATACGATACTAAAGGGAACTACGTGCAAGTACAAAGCTCAGAATTCTCCTAGAAACTTGAAAGGTTTGAAGTGCATGTTAGGTCTAGTTAATACTTACAATAAAAGAGAATCCAATCCAAATAAAGTGGTTTCTCCACCTATGAGTTTAATTAATGGTCAAATAGAAATATGGCCAAAACTTGTTTCACTCTAGTTATGTTCATAGTTGGATAGCACTGTAGAAAACCATGAATGTTGACTCTTTGAGTAAAGATAGTTTTCCTTTTGTATTAACTGGTAGAGATGATGAATGTATAAATTTTGCTTTCACCTTTGTGAATCTTGCTTAGATTTGGATGGGTAGTTTAGGTCTAAAGTCATTTTATGATGAATTAATGATGCAGGGCATGGAATGGAATAGAAAACACCACCACAAGGATATTTTTGTCATAGATGTAAAGTTCCTGGTATGTTCATCATGTCTAGTAACTTTGTAAGCCAGTTGTTCATTAAGATTATGGATAATGGGCTAGATATGGGTTCTCACCATGTTATTTGTTTTCTTTAGAACATTTCATCCAACATTGTCTGACAAAAAGGGATCCCAATTGTGGGTGTGATAATTATGGGGAATCCTAGTGCCAGGTGTCTGCTACTGCGCAAGTCAAGGTGTGTCTACCACTGATCAGACTTGGAAGGTAGTGAAGGAGAGTGTGTTTAGGACATTTAAATTGAGGCAATTGGAGCTTGCATTCTAATCATACTTGGGGAACTGCAAATGGATGCCTAGAATGAGGAAGCTACCAAGTTATTCAATGTAGAAGATGAGGAAGAGAATTGTCATGGGGCGGATGGGAAGAAGATATATATGGAGAAGAATGGGCATTCATCAGTTAAAAATAGAAGCTAGTTTGAGTCCACATTGTCATCATTCAAGGAGGATAGTTCCTACATATTAGATATGAAGAAATCAAAGAAGAAGGTGTTGTAAGAATTAAAATTGAGGATTGAGTCTACAATTAAATCCAATGAGTTCCTTTTGGAAGGACTTGGTTCTAATGGTAATCATGATGCTGCAGAAGCAGGCAATAATGGCATGAACGATGATAGACCCACTAAGCAAAACCCTGATCAGAATGAAAATGGTAATGAGAATAATGACCAGAATGTTAGTGGGAATGAAAAGCTTACTTTAGAGGTTTTGGAGAGTTGTCATGATAATGTTAATATGTGGGGAATTCCACTGCTTCACTCAAAGGGTGGTGATAGGAATAATTTTATACTTTTGAAATTTCTTCATGCTAGAGACTTCATGGTAAATGATGCATTCATCATGTTGCAAAATAGTGTGGCATGGAGGAAGGCATTTGGAACTGACTATATACTTGAAGAGGATCTGAAATTCGATGAGAATCTTGATTCAGTGGCCTTCATGCACTATTTTGATAAGGTGGGACATCCTCTGTGCTACAATGACTATGGGATTTTTTGAGACAAGGAGCTCTATCAAAAGATATTTTGAGATGATGAGAAGCTGGAGAATTTTCTGAGGTGGAGGGTCCAAATTCTGGAGAAGGGCATCAAACTCATTGAATTCAATCCTGGTAGTGTCAATGCCATGGTTCAGATCACACATCTTAAGAATATGCCCAAGAAAGAAATGAGAGCTGCATCAAACTAAATTCTTGCTCTTTTTGAAGATAACTACCCAGAGATGGTAGCAAGGAAGGCTTGTAACTACCCAAAATACATATGTTTTTTCCTTTACCAAGATTGCTTCGATCAATATATTTTATATGCCTATTAATAAACATAAATATGACGTTAGATTTCATAGTAGATCTGGTGTTTGTGTGTTTTGGAACACTAAAAATTGAATTTTTTGATGAATTTTTAGATATATGTTACTGGACAAATGGTTGTTAATGTCAAATCACATATATCTTTGGCCCTGATTGAAAAAGGCTAAAAGTTACAACATATATTTTACAAAGATATTTTTTATATGATTGTTCTAATAGAGATATTTAGCCAGATCTGTTTTTATATGCTTTGTTGTATGTACTAAACAATGCGATAATTTTCCACTAAATAATTGAGTATGGACATTCGACTATTAGTTACTGTTTCATATTCATTTTTACTATGAAAATGCATTAGTTTCCCATAAAATTTTATGCACAATGAGTACATGGACATATTCAACGTCTTGTTTATCTTCTTTCTTTTGTTTTTCTTTATGGAAGTGCATTTAGAGAAATGTCAAGATGGGATGCACTGCAAGGAGGGTACTTCCTTTGGATCAACTGCATGAAAGGTATCTATTCAATCAAAATTAAATCAAAATCACATTAGGTTTCCATTGGGCCTCTTTCTTTATGATGTTCATACCATTTGGGTGCCAGAGCAGACCACAGCTAGAATCGAGACCTGGTAAATGGTTTAACACTTTTCCAATCTCACCAGTTAAATGCCTATTAGCTATTGTTTTCTGGTGCCCATGTCCTCCAATTATTATTTTTACTTATCCTAATGATTAAGAGAGTCTATGCAATGTTGGTATCTGTGAGGAGCTAACATGTATTTGTGTGATGTTTCAGTAAGTGAAGAACACTTCCCTCAAGATTTCCTTTTTCTATATGCATTTCTTGTTTTGTTTTATGATCCTATTGAATCATAGATTTTTTTATCTCAGTAATCCACTTTTCTGACCTTTTAAGTTCATCGTTATTGTCCTCCCCATCCAAGTTTGCATGGTTCAAAGATGGAGGAACATATACACTGAGGTCTTTGTTTGATCACAATCTGCCACTGGGAGTATTGTTTTTCATGGTCAAGATAGGCCCCACTTTTTTTTTCCCAAGGAAAATATTGTGGAAACAAGAGCTCTATCAGAAGATCTTTGGAGATGAGGAGAAGCCGAAGATGTTTCAGAGGTGGAGGGTCCAAATTCTGGAGAAGGGCATCAAACTTCTTGACTTCAATCCTGGTGGTGTCAATTCCCATTTCCATGATTTAGATCATAGATCTTAATAATATGCCCAAGAAATAATTGAGAGCTGCATCAAACCAAATTCTTGCACTTTTTCAAGATAACTACCCAAAGATGGTAGCAAGAAAGTTTTGTAACTACCCAAAATACATATGTTTTTTCCTATACTGAGCTTTATTCAATCAATATATTTTATATGCATGTTAATGAATAAAAGGATGATGTTAGATTTCATAGTAGATCTGGTGTTTGTGGGTTTTGGCACACCAAAAATTGAATATTTTCATGAATTTTTAGATATCGATTACTTGACAAATGGTTGCTGGTGTCAAATCACATATATCTTTGGACCTGATTGAAATAGGATAAAAGTTACAAAATATATTTTAGAGAGATATTTTTATATGATTGTACTAATATATATCTTTAGGCATATCTCTTTTTTATGCTTTGTTGTACGTACTAAACAATGCGATAATTTGCCACTAAATATTTGAGTATGGACATTTGATTATTAGTTACAGTTTCATATTTTTTTCTACTATGAAAATGAAATAGTTATCAAGACAAGGAGCTCTATCAAAGATCTCTGGAGACGATGAGAAGCTGAAGAATTTTCTGAGATGGAGGGTCCAAATTCTAGAGAAAGGCATCAAACTCATTTACTTCAAGCCTGGTGGTGTCAATGCCATGATTCAAATCATAGATCTTAAGAATATGCCCAAGAAAGAATTGAGAGCTACATCAAACCAAGTTCTTGCACTTTTTCAAGATAACTACCCGAATATGGTAGCAAGAAAGGTCTGTAAATACCCAAAATACATATGTTTTTTCCTTTACCGATATTTCTTCGATCAATATATTTTATATGTCTTTTAATGAACAGAAAGATGACGTTAGCTTTCATAGTAGATCTGGTGTTTGTGGCTTCTGGCGCACCAAAAATTGAATTTTTGGATGAATTTTTAAATATGTGTTACCTGAAAAATGGTTGCTGGTGTCAAATCACATATATCTTTGGCCCTTTTTGAAAAGGAATAAAAGTTACAACATATATTTTACAGAGATAATTTTTATATGATTGTACTAATAGAGATATTTAGGCATATATCTTTTTACATGCTTTGTTGTATGTACTAAACAATGCGATAATTTTCCACTAAATATTTGAGTATGGACATTAGATTATTAGTTATTGTTTCATATCTTTTGTACTATGAAAATGCACTAGCTTTTGAGACAAGGAGTTCTATCAAAAGATATTTGGAGATTATGAGAAGCTGAAGAAGTTTCTAAGGTGGAGGGAAAATTCTAGAGAAGCGCATCAAACTCATTGAATTCAAGCCTGGTGGTGTCAATGCCAGGAATCAGATCACAAATCTTAAGAATATGTCCAAGAAATAATTGAGAGCTGCATCAAACCAAATTCTTTCTCTTTTTCAAGATAACTACCTGGAGATGGTAGCAAGAAAGGTCTGTAACTACCCAAAATACATATGTTTTTTTCTTTTACCGAGCTTGCTTCGATCAATATATTATATATTCCTATCAATGAACAAAAATATAACGTTAGTTTCATAGTATAACTGGTGTTTGTGGGTTTTGACACACCAACAATTGAATTTTTTGATGAATTTTTTGACAAATGGTTGCTGGCGTAAGATCACATATATCTTTGGCCCTGATTGAAAAACGCTAAAAGTTACAACATATATTTTACAAAGATATTTTTTATATGATTGTACTAATAGAGATCTTTAGGAAGATAAATTTTTATGTGCTTTGTTGTATGTACTAAACAATGTGATATTTTGCCACTAAATATTTGAGTATGGGCATTCGATTATTAGTTGTTGTTTCATATTATTTTGTACTGTGAAAATGCAATAGTTTTCAAGACAAGGAGCTCTATCAGAAGATCTTTGGAGACGATGAGAAGTTGAAGAAGTTTCTAAGGTGGAGGGTCCAAATTCTAGAGAAGGGCATCAAACTCCTTGACTTCAAGCTTGGTGGGGTCAATGCCCTGATTCAGATCATAGAGCTTAAGAATATGCCAAAGAAAGAATTGAGAGCTGCATCAAACCAAATTCTTGCACTTTTTCAAGATAACTACCCGGAGATGGTAGCAATAAAGGTTTGTAACTACCCAAAATACGTATGTTTTTTCCTTTACCGAGCTTCTGTAGTCTTGAACAATAGACATTTAGGTACAGTAATGGACTATAAAACATAATCCTTCTATAAGTGGTTGTTGAGGAGGTGCCTATTGCATTCCTTATGTATAATACAACTGATTTCTTCTATCCATGATGCAAAATATAGTCAAAGAGTTTCGTTTTGCCTTCGTTTGTGAGATTAGTTGACTATTGTCCACAAAATTATAGTAGTACAATCTAGACATTAAGAGAAAACCAAGGGTCGTGACTCATTAGGGAGACTGATAAGAAAATGTTCCATTATAATTTGCTACATATTTTTAATCTGAGAAATGTTCCCTTTTGATAGCTCTCAACACCAGCTCTCATAAATGTTTGAGGTGGAAACCGAGTTAAATACATGGAAAGGAGTGGAAAAAACACTCCTTACCATTCAATTGCATCATATTTAATAGCATCATATTTTGACTGGTCTCTATATTCAATTGCAGGTCATATGCTCAAACCATAGACAAGTATCTACAAGCACATCAAGTAACAAAATAAGAAACAAGTACTAACCAACCAAAGCTTGGACAGTCTCACTAAATACCATGATACTGATATTCATGTTCACATTTTTTCTAACCTTTAAAAAGTAAAATAGTTTATGTAAGAATATTTCCCAATGGAAAAGAATTTTTTGAGAAACCATGATCTCTGTTTTCGTTTAAGTACTGTTAGAACTAGGCTTAAAGCCTAGCCAATGAAAAGGCTTTTATTGAAGCATGAGAACTCTTGTTCTATTTTTATTTTTAAGGGATTAAGGCCATTCAAAAGGAACTCAGATCTTCACATCTTGTTTTTTTGTCGAGGGGAAACACACTTAGTGCCTAGTAAAATGCCTATTGACAAACATGATGTCTTCAAAATATGTCTTTAGCTCATCTACATTTTTGATGTGCTGTAATTTTGATCAGCGCTATGACATATAGTTCATAACCTATTCTTCACATCTTGGAAGCATCTACAAGTTGATCAAATTCAAATGAGATAAGAGTGGGGAATAGAATCCGAAGGCAAATAATACACTAATTTCCAAGTTGTCAAAACTCAGGCCATTTATGGAATCATAGCCATTTATTGGTTTTCACTGTTTTGTCTCCCTGTAGGGGTCCTATTTGCAGCCATCATAACATAGCATTTAATGCTTTCAAATAATATTCACTTATAGTGGGAGGGGCACATAAGTCCTTTTCAATGGAATCTGCACATTCAACAAACTTAGTAACTAAGTATTAGATGACAATGCAGTCATAAGGCCACAAGAACCAATCATCATGCAAAGATTCATTGATATTCTACATTCCATGTGTGCTTGTAATCACATCAGTTTCTCAAATTTAGGGTTAAACTGAACTAGTATGCAGACACCCTGAGAAATATCCAATTAAAATCCCAATTGATTTAACATAATATAGAGAAGGTATCATGTGTATCGAATAAAATTTCCTCATTTTGTATTTTGAAAATGCACCATTGCCCATGGTGATTTAAATTGTACCTTGTGGAGCATGTGAAATATTTCAAGTCAAAGGACAAACTATTATGTAGTCTTGAACAATAGACATTTAGGTGCAGTAATGGATTGTAAAATAGAATCCTTTTGTCAATAGCTGTTGACAGCGGTGCCTGCTACATTCCTTATGTATAAGACAAGTGATTTCTTCTATCCATGATGCAAAATGTTGTCAAAGAATTTCGTTTTTCCTTTGTTTGTGAGCTTAGTTGACTATTGTCCACAATATTATAGTATTTCAAGCTAGACATTAAGAGAACACCAGGGGTCATGACTCATTAGAGAGACTGATAATAAAATGTTCCATTATAATTTGCTACAAAGTTTTAATATGAGAAATGTTCCCTTTTGATAGCTCTCAACACTAGCTCTCATAAATGTTTGAGGTGGCAACTGAGTTAAATACATGGTAAGGAGTGGACAAAACACTCCTTACCATTCAATTGCATCATATTTAATAGCATCATATTTTGACTGGTCTCTACATTCAATTGTTGGTCATATGCTCAAACCATAGAAAAGTATCTACAAGAACATCAAGTAACAAAATAAGAAACAAGTACTAACCAACCAAAGCTCGGACAGTGTTACTAGATACCATGATACTTATACTCGTGTTCACAGTTTTTGTAACCTTTAAAAACTAAAACAGTTTATGTAAGAATATTTCCCAATGCAAAAGTATTTTTCAAGAAACAATGATCTCTATTTTTCTTTAAGTACTGTTAGAACTAGGCTTCAATCCTAGCCAATGAAGAGGCTTTTATTGAGGCATGAGAACTCTTGTTCTGTTTTTATTTTTAAGGGATTAAGGCCCTTCGAAAGGAACTGAGCTCTTCACATCTTGTTTTTTGGTTGAGGGGAAACATACTTAGTGCCCAGTAAAATGCCTATTGACAAACATGATGTCTTCAAAATATGGCTTTAGCTCATCTACATTTTTGAAGTGCTGTCATTTTGATTAGCACTGGGACATATAGTTTATAACCAGTTTTTCACATCTTGGAAGCATCTGCAAGTTGATCAAATTCAAATGAGATGAGAGTGGGGAATAGAATCCCAAGGGGAATAATACACTAATTTCCAGGTTGTCAAAACTTAGGCCATTTATGGAATCATAGTCATTTATTGGTTTTCATTGTTTTGTCTCCCTGCAGGGGTCCTATTTGCAGCCATCATAACCGAGCATTTAATGCTTTCAAATAATCATCACTTACAATGGCAGTGGCCCATCAGTACTTTTCGATGGTAGCTACACATTCAACAAAACATAGTAACTAAGTATTAGATGACAATGCAGTCATAAAGCCAAAAGAACCAATCATCATGCAAAGATTCATTGATATTCTACATTCCATACATGCTTTTAATCACATCACTTTCTCAAATTTAGGGATAAACTGAACTAGTATGCAGACACCGTGAGAAATATCCAATTAAAATCCCAATTGATTAAACATAATACTAAGAATGTATCATGTGTATCGATGAACATTTCCTCATTTTGTATTTGGAAAATGAACCATTTCCCGTGGTGATTTAAAATGTACCTTGTGGAGCATGTGAAAGATTTCCAATCAAAGGAAAAACTATTTTGTAGTCTTGAACAATAGACATTTAGGTGCAGTAATGGATTCTAAAACAGAATCCTTCTATCAATGGCTATTGACATAGGTGCTTGTTGCATTCCTTATGTATAACAGAAGTTATTTCTTCTATCCATGATGCAAATTGTTGTCAAAGAGTTTTTTTTTGCCTTCGTTTGTGAGATTAGTTCACTATTGTCCACAAAATTAGAGTAGTTGAAGCTAGACATTAAGAGAACACCAGGTATCTTGACTCATTAGGGAGACTCATAAGAAAATGTTCTCTTAAAACAGGCTTAAATCATCTCCAAAATTAAAGTTTCTTTGTTTTCATTTAAGTACTATTAGAACTAGGCTTAAAGCCTAGCCAACGAAGAGGCTTTTATTGAAGCATGAGAACTCTTGTTCTATTTTTATTTTTAAGGGATTAAGGCCCTTCGGAAGGAACTGAGCTCTTCACATCTTGTTTTTTTGGTCGAGGGTAAACATACTGCCCAGTAAAATGCCTATTGACAAACATGATGTCTTCAAAATACGTCTTTAGCTCATCTACATTTTTGAAGTGTTGTCATTTTGATCAGCGCTGTGGCATCATTAGAGGAAATTTCAACTCAAAATGGGCCTTTTAACTTTGATTCAAATTCCATTCCATTGTGTGTTAGCCAATGAAATTGCTTTAAATTTGAAATACCGTATAGCTCTTAAACACTTTTTTAATATAAATTTGGGCATAGGTATCATAAAAAAAAACCTTTTTTGTTTGTATTTTCGACATATCTATCCGTGTTTTTACTCAAATTTTGATCAGGAGATCTTGTTGGATGCGGAATTAAATTCCAAATCCAACAAGTACCCACTTGGCATACTTTTGACGGACCTCGCTACCCCAAAAACAAGAAATACCTGAAAAAACGTGATGATGCTGTCGTCATCACGTCTTTTTCAGGTATTTCTTGTTTTTAGGGTAGTAGGGTCCGTCAAAAATATTCCAAGTGGGTACTCATTGGATGCGAAATTTAATTATGCATCCAACGAGCTCTACCGATCAAAATTTGAGTAAAAACACGGGGAGATATGTCAAAAATGCAAACAAAAAAGTAGTTTTTTTCTTTTCTTCCTCCAAAATTAATAAATATTATTTTATTATTTTAACTATTATTTTGTTAATTATTTTTAGGAGGCCCATTTTGAGTTGAAATTTCCTCTAATGATAGTTCATAACCTATTTTTCACATCTTGGAAGCATCTAAAAGTTGGTCAAATTCAAATGAGATGAGAGTGGGGAATAGAATCCCAAGGGGAATAATACACTAATTTCCAAGTTGTCAAAACTCAGGCCATTTATGGCATCATAGCCATTTATTATTTTTTGTTGTTTTTCCTTCCTACAAGGGTCCTATTTGCAGCCATCATAAGAGAGCATTTAATGCATTCAAATAACCTTCACTTATAGTGGCCATGGCCCATAAATACTTTTCAATGATAGCTACACATTCAACAAACATAGTAACTAAGTATTAGATGACAACGCAGTCATAAGGCCATGAGCACGAATCATTATACAAATATTCAGTGATATTGTATATTCCATGACTGCTTGTAATCACATCACTTTCTCAAATTTAGGGTTAAACTGAACTAGTATGCGAACACCCTGAGAAATATCCAATTAAAATCCCAATTGATTAAACATAATACAAAGAATGTATTGTTTGTATCGAAGAACATTTCCTCATTTTGTATTTGGAAAATGCACCATTTTTCTTGGTGATTTAAATTGTACCTTGTGTAACATGTGAAAGATTTACAGTCAAAGGATAAACTATTCTATAGTATTGAACAATAGAAATTTAGGTCCAGTAATGGACTATAAAATAGAATCCTTCTATCAATGTCTATTGAGGAGGTTCCTGATGCATTCCTTATGTATATGACAAGTGATTTCTTCTATCCATGATGCAAAATGTTGTCAAAGAGTTTCATTTTGCCTTCATTTGTGATCTTAGTTGACTATTGTCAAAAAAATTATGGTAGTGCATGCTAGACATTAAGAGAACACCAGGGGTCGTGACTCATTAGGTAGACTGATAAGAAAATGTTCCATTATAATTTGCTACAAAGTTTTAATCTGGGATGTTCCCTTTTGATAGCTCTCAACACAAGCTCTCAGAAATGTTTGAGGTGGAAACTGAGTTAAATACATGGTAAAGAGTGGAAAAAACACTCCTTACCATTCAATTGCATCATATTTAATAGCATCATATTTTGACTGGTCTCTGCATTCAATTGCAGGTCATATGCTCAAACCATAGAAAAGTATCTACAAGAACATCATGTAACAAAATAAGAAACAAGTACTAACCAACCAAAGCTCGGATAGTGTCACTAGATACCATGATACTGATAATCATGTTCACAGTTTTTCTAACCTTTAAAAACTAAAACTGTTTATGTAAGAAGCTTTCCCAATGAAAAAGTATTTTTTGAGAAACCATGATCTCTGTTTTCCTTTAAGTACTGTTAGAACTAGGCTTAGATCCTAGCCAATGAAGACGCTTTTATTGAAGCATGAGAACTCTTGTTCTGTTTTTATTTTTATGGGCTTAAGGCCCTTCCAAAGTAATTGAGCTCTTCACATCTTTTTTTTTGGTCGAGGGAAAAAATACTTAGTGCCCAGTAAAATGCCTATTGAAAAACATGATGTCTTCAAAATACGGCTTTAGCTCATCTACATTTTTAAAGTGTTGTCATTTTTATTAGCACTATGACATATAGTTCATAACCTGTTTTTCACATCTTGGAAGCATCTACAAGTTGATCAAATTCAAACCAGATGAGGGTGAGGAATATAATCCAGAGGGGAATAATACACTAATTTCTAGACTATCAAAACTCAGGCCATTTATGGTATCATAGCCATTTATTGGTTTTCATTGTTTTGTCTCCCTACAGGGGTCCTATTTGCATTCATCATAACAGAGAATTTAATACTTTCAAATAATCTTCACTTACAGTTTCCATGGCCCATAAATCCTTTTCAATGGCAGCTACACATTCAACAGACATAGTAACTAAGTATTAGATGACAACGTAGTCATAAGGCCATAAGAACCAATCATTGCGCAAAGATTTATTGATATTCTACATTCCATGCATGCTTGTAATCACATCACTTTCTCAAATTTAGGGTTAAACTGAACTAGTATGCAGACACCCTAAGAAATATCCAATTAAAATCCCAATTGATTGAACATAATACATATAATGTATCATGTGTATCGAAGAACATTTCCTCATTTTGTATTTGCAAAATGCACCATTTCCCATGGTGATTGAAATTGTACCTTGTGGAACATGTGAAAGATATCTAGTCAAAGGACAAACTATTCTGTAGTATTGAACAATATACATTTAGGTGTAGTAATGGACTAGAAAATAGAATCCTTCTGTTAATGGCTATTGAGAAGGTTTCTGACGCATTCCTTATGTATAAGACAAGTGATTTCTTCTATCCATGATGCAAAAATTGTTGTCAAAGAGTTTCATTTTTCCTTCCTTTGTGAGATTAGTTGACTATTGTCCACAAAATTATAGTAGTTCAAGCTAGACATTAAGAGAACAACAGGGGTCGTGAATCATTAGGGATAATAATAAGAAAATGTTCCATTATAATTTTCTACAAAGTTTTAATCTGAGAAATGATCCCTTTTTATAGCTCTCAACACCGGCTCTTAGAAATGTTTGAGGTGGCAACTGAGTTAAATACATGGTAAGGAGTGGACAAAAGACTCCTTACCATTCAATTGCATCATATCTAATAGCATCATATTTTTTACTAGTGTCTACATTCAATTGCAGGTCATATGCTCAAACCATAGACAAGTATCTACAAGCACATCACGTAACAAAATAAGAAATAAGTACTAACCAACCAAAGCTCAGATAGTGTCACTAGTACCATGATAGCAATACTCATGTTAACATTTTTTCTAACCTTTAAAAACTAAAACAATTTCTGTAAGAAGCTTTCCCAATGCAAAAGTATTTTTTGAGAAACCATGATCTTTGTTTTCCTTTAAGCACTATTAGAAATAGGCTTAAAGACTAGCTAACGAAGAGGATTTTATTGAAGCATGAGAACTCTTGTTCTATTTTTATTTTTAAGGGCTTAAGTCCCTACAAAAGGAACTGAGATCTTCACATCTTGTTTTTTGGTTTAGGGGAAACATACTTAGTGCCCAGTAAAATGCCCATTGACAAACATGAGGTCTTCAAAATGTCTTTAGCTCATCTACATTTATGATTTTTGAAGTGCTGTCATTTTGATCAACGTTGTGACATATAGTTCCTAACCTATTTTTCACATCTTGGAAGCATCTACAAGTTGATCAAATTCAAATGAGATGAGAGTGGGGAATAGAATCCCAAGGGGAATAATACACTAATTTCTAGATTGTCAAAACTCAGGCCATTTATGGCATCAACGAGCTTAGGGAAGAGTGGAGGTGTGGGAAGCTCAAGGACAATCAAGAGGTTTAAAAGGCCAGTGAACAGTGTTGATTGGCTTGGTAGAGAGATGATTGAGATGAGGATGAGAGACAAAAAATTGGATGTTGATGATGAGAGACAACAAATTGGATGTTGATGATGAGAAAGTAAGATAATATTTTTTTTGTTTTAAGAGAAATACTTGCATTTGAAGAAGGAAATGAAAGGAAGCATTTATTGTATGCTTGTTTCCTATTTTCATGCAAGGAATTTTTATACATGGTTCTTCTCTGACATGTCAATGTAAAACAATTGTAGGATATTGAGCCATCTATTGTTGATGGTATGGGTGTAGAGTGAGGCCACATCATAGCTTCAACCATATGTGGCAGAAATGGCCAGCCTAAACAGGTTTACCTAATAATTGTGTTCATAGTGAGAATTCATTAGGTCACAACCACGAATCTAAGTGAATAGTTTCTTTATGGACATTTGTTTCCATTTTTTTATTTATTATTTTATTGACTTGACAGACCATCAGTTACATTGCGGAACATGTGGTTGGAACAGGGTCTTTTGGCGTTGTCTTTCAGGTCATAATTGACTTATTTGTTCCAAAATGGGGATTTTATATAATGTTTCTTTTGTGTTTGGAATGAAAATTTATGATCATTAGATTATGCAGGTTAAATGCATAGAAACTGGAGAAATTGTTGCAATCAAGAAGGTTGTCCAAGACAAGCGGTACAAGAACCAAGAGCTACAGATAATGCCTATGTTAGACCATCCAAATAGTGTTGCTCTTAAACACTATTTTTTCTGAATGATGGACAAAGAAGAACTTTACCTTAATCTTGTATTAGAGTATGTGCCTAAGATTGGAAATCCACTAATTTCCAAATTGTCAAAAAACAGGCTATTTATGGCATCATAGAGGTTAGGGAACAGTGGAGGTGTCAGAAGCTCAGGGACAATCAACAAGTTGAAAAGGCCAGGGAACAGTGTTGATTGGCTTGGTAGAGAGATGCTTCAGATGAGGATAAGAGATAACAAATTGGATGTTGATGATGAGAAAGTAAGCTAATATTTTTTTTGTTTTAAGAGAAATATTTTCGTTTGAAGCAAGAAATGAAAGGAGGGATTTATTGTATGCATGTTTCTTGTTTTCATGGAAGGACTTTTTATACATGGTTCTTCCCTAACATGCCAATGTAAAACAATTGTATTTCATGTCATAATTGACTTCTTTATTCCAAAATGGGGATTTTATATACTGTTTCTTTTGTGTTTGGAATAAAAATTTCTGATGATTAGATTGTGCAAGCTAAATGCAGAGAAACTAGAGAAATTGTTGCAATAAAGAAAATTCTCCAACACAAGCGGTACAAGAACCGAGAGCTGTAGATAATGCATATGTTAGACCATCCAAATATTGTTTCTCTTAAACATTGTTTTGTGTCAACGATGGAAAAAGAATAAATTTACCTTAATATTTTATTAGAGTATGTTGCTGAGACTATAAATCCACTAATTTTGAGATTGTCGAAACTCAGGCCATTTATGGCATCAACAATCTTAGGGAACAGTGGAGTTGTGGGAAGCTCAAGGACAATCAACATGTTGAAAAGGCCAGTGAACAGTGATTGATTGGCTTGGTAGAGAGATGCTTGAGATGAGGATAAGAGACAAAAAATTGGATGCTGATGATGAGAAAGTAACGTAATATTATTTTTTGTTTTAAAAGAAATATTTTCCTTTGAAGCAATAAATGAAAGGAGGCATTTATTGTATGCTTGTTTCCTGTTTTCATGGAAGGAATTTTTATACATGGTTCTTCCCTGACATGTCAATGTAAAACAATTGCAGGAAATTGAGCCAGCTATTGATGATGGTATGGGTGCAGATTTAGGCCACATCATAGCTACAACCATAGGTGGCATAAATGGCTAGCCTAAACAGGTTTACCTAATAATTGTGTTCACAATGAGAATTCATTAGGTCACAACCAAGAATATAAGTGAATAGTTTCTTTATGTATATTTTTTCCAACTGTTTATTTATTATTTGATTGACTTGACATACCATTAGTTACATTGCAAAACATGTGGTTGGAATATGGTCTTTTGGCGTTGTCTTTCAGGTCATAATTGACTCCTTTATTCCAAAATGGGGATTTTATATAATGCTTCTTTTGTGTTTGGAATGAAAATTTTTGATGATTATATTGTGTAGGATAAATGCAGAGAAATTGGAGAAATTGTTGCGATCAAGAAGGTTTTCCAAGATAAGCGGCACAAGAACCGAGAGCTGCAAATAATGGATATGTTAGACCATCCAAATATTGTTTCTGTTAAACACTGTTTTTTCACAACGACGGACAAATAATAAATTTACCTTAATCTTATATTAGAGTATGTGCCTGATACTGTAAATGGAATTGTGAGTCACTACCACATAATAAACCAAAGAATGTCACTCTTTTTTGTCACTCTTTTTTTATCTTTAAATTCTTCCCTACATTATCCCATTTTTGTCATAAAACAAGCATTCCTATCTGGCAATAGATCAAGTTAAAATTTGCAGTCTGAGATGAATTGAGAGTTTGAGAAACTTCAGATATGGAATTATTAGGAATATAATATTTTTTCATCATGAATTGAATACTAGTTGAGTTGAATGGATGTGATTGCTAGCATGTATGGTTACATATTTTAGTCTTCCATAAAGTTGAAAGATGCAATGTGGCAACCTAGGGAACTGCATAAAGATACAAGCAAAGTTATAAATATGTAGAGGGGGAATTTTAAAAACAATACGAAAATAAGACATTTTAGCAACCAAACATGTTTCAAACACTCTCTTTGTAATTTCATTATCTTGTTGGCTTTAATGCCTAGTCTATATTATAATTATTTTGCTTTTGGACAGTAGATTTATAAGTATATGTAAAGGGTACTTATAGCTTAAAGGGTACTTCAAATGAGTATTGCATAAAATATTCACCCTCATCTTTATTAAAAAGTTTTTACAGAGTTCCACCAATTGTTTCCATAATATAATATAAAACTTCTTAGTAAACAATTTTGCATGGTACTAATTATCTAGTATGTATTTCAAGTGCATTTTACCACTTCCATACCGAGGGGAAAGCACAATAAAGTGTTTCAATAATTTAGGTATTTTATTCATCACTAGATATACATCAAAGGCATCACTGTCTAATCTAGTTCATTGTTTTTCTACTTTACAAGTGAGATTTTTTATTGGATTTTGTAGGAGTGAACTTAACTAAGTGGGCCATTGAGTATGAAGAGCCTGTTGCTAAGGATTTTCCATTGAGTATGAAAAGCTTGTTGTTGAGCCTTTCAAGCTTCTAAGTATGGGTTAATTGAAGATGTTGCGGGGTCTAAGTATTTCTTAGTAGCGAAGTACTAGTGGGATGGTTTAGCCATTGTAATATTTTGAAAAATCATCTATGTACTAGATGATTTTCATGTAAAGTTATATGGACATAGTTTTTGAGAAAAGTCATATTTATTGTAATACTTGACATTTCACATAATATAATTTGTGCAGTTTAAAACTTATATGGTTGTACTTTATATTATTTTTAAGTGTTGTAATTAACTAATTAATATGACCTTGCATAATTCGCGTGTATTAGATGATGATAAATAATGTATGATTATTATTTTTAATTTAAACATAATATCATATTAAAAATTTATATTGATTAATAATGGACACCATTAAAACTACTAAAATATAATAACCACATAAAATGACTAAATATGACTAAATTAGTGAGCAATAAATGAGATTAATGACCGAAATTCGCATATAAAATGATGAGAGATATGTGACCAAACAATGAGATATAAATGACCAAAATTCACATATCAATGACCAAAAAATGGTTTTGGTCGCTAATTTATGATCTTTTATTGCACGACAAAATTTGGTCATATTCTAGTTTGTCACGTGGTCATTAATTTGGTCATAAATGTGGTCATATATTTGGTCATTGATTCGAATATATGACCAAATATATGACCAAATTAATGATCAACTGACAAGCTATAAGTGACCAAAATAAAAATGATCAATTTTGGTTGGGTAATAAAAGACCATAAATTAGCCACCAGCGATCGCCAAACCAAAAGTGGTCATTAATATGTGGATTTTGGTCATTTTTTTGGTCACTAGTCCCTCATTTTCCACTAGTGTGAAATTCCTGACATTTCGCGATAAAAAGTGCAATGTCAGGCTTTAACTTAGGACAGAAAAAGTGTTTCTTAAGTGCGTACATCATCTTTTGATATCCTAGATGCCTTGAGTAGGGTTTTTGATGAAATTTTGTGAGGATGTTGGACTGAATGTCCCTTGCTTCTAGAATGTACAATCTCTCCTTAGACCATAGAAGTCATTTTTAATCTACCTTGTACTCTTTTTGTTGTTGAAACAACATGTTGTCATTAGAGGAAATTTCAACTCAAAATGAGCCTTTAAACTCTAATTCAAATTCCATGTCATCATGTGTTAGCCAATGAAATTGATTTAAATTTGAAATACCATATAGGTCTTAAACAACTTTTCAATATAAATTTGGGGATAGGTATCATAAAAAAACTACTTTTTCTGCTTGTATTTTCGACATATCTCCCTATATTTTTACTCAAATTTTGATTGGGAGAGATCATTGCATGCAGAATTAAATTTTGCATCCAATGGATACCTACTCAGAATACTTTTCACGGAACCCGCTACCCCAAAAACAAGAAATACCATAAAAAAATGTGATGATGTATTTCTTATTTTTGGGCTAGTGGGGTCTGTCAACAGTATGCTGAGTGGGTACTCGTTGGATGCGTAATTTAATTCCGCATTCAATGAGCTCTTTCGATCAAAATTTGAGTAAAAACAAGGGGAGATATGTCAACAATACAAACAAAAAACTTGCTTTTTTCTTTTCTTTCTCCAAAATTAATAAATATTATATTATTATTTTATTAATTTTTTTTAGGAGGCCCATTTTGAGTTGAAATTTCCTCTAATGCTTGAAATTTATTGAGGATTTATGCATATAAAGGGTTAACTCTGTTGGCCGTTCTAATCCTCTCATGCAAATTTGAATCGATTTGACCTAAAGTCACCTCATATATCATATGAGTCGACTCAAATCATCATCAATATTTTTCTCCTTGCCCTTAATATGCTTTAGTTCAAAATGGTACTCACTAAGGAAATCAAACCATCTAGATTTCCTAGCATTAAGATCTGGTTACTTGAATAAATACTTCAAAATCATATTGTCTATCTTTAGAAGGAATTTCCTTCCCATGAGATAGTGCCTCCACATCTTCAAGCTGTGGATAATGGTTGCTAACTCAAGATCATGCGTGGGGTATTTTTGTTCGTGTTCTTTTAAATTTCATGATTCATAACAGATCGCATAATCGTTCTGCAAGAGGAATCATCCGAGCCCTTCCTGTCTTGCATCCATGCAAACAACGAAATCTCCACTGGGATCAACAATTCATAGTATCAGTGCGGTCGTCAAAAGCTTCTTAATCTTTTGAAAACTTTCCTCGCACTTGGTAGTCCATAATAAATTATTTTCCTTCTTCTACAAAGTGATCATGGAACAAACTATTCTTGACAAGTTCTCAATGAACTTCCGATAATATCTGGCTAATCCCATAAAGGACCTAATGTCGGTGACACTAGTAGGGATAGCCCAGTCTTCTATGGCTCTAATATTTTTTGGGTCCACAACTATACCTTTCTTGAAGATAATGTGACCCAAGTACAATAGCCGTGGTTTGTAAAAATCACATTTACTAAACTTGGCATACAGATGGTGTTCTTGTAATACTCGTAGCACTATGCAGAGGTGTTCCTAGTCTTCCTCTTTACTCTTATATTTAACTAGGATGTCGTCCACAAAGCATTAGAGGAAATTTGAGGTCTAGAATGGGCCTCCTAAAGAAAAATAATAAAATAATAGTTAAACTAATAAACTAATAGTTAATATAATAAAATAATAGTTATTAATTTTGGAGGAAGAATGAAAAAAACTACCTTTTGTGTTCGTATTTTTGACATATATCCCTGTGTTTTTACTCAAATTCTAAGCGGGAGAGCTCGTTGGATGTGAAATTTAATTCCACATCCAACAAGTACCCACACTACATACTTTTTATGGACCCCGCTACCCCAAAAATAAGAAATACCTGAAAAAATGTGATGATGATGTCATCATCACATGTTTTCAAGTATTTCTTGTTTTTGGGGTATCAGGGTCAGTCAAAATTATGTAGTGTCGTTGGATGCATAATTAAATTTCGCACCCAACGAGCTCTACCGCTTGAAATTTGAGTAAACACATAGGAAGATATGTCAAAAATATGAACAAAGAAAGTAATTTTCTTTTATGACAAATATGTCAATTCAACCATTATGGTTGACTCATTTTATTTAACTTCTATTGGTTCTTGAATTCCAACTCACAAAATTTATTGTTGGCACATTTTAGACCCCAAATTTCCTCTATTGACCAAAATAAATTTATCCATATATTTATTGAATATATACTATTGATCATACACATAAAGTTTGTGGGTGCATTGGTCAACCCAAACGACATTACTACAAGCTTGTAGTTCACGTACCTTGTACGAAAGGTGTTTTTGTGAATATACTTGTCGTAAATCCATACCTGATGGTATCTGGATCGCCGGTCAATCTATGAAAATATCTTGGATCCTCCTACTTGATTAAACAAGTCATTGATCCTAGGTAGTGGGTATCAGTTCTTGATTGTCATTTTGTTAACATGACAGTAATCGATACACATCCACATCGTACCATCCTTTTTATTTAGGAAAAGTATTGGTTCTTCCCAAGGGGACACACTTGGTCAGATATATCCTTTTTATATTAACTCCTTCAACTGCATTTTCAGTTCCACCAATTATGGTGCACTCATGTGGTAAGGGGATTTTGAAGTCAGAACTGATCCTAGTGTAATTTCTATGGAAAAGTATAGATCTTGTTTCTTAGGTAATATAGGGATTTCCTCAGGGAATACGTCCTTGAATTCTAAACGAACGTGAAAGTCCTTATGTGTTGTTCCCTTTTAGCCTCTATGTCTCACATATTTACTGCAAACAACTTGCAGCCTTTTCTAATGCACCTCTTTGCTTGTAAGGAAGATATATGCCTTACCAAAACTTTTTGCGGTACGACTTGAATATTCATTTGATTCAGTTGGCTATATATACACAATATTGACTTGTCTAAGAGATCGATTATTAAATGGTGATGGTCCAGATAGTCCATATGGATAAGTATATCATATGATCCTAAATGTAGGATGTTTACGTTTACTTTCGTAAGAAAACCATTCAGGTTTTCCTCATAATATTTAACTATTTCTGAAACTTTCCATTTCGTACCTGTGGCTAATTGTAGTAGCCAAGAATTATCATGTTTTTATTTTCCTAGTTTACATACATCAACAATTTTAGGCAATACATAGCTCCGTCAAGCACCAGGGTCAATTTATATTGAAATAGAAGTGTTCAATATCTTACGTTCTATCTCATCCATGGTAGCCTCATAGTCTTCCTATCGACTATCCAAGGCTGTATAAATCCACGGTGTTCCAGCTATGTCCTCTATCATTGGTTATTCTTGTAAGTTGTGCAAGACCACATTGGTCTTGTTCTTAAAATCCTGGGCATAATGAGGCCTGCTGCATTTCCAACATTTGATCTGTAGTGGGGTAGCATTGGCTCTCCTAGCTACTATGGGCTGTTAACATTTGGAGCTGGTATGTAAGGCTTTGTACCTAATTTGTTGAAGTTATTGTTCACTAGAAAAATGTTGTTTTGTCTCCTATATGTGGGTGGGTTAAGACCCGGTTTGTGCTTGTCATAGAATTTCTTAGCCTTTTCTCTGTTTATGTTCATATTCTCCTTCCTTAGCTGTCGATGCTGATAGTAGATCCTAGATTTTTTCAATGTGTTGTCCAAAGTTTTAGGCATGTCAAACTCAATCCTTTCCCGAAAGTTGGGAAGAAGACATCCTAAAAACTACTGGATGTTTACCTTTTCATCCTTGGTGTATGGTACATAAATCAAAAGATCTAGAAATCTGTTAATAAAAGAATCCATAGTCATGGATCCCGTACGTAACTCATGAAACTATTTCACCTTTCTATCGAAGAATCTTTCTGAATTATATTTTTTTTGAAAGATCTTGTGGAATTTACTCCAATGTGTTTCTCTTACCTCCTCTTTCTTGGTATGTTTCAAGTATCTCCACCATCTTGTTGCTTTTCCATTTAAATTATAGATGGCCAGTCCAGCCTTTATTTTGCTAGAGTAGTTATGAACTCGAAAATATTTTCTCATACCCAATAGCCATTCTTCAGCTTTCTCCCCCATGTTCACCTCTCTTTCATAGGTTGGGGATTTTATTTTTCTGAGCTCCCCCTTGATATTGTCATCACTTCTTTATTTCTTTCTGCATTGAGAATGAGAGTTCTCGCTGGAAGGATTGTTATATTCTCATGCTAAAGGTTTAGGAGTATGTTCCTCTTTTCCTTCTTATCTTGGGCTTCTGGCTTGTTTATGATAAGTTTCCTTCTTGAACCTATTTATGGAATGAGTGGGTTTCCCTTGCGGGCTTCCTCTTGTCATATTTCACAGCAATGCTTCATTGCTTGCTTGTTGTTCTTTTCTTTCATTCAGATTGTCATCTCTGAAACTTTGCAAGTCTGCTTGAAGACTTTTTATGGTTTTCATAATATCAGAATTCAGTTCCACCACCAGTTCTGCTTCCTAGGTGGGGGTATTAAATTTCCCTTTCTACTTGTTATCTTATTCAGTGTTCATGATATGAACTGTTCTGTAAAAATTCCTACAATTGCAATTTTTAATAACAGGAAAATTTCTGTTAGTTAACAAAATTTTAAAACATGCTTTATTTTCCTTGCAACGAATGTCTAGTATTCCCATTAGGTCTCCTAGTGTCAAAACTGGGATCTCATACCACTTGTAATGTCCCCAAAAATTGAAAAAAATATTTAAGGCTAGTCAAAAATACCTATACTGGAAATTAATTGAACTTTGTAAAATGTGTCGTACTCTATTTGTATTGATGCATTGCCTTAAGCTATTCTTATGTCCTGCTTCCATATTTTTCGACGTGGTTATCATTATGTTACTTACGTTGTTGTGATGTTGATACTGTTTCTACCATGGTTAAGCATTGATATGTAAGTTAGTTATTTGTTTACATACTTCATTGTTTATAACATGTGCTTACTATCATATACATGATTCTAACTTGACTTTGTTAATGAATAAAGGGGTGGAGTGGCGGGACTAGTTTTCCTTGTAACCACCTGAGAGATAACAATTTCTACTTATCACATTGGGCTTGCTTAGTTCTGACGACTAATGCATTCTTGTCCCATTTACGTGCATATATACTTGGTTATGGAAACATGTTTATAAAGCTGAACGAAAAGTGCTGATCATTTGGTCACTAGCACTCGCATTTGCAACTCTATCCTAGTGACATTTCACTTATTGTTATTGTTATCGTTATAGACTTTCCGATAGTGATGGGGTCACTGTCGCACTTACTATTTGCATGAAACAGACTTGTTATTTATGTGACGCTTATTTACCATGGTGTAAATGCTTATGACTTGAATTATGCCCTATCATATTCTTACTATATGGTTTTAAAGTTGGTAATTATAATACATTTGTAAAACCCTTGGTTTTAAACATTTCATGGCATATTTCATATGGTTTTAAAGTTGGTGATTATCATACATTTGTAAAACCCTTGGTTTTAAACATTCCATGACATATTTCATATGCTACGAACTTAGGTCTTAAAGCCTAAGTTATTTGATTCATGTATGGGTTTATGTAATTCACAATGGTTTTGGGACGGAGTTTAATAGTCGTGACCATAACAATGGAGCTGTGGGTTTTTGTAAAAGATATTCGGGGCCAGGGTGGTGACATAAATGTTCCTTGGGAAAGTTGGAAACCCAACTTAGGGATTGGTTCAGTCATTAGTTTGGATCATTCACATCACTGGTACTTGTGCTCTGTGCCTGCATGGTGGAATGAGGTGAAATAAAAATGGCATGTACTATATGATGGGTGTTTTGGTTTTTCAGCATAATTTACTTCTTTGGTTTGAATATTATGTCATACTTCTCATTGTGGTTTCTGTCTATGGTTGTAGGTCTGCAGGGGTGGAAAGAATAGGTGTGGGTCGTAGCACATGGGCAAGGCCGTGGGAAAATCCATACCCTTCTGTAAGCCTGCGGTACGAGTATTTACTTGTCCCATGTTGGCTTCATGGTTATGAATGTGTTGTCACTTGTCGTTGGTTGGATTTTCTTGGGTCTGGTTTCTAATGGATGCATTTTGAATTTGGGTTTGACTATAACGTAATGGCTATGCATTTCATAATGCGACATGCTTGGGTTTTTGTTTGTCTCTGGTTTTAATTTTCCTTTGGGCCTGATCTTGAAATGTAATTTGTTTCATTTCATGGGTGTTATGTTCAATGAAAAGGGACTGGGTAGCTCTCGATAGGCCCTGTGTACTTTGTAAATAATGTATTGGTTTATGTTACTGGAAATGGGTAGCACCATTGCTTGCAATGGTGCAAGGACGTAAGTAAACGGCTGTGTAAACTCTTTAATGGTTTTATAAAGATTGTTTTTAAATGTATAAGCTGCATCAATTTCTATCGTTATTATTTGTGGATGTTGTGCATTCATATTCATTGTTTCTGTCGGTTTTATGGATGAAATGTGTGACAGTGTTATGGCTTTGGGGCCATGCCGTATGGAATTGGCGTTTCCCACCCTCATAGATGTGATAGGTTATTTATTGTTTATGATTTCTTGTGTAATAAGATATGGGGGCTTTCTTGTAGTGTAACCCTGTGACTATCAATCACCGCTATGGGTAAACGTTGACAGGGTTGTAATATTTTGGAAATATTGATTTTTATAATGAGTTGGATGTGTAAAAGGCTGAGGGCCATAGATTACAGTGTCTATATTAAAATCGGTCATTCAACCTCTATGTAAAGAGTTTATGTTTTTATTAAAACCTGCATATAAGTAATACAACGTGGATTTGTAAAATATTAATGGACCCTACAGGATTCGATCCTGGGTCGTTTAGTGTGATGAGGGATTAATTTATATGATACGATTTGGGAAGTAATGCCCATAGGGATCGATCCTGTGACCTCTGTACAATTATGCTTATTTATAAATGAATATTGTAATTGATATTATGTTTCTTCTTATTTATGTAAGAACTTTTGTTCATGGTATGTGATTTATAATAGGATTCTTTGTTATTTAAGGATTTGATTTGTTAAATTCACAAATATTTGTTCATGCGGATAATTTGCTTACTGTATTAAAATATCGTGGATATATTTGGTAGTAATAAATCATGAACCATTAGATGGTCTCGATATTGGTCTGTAGATTTGATTTATGATAATATTTTATTAATGAAGAATGTTTAATGTTTATCCATGTTCTTAGTAGGAATATAATGATGTAGACCCTATGAGGTCTTCGGTGGTTTTTATTTTAGCTTTAATAATTTGGTTTTATTATTATTCTTAGATGTAGAATATTTAGTTTATAATATTTCTTAAAATGAGTTAGGGTTTTGTTTATACATGGTATTAGTTAACTATATTTTATAGTTATGTTTTCTTCAAAGTTTAATGTAAAATAGTATTTTACTTCTACAGATAGCTCTGTTGGAAATATGAAATCAGCCAATAGAGTACATAGGCAAATAAACACATAGTCCTTGCTAGGATAGTTCCTAGGTCTTAGGAACCCAAGTTTAAGATGTAAATGAAAATATAGAAGTAAAATTAAAAGAACAAAACCCTTGATAATTCTTATACAGGAAATAAATTACAGCCTGGGATTTATAATTAAAATGTAAACCCTAAAATAATTTGATAGGAAAAAAAAGGTACATAGGGTTAGAAAATATAATATAAATAATTGCATAATCTAGCTAGCACTTATTCTAGATAATGAAATATACATTCCAGAACCTCATATCTGAAAAGTGAATCTCTTCTAATGGATAAAACATGCACGCTCAATTACCCAACATTAACAATTCACAGGAAGATCTAACCTCTGTATAGATGACTGAATCACTTGGGAACTACCACGTTCCATGCAACCATGAACCGGAATCGCTCCTGGTTTTAATCCAAATCCCCCCGAGCTGGTTCAAACATGCAAGTAGCTTAGATCTCCTAAGGTAAGGCTTCCCTAACTTATATATTATGTCTGAATCAGTTCTCCTTTTTCCTCTTAGGAAAATGTTCCCCAAGAACTCTCTTGAGAATAATCAGGCATAATAATGACTCTGAAAAATATCGAAGAGATCCCCAAGCCTCTCTTTGGCTTGGGACTTTATAGAGAGACATTTCAGTCAAACGGGGAGTTAAATAAAGAATCATTTTCTTTCATGATTTATCCCTTTTTATTTAATTTGGGTACTTTTAATATTTAAACTTAGTAAATTTTAACTAGTTCCTAATTGAACATTTGTAGGTATTATAATATTTAATTTTCTCTTAGTAGTAATAATAGTACGTGGAACCTTTCCTTCTTTCTTACATTATTAATATTAAATTACTATGTGTATTCTTTATACATGCTCTGTATAAAATATATAATAATATATTAGTTGTTAACATTTGTCTTATGGTATCACATATTGTGATCCTTAGACTTACGACACTTTCTTCATTAAGGTCATCAAGTAGATGGTTAGGTATACTAGACTAGGAAACTCTAAACATCCTTGGACATTGGATTCCTTCATATAACATGGTAGTTCTTCAGTACTTGATGAGAATAAATATATTCAAAATTTAATTTAATCACTTATAAATAAGTGATATGAGATCAATATTTTTCTCGAGTCGTTTTCACTCAGGAATCATTAATTATTTTCAGTAAATCCTAGTGATTATGAGATCACATACTCAACGCTATAAACATAAATTTACAAACTTAGTGCAATTCCAGAGATCCTCCCTCAACAGTAATGCTAGGATTTACTTGTAGGATACACCTAGGGATACAATGGCTAAGGATCTGATGTTCCATAGCTTATTCTCAACATCAACATGGAAGGCTCCAGGGCTTATGCCCAACACTTCCAAATTATATTTTCATGTGTTCCAGATCTTTATGCTCAACAAAAATATAAGTACTCATGTGCTTCGGAGCTNACACACACACACACACACACACACACACACACACACACACACACACATATATATATATATATATATATATATATATATATATATATCATATGTAATTGGATTACACCCAGTATATAAAAAAAATCATCATGTTCATATGCAGTGTGGTCTTTGACCTAGTATATCAAAATAAACCATTAAGGTAACATCCTATTCAACGGGGCTCATGCCCATAAGTGTTAGGTCCAAAATTTGGGATATTACACACATTGTATGCCAGCCATCGACACCTCTCAAGGTCTGTAGGAACGATTCTTATAAACAATAATTATACTATCTACTATTAGGATAAAGAGAAACCTTAACTTAATACAAACTGAGTACTAAACAATGTATCCAATTATAGGATTCAAGATCAAATCTTGTCGACACTTCTACCAAAAAAAAACCCACACATACAACATTAAACCATAAACCGACAATACCCAGGATCGAATCCTATGGGATCATGTTTTAAAAACATAGGTTATATAAAACCATGCCAGGAATCAAATCTTGTAGGATTCAATTTGCAAAATTTAATAATGCTGTAAAGGTTCAGAAATTTCAGCATAAGACAAGAGTAAAACTATGACAACGAGATTGGAATACATAAAGTTTTAACAATCAAAACTTTGCAAACAATACGTATTTCACATAAGGGTTGGATTCGCAACTATCAAGCTCGAACCCAAAAGCCTGCATTAATCTGTAATCAAAACCATTTCTCTGTCAATGTTTCACATTTAAACCAAACAAAATATACACCTTACAATCTTCATCAAGGCTCATGGCCAAGAAGTAAAAACCCCATTAAGTTATCCATTAGATACAAAACCCATATATTTCTAATTAATCCATGTAAAAACCCTACTCTCTACGTTATCACAACCACACTATCTACATTTTCTCTATAGTAATCCAATATTATGGTCATCCCCATAATAAATCATAGGCAATTAAATTACATCATGAGTTACCATTAAATAACATTGCCAATAAGAAAATACAAAGTCGCGAATTAACAAGGGCTCCATTGCAAGAAATCGAACGATTGTGAGCTAAACTGAATCGTTTAAAACCAATACATAGAACCTCCATTAACATACCAAAATAATAGTTTAAGCTACAAACATCGAAACTCATAGGGTCACAGCCTTACCAAACTAGTGGCAGTATCCATGTTAAACCCAAGCTGTGAATGCATACAAATATACCTTGTATATTCACAATAAAAAATATAGACAACCATGTTCAACATAAATGCTATTGCAAGCAATAGCACAGTCACGCAATATAATAAATCACATTATCTACAAGCCAAAATAATGACTCTCCATTATATATGTATCAAAACAACCAATTCCTTTAAAAATGCATTGATTGAATTCCCATAATCCCAACATTTCACAAATGATAAAACCATTTCTCACACATAGCTCATGCTCTATCACTCTTTGCACATAGAGGTAAAAGGTCCTATAGTTTTGTAGGGCTTACCCATAGAAGGGTAGCACAACCAGTCTCGACATGAACCACTAAACCATGCTTTTCCACTGCCTCTATCACCTACAATATAGAAAAGGAGGATTGTTAGGTGTATTCTAAGCCTCCACATGAAAACAAAAAATATATAACACTGCAAACCCAGGTGCAAAACATACCTTCCAAATGCATAGGGAGAGCCAGTCCTCCCCGTTGTGAAAGAACCAAAGAGCCGAATAGAGCCACAACCCAAAATAGTAACAAACAGTTTTCTAACCCATGAAAGACCAAGCATAGGGTTTCTTAGCCCCCATTCCAATGAGAATTAACTTCGCCACCCTCTCCACCACCACCATTGAAATGTATACCAACATGCGTATAGTCTAAAACCCCAACATTTCAATTTTTATTAAGAACCGCATCAAAAACATCATTGGCATGACTAAGCCATGTATTCATGGCATAGGTGTTAGTTTTTCAACATTAAGCTAGAATTATTTAGGATCTTTAACTGAGAGAGTAACAAGTACAGTAATCAAACACAAGAGACAATGAACACAGTGTTTTTCCTCGAGGAAACCATAAATGGAGAAAACCTCACAACTTCCTTAGAGATAGAATCAACACCAAAATAGTAAAATCCCAAAACAGTAAGTGATCTCCTGACAGTAGTAACCTTCTTCTTGTCTAGCCCCAGTGTCTTCTCCTTCCTCAACTATGCGCTACACTTGAGTGTGTATGAGTTGTGTGTTAAATAGAGATTCCATCTCTCTATTTATACTAATCCTGACATGACTAAAAACATACCAGGGCTGACCTCTACTAAGAGAGTCTAATAACCTTAGTGCCCCAGAACTGCAGGGACTTTAACCCTTAGACAATCGGAGGGTTACCCACAATGAATTGACATGACGTGTTTACATTATTGATCCTCTCAATTGGAACATTGGGGCATGACAACATGACTCAATTACATTATAGATACATCTTGGAATAAACATCGAGTTACAATACATAAGATACATAGATGAATACATTCCAAAGTTATAAATACATCAACACTTCCTCTTAACTAGGAAGGTATTCTTTCGACACAATTTTCAATACTGGTGTTCTTCTCTATATCAATTGGATCATCTCGTCATCTACATATTCAAGTCTTCTTAGTATTCAAGTCATCTTCATCTTTAGATTTGGATCATCACTCGATCTAGATCATCATTGGACATCACCACTGGATCTGGATCAGCATTCAATCTGGATCATCACTGCATCTATATTATCACTCTTGGATCATCATCACTAGATCTGGATCATCACTCGATCTAGATCATCACTGGACATCATCACTGGATCTGGATCATCACTGTTGGATAATCATCACTGGATCTGGATCATCACTCGATTTGGATCATCACTGGGCATCATCACTAGATATGGATCATCACTCGATCTGGAGCATCATGGGTGCTATCTCATGATTCTTCTCATCATAGGAATTTCTACAGAGCCAGCCCTTTTTCATGTTGGTTGTATTCCTACCCTCCATGTAGGTCTTCTTCAGCAATTATATCTGACCTACTCGTTAGAAAGGCATAGCGCTCATATCCATCTAGGATGGAACACATCCTACACACAATGAAGGAAGAGTTCTATAGTTCCATCTAGGCTAGAACACAACCTGCACACAATGATGGAATATTTTCATACTTCCATCCAGGATGGAACACATCCTGCACAAAATGATGGAAGATTTCCACACTTCCATCCAGGATGGAACACATCCTACACACAATGATGGAATGTTTCCACACTTCCATCCAGGATGGAACACATCCTGCACACAATTATGGAAGATCTCTGCACTTACAGTCATCCAGGCTTGAACCACATCCTACAACAATGATGGCAGATTTATGTACTTCCATCTAGGCTGGAACCACATCCTACCACAATGATGAAAGGGCTCTGCACTTACATCCATCCAGGTTGGAACACATCCTGCACACAATGATGGAAGGGATTGATCTTGTAGGAATCAATCCTATAGTCACATCAGAATGGCTCCTAGTCCTCGACTGAGCTACCTGGTAATTGAACAGGTTCCTCCATTCTCCTAGAGAATGGCAGTTTCCCTTACATTCGACTTGCTCATCAGAATGGCCAACACTCACATGTGAAATGGAAGGAACCTAATCCTTTAGCCATGACAAAATGGTTTAGCCCTTACATCTGATCAAGTGGGAACACATCCCTCTATCACATCAGAATGGCTTCTCAGTCCTAGACTGAGTTTTCCTGGTAACTAACCAGGTACCTCCATTCCCACAATGGCAGTTGCCCTTACATCTGTCCTGCTCGATAGAATGGCCAGCACTTGTATCTGACATGGAAGGAACCAATCCTCTCACCATGATAGAATGGCTCATCCCTTACATCTAACCATGGAAGGAACCAATCCTCTCACCATGTCAGAATGGATATGGGTCTCATCACTTTCCCTTGGAGGAAACCTCGATATGAAGAACACCAATCTTCTCCCTAAAGTACCTGAACTTCAGCCTAGCCAATGGCTTCATCAATACATCAACTATCTGTTCCTTCATTGCAACATACTCGAGCTTCACTACTCCCCTCTGCACCATATCCCTGATATAGTGGTACATGATCTCAATATGCTTCGACTTTTCATGGAACACTGAATTCCCTGACAACTTCATGCAACTATGGTTGTCACAATGTATACAAGTAGCATCCAACTGGAGATCAACTAAATCAGATAGTAGCTTCCTCATCCATACTACCTCACAACTAGTTGAACAACCTATGACATACTCTGCTTTAGTTGTACTCAGTGCCACACAGGATTGCTTCCTGCTAAACCAAGAGATCACACCTGATCCCATACTGAAACAACACCCAGAAGTGCTCTTCTAATCGATGGCACTGCCTGCCCAATATGAATCAACATAACCCTCCAGGTTAATCTTCTGATTCGCATCGTATTTGATCCCATAATCAACTGTACCCTTCAGGTACCTCAGAATATGTTTTGCAGCAATCAAGTGAACATGTCTCAGATCTATCAGGAACTGGCTCAAGGTGTTCACAGCAAAGCAAATGTCTGGTCTCATCTTCGTTAGGTACATCAAGGATCGAATCATCTGACGATACATCATAGAATCAACTGACTCTGATGAAGCATCGTTCAAGAGATTCAAGTTCGATTCCATAGGTGTGGCCATAGCCTTGAAATCCATCATCCCAAACCTTTTCAGGATCTCTACTGCATACTTCCCTTGTTCAAGGAAGATTCCATCTGTAATTTTCCATACCTCCATACCTAGAAAGTAATGCATCATCCCCAAGTCCTTAATTTTGAACTCAGCAGCAATCTTTCTCTTTGTATCAGCAATCAACCCATCTGTACCTATCACAACTAGATCATCTACATATAGTAGAAGCATCATTGGCATTGCCATATTCAACCTTGTAGTAAAAGTTGGAATCTGCTTTACTCTTGGTAAAGCCCAAACTAGATAGAAAGCTCTCAATTCTTTCGTACCAGGTTCTCGGTGCCTGTTTCAAACTATACACGGCTTTCTTCAATATGCACACATGAGACTCCCTGTCATGAGTCTCAAAACCGAGTGGCTGCTCTACATACACTTCCTCTTCCACTACACCATTTAAGAAAGCATTCTTGACATCCATCTGGTGTATTTTCCATTTCATCACTGCAGCCAGAGAAAGTACCGATCTGATGGAAGTGTATCTGGCTACAAGAGAAAAGGTTTCTTAATAATCTATTCCTTCCTTCTGAGAGAAACCCCGAGCCACAAATCTTGCTTTATATTTTTTGATGCTACCATCTACAGCATGTTTGATCTTGTAGACCCATTTGGAAGTTACAACTGACTTCCCTTCTGGTCTTGGAACAACATCCCAAACATCATTCTTCATGATTGATTGATATTCTTCAATCATAGAATCCTTCCATTCTTTCCATTCTGTTGCTTCTTCATAAATGGAAGGTTCTTTATCAATGAAATCACATAGTAAAGATACATATGCGGAGCAAGATATGGTCCTCTTTGTTTCTCTGTGATTCTCTTCTAGAGCCCCATATATATCTGCACCTTGGATAAGTTCTCATACCCAAGCAGGTTTCCTCTTATGAGGATTCTTCTCCAGAGGTGAATCTACAGGTCTTTGTGGTTCTTCGAAATATTGATCTCCTTCCTGAGTATCTTCATTCATGGTTGTATCATGAATTCTGGGTGCTTCTTCTTCTTTAGGTTCTTCAGCGAGTCTCTTTTTGGATTTGTTGTAAGTTGTGTCTTCATCAAATGTCACATCCCTGCTCATGTCAATCTTCTTGTATCCTGGGAAATTTATTCTGTAAGCCTTCGAGCTTTCAGAGTATCCCACAAATATACCCTTCTTTCCTGAAGGATCTAATTTTGTTCTCTTCTCTTTTGGAATGTGTATGTACACAGGACAGCCGAATATTCTGAGATGGCTAACTTTCGGTTTCTTGTCGGAGAATACTTCTTTAGGAGTCTTGTTTTCGAGTACTCTATGTGGAGTACGGTTCTGTACATACACCACTGTTCTGGCAGCTTCAGCCCAAAGATGCATAGGAAGATCTTAATCATGAAGCATAGCTCTTGTTACTTCCATGATAATTTTGTTCTTCTGTTCTACAATCCCATTCTGTTGTGGATTATAAGGAGTGGACAACTCCCTCTTAATCCCTGATTCTTTGCATAGCTCTTTGAATTCGTTCGAAGTGAATTATCCACCATTGCCTGATTGAATAGTCTTGATCTTCTTTTCAGTGTGGTTCTCAATCACTGGGCTTTGAATTACTTGAATTTGTTGAATACTTCATCTCTGTTCTTCATGAAGTAAATCCATGTCTTCCTAGAAAAATCATCAATAAAAGAAACATAATATGCATACCTGCTTGGTGAGTTTGATGACATAGGACTACATACATCGGAGTGGATGATTTATAGGATTTCTTTGGATTTGCTATTGCTGCTAGGAAATTTCTTCTTTGTATTCTTTCCTTTCTCACATCCTTTGCAAACCCCATCATGTTTTGCTTGGAATTCTGGAAGACCTTCAACATCTTTGCTTGCAATTGGAACTACTCTGTAATACACATGTGCAAGCCTTCTATGACAAATTTCACTTGGCTCTACTGTGTCATGGACCAATGCTTGTTCTGGATGGCCCTTTAATTTTTACAATCCTCCTTCTTGTTCTCCAATCACCACTGCATCATCCATATTCTTTCCTCTTGGCTACATGATGAATTGACCATCTATGAATGCAACACTCATTCCTTTTGCATCTAGTGCATACATGGAGAGGAGGTTCTTATTGAGTCCTGGCACAAACAATACTTCCTTCATTGTTAGAGAATTTCCAGAGTCTAGTTTATAGGAATATTCCCCACTACCTTTTATTGGATATTGGTAGTCATCTCCTAGCTTCACCTTGTGAGGTGATTCATGTTCTGGCAGTCTCACAAAGGATTCCTTGAATCCAGTCATATGTTTGGAAGCCCCACTGTCTATAATCCAATCATCACTTCCATGAGTAATGTTACCTGTGCGAGCAGAGATCAAAACATATTCATCCTCACTTGAAGAATCTTCACTTTCATATCTGGTTCTTTTCTTGGATGGTTCATCATCCTCACCAGCATGAGCATGATGTCTTCTTTTGTTTCCCTTCTTCTTATGAGAGTGGACCTTGTTCTTAGGACAGTCTTTTCCAAAGTTTTCTATTTCATCACATGTATAACATCTTAACCTAGATAGGTCCTTTCTACTGTTGTCTCTATGATGAGGGTTCTTACCTTTGGGGTGATGAGCTCTTCTTCTTCCTTTCTTGGAGTGAACTATGAGAGCTTGATTTTCACTTCCCATCTTCTCTTCTCGAGCTGCTATCACTACTTCTTCTTGAGAACATTCTTCCCATAGGTTGCTGAATTTGACTAACTTCTTTCTGGCACATATTCCTTGGATGAATGAATCCCATGACCTAGGAAGGCCATTCAGAGTTGTCATCACAATCTCTACATTATCCACTTCTTCATCTACAGCTTCTAATTGTTCCTTGATATGAGAAACCCTTGTGAATTAAGACTAGATGGTCACTACATTTTGAATCTTTACATTCTTTAGTTGATTCCTTAGAGTCATCTTTCGATTTATGTTCTTCCCTTCAAACAATTTGGTTAGGGAATCAAACATAGCTTTAGGTGTCTTAAGAGAGGACACCTGTGGGATAAGGTGATCCTTGATAGAATCAGCAATGATCCTCTTTTCCATAACCATCTTCTTCTTGTGTAAGGCCTTTTCCTCATCTCCCTCTGGAACTAGAACCTCATCATGGATGTAGGAGTCTAACTCATTTTCTTCCACGACTAGGGAGATCCTATACTTCTAGGCTTGAAAGTTATCAGCACCCTCAAGATTTTCATCAAGTTTGGTATGATGAGACATCTTAAACTTAGAACCTCAAATGGAAATACAAGAGATTTAGATCTTACCAGGTCAAGATGTTAGATTTGGATTTGAAGCTAAAATCTTACAGTACTCGATTAGGAGCAAATTAGGGTTTTGATTTTCCAGAGATCTGTCCACCCAAATGCCTTGAAATTTATCCCTAAATTTGATTTTGGGGAGGATATCAATCCAGGCCCGGGCTCAGTGAAAAATTCCTCATGTGTGAAAAGCCCTAATTTCTGGCAATAGTGTCGGGTCCAAAACTGAAAAACCTCAGAATTGGATTCTTCTTCGACAAAAAGATGTGCCCTAAGGAGGAGAGTTATTCAAACTTACTTTTGCTGAAAATATGTGGAGGAAGATCCACAAAATAGGAATCCCTAGTTCTCGTAGCTGCACAGTGTCTTCTTCTCAGGTTAGCTCTGATACCATGTTAGTTTTTCAACATTAAGCTAGCATTATTTAGGATCTTTAACTGAGAGAATAACAAGTACAGTAATCAAACACAAGAGACAATGAACACAATGTTTTTCCTCGAGGAAACCATAAATGGAGAAAACCCCGCAACTTCCTCAGAGATAGAATCAGCACAAAAATAGTAAAATCCCAAAACAGTAAATGATCTACCGACAGTAGTAACCTTCTTCTTGTCTATCCGTAGTGTCTTCTCCTTCCTCAACTATGCGATACACTTGAGTGTGTATGAGTTGTGTGTTAAATAGAGAATCTAGCTCTCTATTTATACTAATCCCGACATGACTAAAACCCTACCAGGGCCGACCTCTACTAGGAGAGTCTAATAGCCCTAGTGCCCCAGAACTATGGGGACTTTAACCCTTAGACAATCATAAGGTTACCCATAATGACTTGACATGACTTGTTTATTTTATTGATCCTCCCGATCGGAACATCGGGGCATGACAACTTGACTCAATTACATTGTAGATACATCCCGAAATAAACATAGGGTTACAATATATAATATACATAGATGAATACATTTCGAAGTTACAAATACATAAACAATATGGAATATTCCATGAAGGGATTACCATATAAACCATGTTGCGTAGAAACTTTAACATAATATGGTTAAGTCTTATGACTTAAGAATTTAACATTTAGGCATAAAAACATTCCCAACCATATTATGTTATAAATACATAGCATAAGAATAAGAGTTGTCATAGTCCCAATCCACAATAATAATATCACCCAGATAAATGCAGGTCTGACAACCCATCTCTGCGTAAATAATAACTTAAACAATAGTATTAAGAATTTCTAGGATAGGACTTGGTCTTTTTGTCTTCAAAAGGAAATTGAGTAGTATAGCATAGGTAGCATGCCAATCTTAGTGGTCATATCAAGTCTTCATCAGCTAATGAACCTGTACAAAGAAACGAGAAGCCTTGCATTAGTTCAATATGAACTAAGTAAACCTAGTAACAATAGGTATAATAAGTTGCCTCTTCAAGTGGCCCCAGAAGAGATACAAGTCACGCCACTCCACCCCTTGATAGTTAAAATTGAAGTCAGGATTTTCCATAAACAACGAACAAAACTTATAACATAAAGTAATATATAACTGAACGAAACAGATATACATGAAGTAAGACATAACTACGCAAAGCATGTTAAGTAGTAAAGCACTAGCAGAGTAATCGTTTAAACAAGTTCAAGTAAAATAAACATAGTGTATAATTACAACAAACGTTACAAAGGAAAAAATCTAGAAATCATAAGGACATCTTACGACACTTCGATATAGAAACCAAAGATCGACATATTCCGTAGAAGATAAGTTAATGTCCAGATTAGGTAGTATTAACTGGCCTATTTTTTTTTTCAAATTTTGGGCACATTACAAGTGGTGTCAGAGCCAATTTTCAACACTAAGAGACCTAATGCGAGTTCCAAACATTCGTTGGAGAAAACAAAGTGTGTTTTTAGATTTTGTTAACTAACAAACATTTTTCCTGTTATTAAAAATTTTCAAATGCAGGATTAAAAGAACAGTTCAGATCATGAACACAGAAGAAGACAACTTCTGTCAAGGAAAGTTGAATACCCCCACATGGGAAGTAGAACTAGTGGTTGAACTAAATTTTGATATTCTGAAAACCATAAAAAGTCATCAAGAAGACTTACATAGTTTCAAGGATGATAATATGAATGAAAGAAAGGAAGAAAAAGCAATGAATGAAGCCTTTCTATGGAACATGATGGGAAGAATACCATAGGAAAAACCCACTCATTCAACCAACAAGTTTAAGAAATAATTCTATCATAAGAAGTCCAACAACCCAAGAGAAGAAGGAAAATAAGAACACACCCCTAAACCTCCAGAAAGAGATTGTCATAGTCCTTCTAGTGATGATTCTCTTTCTCCTTGCATAAAGAAATAGAGAAATGATGACAATCTCTAGGGAGAGTTTAGGAAGATAAAATCCCCAACCTATGAAGGAGAGATGAACAAAGGGGGGAAATATGAAGAATGGATTCTAGGTATGAGCAAATATTTCCAAGTACATAGCTACTCTAGCGAGATGAAGGGCCTTCTACCCATCTATAATTTAAATGGAATCAGAAGATAGATGGTGGAGAGACCTAAAGCATACTAAGAAATATGAGGTAAGAGAAATCTGATGGAGTAATTTTTGAAAAAATATTTAAGGAGAAATACATGTCGGAAAGGTTCTTCGACATGAAAGAATTTCATGAATTGAGGATGGGTTCCATGACTATGGATGCTTTCATTAACATATTTTTGGATCTATTACATTATGTTCCTTATATAAAGGACAAGAAAGTCAAAATACAATAGTTTTTAGGATGTCTTCCTCCCAACTTTCAGGAGAGGATTGAATTTGACATGCCTCAATATTTGAACCCCACCGTACACAAAGCTAGGATTTGCTATGAGCATGGATAGCTAAGGCAATAGAAAATAAAAAGAATAAGAGAAAATTATAGGAACTTCTTGGGCAACCGCAAACCATGTTTCAACCTACCAACTTACAGAAGAAAAAAAAAACAACAATTTTTCAGTCAATAATAAATTTAACAAAATAGGTACAAAGCCATATGTACCAGCTCCAAATGATAACAAATCAGCAGCAAATGGGGGATCCTATTTTTCCCTACTAAAAATCAAATGCCGAAAATTCCAGGGGCCCCATTATTCCCGAGACTACAAGAACAATACCAATAGAGTCTTACACAACTTACAAGAAGAACCAACAATAGAGGACATAGCTAGAACACTACATATTGATGCAGCCTTGGATGGCTAACTGACAGACCAACATGATACCATGGTTGAGATAGAAGGTAATGTTTCCAACACTTCTATTTAAATATTGATTGACCCTTGTTCTTATCGAAGCTATGTATCGCCTAAAATTGTTGAGGAATGTAAACTAGACAAATTCCAGCATGAGAAACCCTAGCTTGTGAAATTATCCATGAGTACGAAACGAAAGGTTTCTGAAAAAGTTAAAGACTGTGAGGAAAACCTGAATGGTTTTCCTACTAGAATAAACTTGAAAATCATACCCTTAGGATTGTATTATATACTTATCAACATGGAATGGTTTGAACAACACCATGTCATGATCAATTTATTACAAAATTCAATCTTGTGTACAGATAGTCAAGGCAATCTTGTAAAGATTCAAGGAATACCTCATAAGGTTTCTGTAAGATCGATATCTGCTTTACATGAAAAGAAGTGCATTAGGAAAGGATACAAACTATTTGCAATAAAAATATAAGGAATAGAAGCTGAAAGAGAGGAACACATCGAGAACATCCCAGTTCTCGTAGACTTCAAGGACATATTTCCTGAGGAATCCCACGATTACCACCAAAACAAGACTTATATTTTTTCATCGAACTGAAATGAGGGTCAATTTTGGCTTCAAAATACAATTATCTCATGAGTGCACTAGAGTTGGTGGAACTCACACTGCAGCTGCAGGAGTTTATTAAGAATGGATATATCCGACAAAGTGTTTTCCCTTGGGGAGCATCGATAATTTTCATAAAGAAGAAGGATGGTATGATGCGGATGGGAATCGATTACCATCAACTCAACAATATGACCATTAATAATCGATACCCACTCCATAGGATCAATGACTTGTTCAATCAAGTAGGAGGAGCCAAGATCTTTTTGAAGACCGACCTGCGATAACGGTACCATCAGGTACGGATTGGCAATGAGGATATTCATGAAACTGCCTTTCGTATGAGGTACAACCACTACAAGTTTGTAGTGATTCCATTCGGTTTGACCAATGCACCTGTGAACTTTTTGTATGATGAAAAATATCTTCAGTAGATACCTAGATAAATTTGTTTTGGTCTTTATAGATGACATCCTAGTTTACTCTTAGAGTAAAGAGGAACAAGAGGAGCACCTCCGCATAGTGCTACAGGTGTTAGGGGAAAACCATAGATACATTACTTGGGTCGCATCATCTCTGAGAAGGGGATAGTTGTGGACCCAAAAAAGATTAAATCCATAGAGGATTGGCCTACCCCCACTAGTCTCACCAACATTAGATCCTTTTTAGATTAGTCGGTTACTACCGAAAGTTCATTGAGAAATTTTTGAGGATAGCTTGTCCCATGACTAGTTTAAAAAAGGAGAACAAAATATTATGGATGACCAAGTGCGAGGAAAGTTTTCAAACTCTTAAACAACTTTTGATGACTCCAGCAATACTATGAATTGTGGATCCTGATGGGGATTTTGTTGTTTTCCCGGATGCAACAAAGGAAGGGCTCGGAGGATTTATCTTGTAGAACCATTACATTATCTATTATGAATCAAATAAGTTAAAAGAACATGAACAGAACTACCCCACCCATGGTCTTGAGATACAAGCCATAATGCAGACCTTGAATATGTGGAGGAACTAACTCATGGGGAAGGAATTCCTTCTGAAAATAGACAATATGAGTCTGAGGTATTTATTTGGGCTCTCGGATCTGAATTCCAGGAAATCCATATGATTGGATTTCCTTAGCGAGTACCATTTTGAGCTAAATGATATAAAGGGAAAGGAGAACAAAATTGCTGACGCTTTGAGCCGATGAACTTATATGATAGATGAGGTGACTTTACGTCAAACTGATTCATATTTACATGAGAGGATTAGAGCGGCCAATAGTGTTGACCCTTTGTATGTTGAAATCCTCAAGAAGGTCCAAGTGTACAGGTTGTTTCAACAACTGAAGGACTACAAAGTAGACGAAATGGGACTGTTGTGGTCCAAAGAAATATTGTATGTTCTTGAAGGAGGGGACATCAGTTCCATCGTCCTCATGGAATTTGATTGGGAAACCTATTCGTGGCATCCAGGATATCAAAAGATTATATTTGTAGTAAATAAACACTTTTTATTTCCTAAGCTAAAATATGGCATAATGTTGTTTATCGCAAAATCTCAAGAATGTTTGTTGGTTAATGCTGAGCACCAACATCCTTCGAGGTTGCTGCAGCCATTACCTATTCCAGAATGGAAGTGGGATGTCATTAGTATGTATTTTATCATGGGTATACCAAAGAGTAAGAAGAAAAATGATTCTATCTTTGTATCAATTGACAAATTGTCAAAAGAAACACACTTCATTCTAGTGAAGTCAACCTATAAGGAAGTACACATTGCCGACATCTTCTTAAAGGAGATATTTTGATTGCTCAGGATAGCCAAGGAAATCATCTTAGTTTGAGACAGGAAGTTCACTGTGAACTTTTGGAGATCCTTATTCTCCATATTAGAGACACAATTTAACTTTACTACTACTTACCATCCACAGACAAACAGGAAGACAGAACGGGTAAACCATATTGTAGAGGGAATTCTTAGGATGTATGTCATGAACAACTTCACTAAGTGGGAAGATTACCTGTATCTTGAATATTTTTCATATAACAATAGATACCAGACCTCTGCCAAGATGAGTCCTTTTGAGTTACTCTATGGACGGAAGTGTAGAACATCGGTTACTTGGGATAGCCTGGTGGATCAGCTCATGTTAGGGAATTATTTACTAAAGGACTTAGAACATTTGGTTACCAAGGTCCAAATGAAGCTTAAATAAGCAAAAGATCACTAGAAAATCTATGTGGATAAGAAAAAAAAGATAAATATTATCAGATAGGTGACCATGTTGATTGAAAGTAAAAGAAAAATGAAGCTCACTGATTTTGGGAAGGTGTGGTAAGTTAGCACCTAGATTTTGTGGACCCTTTGAGATACTGGAAAAGAGAGTGCTAGTGGCATATGGACTATATTTACCTACTCACGAAAGAGTCCATAATGTTTTCCATTCATATTTATTAAAGATATATGTTTATTATACTAAACATGTGATTGATTGGTCCTTATTATAGGTGGAACCTGAAGGGGAGCTTGCACCTAAACCCCTTCATATACTGGACAAGAGAGAGGTCCAACTTAAGAAGCACACCATATTCTATTTAAAAGTGCAATGGAATCACTTTGAGGCTGAAAAAGCTACTTGGGAGAATGAATCCACCATGAGAAAGGCTTGCCCCACCTTGTTTCATGATTTCATTCTGAGTCTCTAGAACACCGGGGATGGTGTTGTTCTAAGAGGGGAGGGATGTAATATCCTAAATTTCGACCTAACACTTATGGGAATAAACCCCATTTATTATGATGTTAATTTTTGTTAGAATAATCAACCCATAGTTAGCTACCTTAGACATTAATTAATCCATTTTTTTCTTATTTGCCTAGTTTCCATGTTCCACCTTATGCAAGTTGTCATCTACACATCCATAGTGGTAAAACTTGCTAATTTTGACTCATGGAGCGCTTGGGAAACCTCCTGGAATCAAATATGCTTTCTTCCTGGCCTCCTAAGTGCCCTTCTTCTTTTTTTGCTTTATTGCCTGCTTTTTCAGTGCTTTAAGGCAATTGGGAAAGTTTGCCTAGGTGAGGTTAACTAGTTTTTTGTCCTCCACATCCTCCACTCTTTTCTCCTATGAAAAGCATGTATGAGTTTTCCTTCCAATACCTTTTAGCTTGCCTAATTTATTTTTCCAATTCATGAGCTCCTTGACAGTTTTGGAAACTGCTTTATGCACCTATGGGGGATTTGCTTAGATTTAGTAAGCCTATTTTTTACTAGATTCGAATTGCCTCTTCGTGCATTCGAATCCTTCATGTAACTATTTATTGTGGAATCCTATGAATTAACAAGGTTGGATATTTTACACTTATTCAATACAGTTTAGTGTTCAGCTCCATATTCAGTCTCTTTTGTGAGTGATTTTGCATGTATAATTGATAATTATTGTGAGTGTAATTGTTCTATCACTAGGTTTAATTTCCACAATTTTATGTTTTATTTGGTATATTGGGCATAAAACCCAACTACACATGAGAATGATGATTTGTTTAATATATTGAGTGTAAGAAAATTGCACATGTTTTATATAAATGATTTCATATGTTGGTGTTGGAAAAAACCCAGCAACAAATCCTCATAGACAGGGGTTCTCACTCTATCGATTCCCAACTAGCACGATCTCCCTGAGCACTGGCCCAAACAGGTTTTACCTTGCCCAACAACATCTACAGAGTGGACGCAGTCTCAGCCAATATGTGCAAGGGAGAGCTCCCTCAACCAAGTTTCTAGCAGTAAGAAGGAAAGATATGGCATTTGACCGGTAAACAACATAAATAATAGACTACAGAACTAAGACAGTGATTGTAACTTATATTCATAACTACTGATCTATTATCACTCAAGGAAACTCCTCTAGGTTGTAGCTCGAGGATTCCTAGTAACTTAAAATGTTTTTAGGGTTTTATGATATGGATCAAGTCAGGTGACCTATATAACCTACCACTCTCAAGACATGCATGAAGCTCAATCAATTACAAGGATTTTAGTTACAACTTGTTCAATAGTTTGACAATAAGGTGCAGGGAGAGAGAACTCATCAAGCTGGAAAACTTACATACAAAACATATGCATATAAATGGCTAAATCCTCACAAGGATGGTACTTATAAATCAAATCACATTAACTCACCAATAGGATGACAACTATTAGTTATTAGTCAACTTGAAAATAACCTAAATACATATTCAGGAATAAGTACAGTAAAGATAAAGATGATGGCTGAACAAATCATAACAAAAGAGCTTATATTTCAGAATGAACAAGACGAGAAGCTTGACAATAGAATAATATTATAAATCCCCAAATTCGAACCATTATTATCAAATCCATCTTAGGCTTTATAGCCTTTTTACAAAAGTACCGATCCTGAAAATTCGATCTATTTTCACAAAAATACTCAAAAGTGATAGTTTTTCCAAATTAGGGTTCCAAACCCTACCTAACTATTTGTCTAACTATGATGAATATTTAGTTCACTGATTGAACATTAAAGAACTAAAGTAGTTGCTAGTGGTCACTGCTGCTGGTCCACTATAAATTAGCCTCCAAAAGCCAGTGTTTCGACAGTTAACTGACGTGATCTTTCATGCTTAATCCACTAGAATTTTCTACCCTGTCACCATGGTCGATGATCAGAAGCTCTAACCTGAATGATCAAAACCTCAAACCTAAATGTGGTCACACTGGCGGCGATTTAAACCACTACTGGTGCGACAATTAATCATCCGTAATTGGAAGCTCTAACCTAAACAATCAGAACCTCAAACTTGAATGTGGCCGTAGTGTCGGTGATTTAACCCACTACCGGTGTAACTTGAACAATCAGAACCTCAAAACTGAATGCTCTCGTAGTGTCAGTGTTTCAAAGAATTATTGTTGCGATGGTTAAGCATCAGAGTTTGGGAAGGCTAACCACTAATGTGTCGGCGATCGAAACCTTAAACCACTAAAACATTGGAACCTCAAAACTAAATGCTTCCATAGTGTCATCATTTCTAACCACTACCATTCTGATGGTTAAGCATCGGCGATCGGAAGCTATAACCACTAATGCATCGGAGATCGGAACCTCAAACCACTAATGCATCGATGATCAAAACCTCAAAACTGAATGCATCGGCGCTTTAAACCACTAGCTTGTCACTGATTGGAACCCCAAAACTAAACGATTCCATGCTTCAAACCGTAAGATTCTTCATAGTATCGATGCTATAGAGGACTAAACCTATGAAACACTGGTGTAGTAGAGGATTAAACCTTCGGCTTGGTGTCAACTTGTTGGCAATTGGAACCCCAAAATTGAATGCCTCAGCACTTCAAACCGCAAGATTCTTCGTATTGTCATCTTTATAGAGGACTAAACCTTTGAAACGCCTTCATCGTAGAGGATTAAACTTCCGACCTGCTGTCAAAAATTTCTCTCGGTGGTTAGTGTATATGTTGCACTCCTTTCTAATCTATCGAAGATGACCCTTTTCGGTGGCTAATGAGATGTTTTGAGCCTCGCTTAAGCCACTGAAAGCTACAGCTTGTGAAATTTTTACCCAAATAAAAAACAACGGCTTTCAAACTGTTAGTGCTATTCACATCCTTCGTCGCATGAGTTAAATTCTTCATACTGTCAAAATAAATTATTTTGGGAGATAACATCTGGCTCCTACTTGGGGATGGGAACCTTGCAGTGAGGTCCTAAGAATCCTAGAACAAAAATTACTTTCCCTAAAAGAAACTAAGTAACTTAACACTATCATCTTTTGTTCCATTGGGAATGGATTTTATTCTGAAAGCAAGACAACCTACTATCTACTAATGTACAATAATAAGGCTTCAAAGCCTTGAATAAAATAGAGTTTCAAGAAATTCCTATTCACTGGGCCATCAAATACCTCTTCACCTTCTAGATTCTGGAATTTGAAGGTGTTATTCTTATGTAATTGGGCTATAAAAAAAGGGACAATCCACAAAGAGTTGAATTTTCCATGTTTTCCCTTGTCCTGTCTGACGACATCCCACTTGAGGACCCAATATCCAACCTGGAAGTTGTAACAAACGTAAAATAAGATAATAATTAAATAATTAGGTTAACTAAGTTAGGTTATGAAATGAGGTGTCTCTTCATTTCAAATGCCCAAGGCATATTTAAGGCAGGGCCACCATTGTAACATATAATCCGTTATCTTATCTATACAACCATTAATATACATTTGCCCTATGGCTTATCCGATATTCCAGATATTTTGGTGATTATTATGTGAGCGAAATTAAATATTCGCTTCATGGTATCAGATTTTTCGTTGCTCGATCTGACCTGTGGTCAACAAATTCAGACCTTGTCTGAAAAAAATACAGGGTTTCCCTGAGTTGTAGGTCCTTGACCTTTTTCGTACGGTTAAAAAATTATATATATAAAATAAATAAATAAATAAATAAATCTTTCGCTTCATCTCCATCATCATCCGTCGCCCCCGCTGCCATTCTCCAACCCCCCACTTCTCCAATCGTCTACTCCCTTGCGTTTTCAAACCCTTCACCTCGTCCTCCTTTGTATTCTTCCCCATCTCCAGTGCATACACAATCCCGTACTCTACTACCATCGCCCTTCCCTCCACGCTTGACCTCCACACTGCTCTTTCCCATTCCCCAGCCTGCACGCTCCTCCACGTTGTTGTCCACTTTCTATTCCCTCTTCCCACGTAGCTCCACTCTTATCCTCCCCTCTCCACGACCTGCACAAACCACAAAAAAATAAAAATAAAAGCATTATAATATAATATATATATTATAATTACAATATATTATATTTATATAATATTTCAAAAAAAACAAAATAAAAATAATATTATCAAATTGTTTTATTATATAAATAATAAAATAAACATTTTATTATTATAAAAAAATAAAAATTATTATTATCATTTTTGAAGGAAAAAGTTCAAAAAAAAATATAATAATAATAATAATAATTTTATTATTAAAAAAAAA
>LPNX010645969.1:109882-202482 GCA_001517045.1 Pseudotsuga menziesii | reverse complement strand
ATAAAATAAGATAATAATTAAATAATTAGGTTAACTAAGTTAGGTTATGAAATGAGGTGTCTCTTCATTTCAAATGCCCAAGCCATATTTAAGGCAGGGCCACGATTGTAACATATAATCCGTTATCTTATCTATACAACCATTAATATACATTTTCCCTATGGCTTATCCGATATTCCAGATATTTTGGTGATTATTATGTGAGCGAAATTAAATATTCGCTTCACATAATAATCACCAAAATATCTGGAACCCCAAAATTGAACGCCTCAGCACTTCAAACCGCAACATTCTTTGTATTGTCATCTTTATAGAGGACTAAACCTTTGAAACGCCTTCATCGTAGAGGATTAAACTTCTGACCTGCTGTCAAAAATTTCTCTCGGTGGTTAGTGTATATGTTTCACTCCTTTCTAATCTATTGAAGATGACCCTTTTCGGTGGCTAATGAGATGTTTTGAGCCTCGCTTAAGCCACTGAAAGCTACAGCTTGTGAAATTTTTACCCAAATAAAAAACAACGGCTTTCAAACTGTTAGTGCTATTCACATCCTTCGTCGCATGAGTTAAATTCTTCATACTGTCAAAATAAATTATTTTGGGAGATAACATCTGGCTCCTACTTGGGGATGGGAACCTTGCAGTGAGGTCCTAATAATCCTAGAACAAAAATTACTTTCCCTAAAAGAAACTAAGTAACTTAACACTATCATCTTTTGTTCCATTGGGAATGGATTTTATTCTGAAAGCAAGACAACCTACTATCTACTAATGTACAATAATAAGGCTTCAAAGCCTTGAATAAAATAGAGTTTCAAGAACTTCCTATTCACTGGGCCATCAAATACCTCTTCACCTTCTAGATTCTGCAATTTGAAGGTGTTATTCTTATGTAATTGGGCTATAAAAAAAGGGACAATCCACAAAGAGTTGAATTTTCCATGTTTTCCCTTGTCCTGTCTGACGACATCCCACTTGAGGACCCAATATCCAACCTGGAAGTTGTATACTTTTTCTCTTGTGTCAAACATGCCCTTTATCCTCTGTTGATGAGCTTCTAATTTTCCTACAACCTGCTTCCTTCTTTACTGTAACTCTACCAAATCCGTCATCCTTGTCACCATATCATTTGGTTCAACTTCCTCTTCCTGAAAGAACTTTTCCACTAGAAGGATGAGCTAGATAAAAAAAATGGCCTCAGTGCCATAAAATACCTTGAATGGAAAAGTCCCTATGGATCTTTTGTCTGTTACCCTATTAGCCCATAGAGCAAACTTAAGCTTTGAATCCCATATTTTCTTATTTGTCTCTAGCAGTTTCCTGATGATTCTGACTAAGCTTTTGTTGGATGACTCAGCTAGTCCTTTGCCTTGGGGATAATAGGAAGTGGAGTGCACTAGTTGAATACCCATTGAATCACACATTTTAACTAATGCCCCGACCTTGAAAGATGGTGCATTATCAGTTACTAACCTTACTGGGCAGCCAAACCTACTAAAGATATTCTCATATAAAAATATCGTTATGACTTGATGAGTGGTGTTCCTGGTGGGTACTTCTTCTATCCATTTGGTAAAGTATTCAGTGGCTAGTAAGATCCATTTATGTTGTCCACTGGAAGATGGATTTATTTCACCTATGAAATCTAGACCCCATTGTTGGAAAGGCCCATTCACCACAATAGGCCTAAGGGGCAAGGACTTGAGCTGCTACTTCCCTATAAATATTTGGCATTGGTCATAGGCCCTTACAAAAGGGCATACATCCACAAGGAGGACTGGCCAATAGTACTATGCTCTTAAGATCTTGTGGGCTATGGTTTTCTAGTAGTGGTGGCCCCCACATGTGCTGGAATGAAAATGATGCATGACCTACTCTACTTATTCTTTATCTAGACACCTTAGCAAAATTCTATACTGATCTCTCCAGTACAATATTTTCTCAATTATGCAAAACTTAACATATTTCAACTTAAGAGCTCGTGCTTGGTTAGGAGTGAGATTAGGAGAAACTTCTATTTTTTGCAAAAATTGAATGATACCTGAGTACCACTCACATGAATATATGTTCTCAACTACTGATGGAATGTCATTTTAATCTTGATTTACTCCTTTTTTTGCTGCTACCACAGTCTGTACCTTTTCTGATTTGACACATGTGAAATTTATTCTCATTAGTTCATAGTTTTGTTTGGCCATGAGTTTTTCCAGACCTAGTCCCTTTACCATCTTGGTGGGTTTCCCATCTAAATCAAGCTCAATGAGTTTCGAAATCCACTTAGCCCTCTTCCCATAAATGTTCGGCTGAGTCAAAACATCCTTCACAGCAGCTGAAGGGACATATGCAATGACCTTTGCATGGATAATGTAGATTCTGAAAGTTTTCAAACATTTTATGAGAGCATAAGCCTGCTTCTTAATTGGGCCATACTTCAGCTCAGCATCTCTCAGGGTTCTTCTGAAGAATGCAATTGGATGATCAAGACCCTCATCATTCTTTTGTAACAGTATAGCTGCCACTATGTCATAAGATTCAAAAGAGAAAGTATAAAAATCCTTAGTGTAGTCGGGACTAATCAGGGTTGGGGCCTCCATGATAGCTTTCTTAATGTCTTCAAAAGAGTTTCTTTCCTGGTCAGCCCACTTTATTTTTGCATCCTTTTTTAGCATGACTGTTATGTGCTTTACCAGCTTGGAGAAATTTGGAATGAACCTCCTCACAAGGTTTATCTTTCCTAAAAAGGATTGAATGTCTCTTTTTGACCTTGGTATTGACATCTTTTGGATTGCTTCCACCCTTATCGAATCGATCTTTACACCTTCAGCTGAGACTATGTGCCCTAGGAGCTTTCCTTCATTGAGTGCAAATAGGGACTTCTTGGGGTTCAGTGATATTCCATACCTTCTGTACTTTAGAAATACCTTCCTTAAATGTTGCAAGTGGTCATGATGGCTGTAAGAGTAAACTGTTAGGTCATCCAAATATATCAGCAAAAATTTATCTTTTATCCCTACAAAATATAGGTCTATGGCTCTCTGAAAAGTAGCCCCAGCATTCGTTATCCCAAATGGAATTTTAGAATAAATGAAGGGGCCCCAGGGGGTGGTAAAGGAAGTCTTCTCTTGATCATCAGGGTGCACATCAACTTGGTTGTATCCAGAGAAGCCATCAATGAAGGACATAACCCTAGCCCCTGAGACTTTCTGCAATAGGAGTTCCATCTTGGGTAGTGGATAGTTGTTTTTCTTGGAACAATTTTTCAGGTTTCTAAAATCCACACACAACCTGATTTCTCCATTTTTCTTTCTTTCCACTACCAGGTTTGCAATCCACTTAGAATACCTGAGGGGGATTATGATATTGGCTTTGAGGAGCTTGTGGATCTCTTTTTCAATCACTGGTAATAGGAGAGGGTTGATGGGTCTTAGCTTTTGTTTGAAAGGAATGGTGTCCTTCTCCAAAGGAATTATGTGTTGGATGATATTGGTGTCTTAAGTTTTTAGGTCACTATACTCCCAAGGAAAAACATAAAAAAACTCTTTTATCAAGTTGTAAAATTTAGAATTTTGATCAGCATTGAATCTAGTGGAAAGATTTATTAGCTTAGGATGGAATTGGCTCCCTATGTTTTTCTCTTAGATAGCAGGATCTAACTCTTTTTGGAAGGCTTGAAAGGGATATAATTGTGATCAAATAGTTCTTCCATTGGTACTAGACCTCGAGGTATGTAGTTTCTAGGAAATTGGACAATGTTCTGATCAGCCACTTTATCTTTTAACTTGAGCTATTTTAATTCCTCCATGCTTATGTTTTCCTGGTCTATGTGTATGTCAGATAATTCATCTAGTAACTGAAGAAATTTACTAATCTCATCATCATTCTCAAACACCCTCCATAATTTTACATTATCTGGCAAAGAGAGTCTGTACTTGACCTGAACATCATAGTTGAGCTTAGGGTGTAAAGGAGGAAGAAAGAAACGTGCAGAGACAACTAGGGAGTAATCTAGGTGATTCAAATCCCTAGGAATATATGACAGTTCAAAAAACATAAATGAGTCTATGAGTTTCCATACCTCGTCCCTATAGGCCTTCAGTCTGATATTTTTTGTCTGAAAAGTGTTGTTGACCTGCTGTATGATGAGGTCTTCATATCCAAAAATATTTATGCACATGATCCCCATCTCCTTGGAATCTTTAACTCCTAGCACCAAGGCTTCATATTATGCTATGTTGTTAGTGGTTTTAAAATCAAGCTTATAAGACAGGTGGATGTTTTCCTTAGATGGGGAGATCAATACTACACCTGCACCTGCTAAGGTTTGAGTGTTAGCCCCATCAAAATACATGGTCCATATTGCTATGGTCACTTCTTCGGGCTGCTGATAGGTGGGCTTAGTGAGCTGGACTAATGTCTGCTAAGAATCATCTATTTGCAAAAGGCATGACCCAAAATCAGTGTCCACTGCATAGATGGGGTGATTAACTAAGTTGCTATCCTTGCTTATAATGTATTCCAGCTAATTTTCCCTATACAACCTCTTGGTCTCTCCTCCAAACATGGGAATGGTGGCATATGTGAGATCCATATAAAGGGTGCCACCTAACCTTTTGCTCCATGACCGAGAGAGTAAGAGACCAAACTTTGGAGGAATATCAGCCACTACAATGTCCATCATGATGCCTTTCGATGGTAGCTGAGTTAGGTTCACAACTAGGTCTTTGATGAGGACCAAGCACATGACCTTCCTAGAGTCAAAGACGAATAAATCATGGTAGAGCTTGGTGATGTTGAGACCAAGCTCATCCATCACAGCCTTTGGAATTATGTTATGAGAGGCTTCTCAATCCAATAGATGGTTATGGAGGATTTTATCATGGATATTCAAGGATATGTAGAATGGAGGGCATGAGTCCTTTAGGTTTTTGGTCATGGGGCCCAAGGTTACAATAGGCTTGTCATCTTGCAGGTTCACAAAGTCGGTGTCAAAGTGCACCTTGGGCTGAAGGGAATTCAGAATGGAAGACTTGAATGCATAATTCTTCATTAGCTCAGTTAAAGGGAAAGGGATTTTCAATTTTTGAATTTTAGACTCAAGGTTGAAAGAATAATGCAGCCTATCTAAAAACCTTACCTCATGAGCTGTAGGTTTGAGTTGGAATTGATCAGGTGTGGTGTTGTGCCTTTGCTCAACAGCCTTTAAAAAAAATATTTCATCAAACAAAATCCTATTTTGTTTTGATGAAATGTTCGAATTTCTTAAAACAAATCTAATGAATCACCAGCTACTGAAATGATGACTTTCTGTGAGCTACTGAATCAATGAAATTCTATGTTTTTAAGCAACCTTTGCAAGATATAGATTATTTGACAAAATCACCACTATGAAGTTATTATTTTGGGTAGATTTACCTTAAAAATTAAGGGATGAGTATTAATAATTTCCTTTTTTTTTATCATAACCTAATCTTGAAGTCTTATCGAAACATTTATCACTTGATTTTGCTATTTGATTTCATTATTATAGTTATTGATAAGGTTGCGAATTTGGATGATTGGTCATAGTATGGTTTTGCATGTTATCATAGGTTTCGTTTAAATATTAATTAATGGGTAATGCTGTTATACTTTAAGGTCTGTGCATCAACGTTCAAAGGTTTTAATCCTTAGGATTGTTTCGACCCATGCCATCGCCTCCAACGTCGATCCACCTGCTGTAGGGTTGATTTGGTATCATTTTTTTTGTACTCAAATCTGTCTATCACATTCAATGGTTAGTACGTAACCAGCGTCGTGGCTTTATTCTCGTTCAACACCTGTAGTCTATGCAATGAGTGGTCTTACGTCAATAACCCGGGATAAATAATGGCAAGATCAGTTCAATCTCGAGTTGTTTGCCGTCACTTCTTATTTCGAATTCCTTGTAGTGTTATCATTCCCCTTCATGCCGATGTTTCAGGGTTATCGGCTGCGGTTATTCATGTCGCAGCTGGTTTATGAAGGTATTGGGCTCCGTTGCTTAGGTTTTCTCCTCAGTCTGCACCCTGAGTGCTCACTATATAGTTCACTGTCGGGTTTTGATCTTTGGTATCTTGTCTGGGTAAGGCTGTGTGCATGCAAACAGTTAGTTATGGCGTCGGTGGTGAGAGTCAAGCCCTGTGAGATGAAGCTTCTTGATTCAAGCCTTGAGCTGTTAACCAAGGTCGAAGCTGTCGGGTGGTTTCCGTTTATTAGTAAGTTCTTGGATTCAAACCCTGAAGTGACGAGGGTGTTTTCTCTGTCTTTGGCCGACTCTCAGGTTAAGGTAGGTGATCTTGAGTTTCAAATGGACGAGCGTTCAGTTGCGCTTGCTACTGGTTTGCCATTGACAGGCGAGTGGTGGTTTAAGTACAAGCGAATGGACATAACTGAGTGGAGGCAATTACTGAAGAATCCCTGTCAAGACGTATCGTTCTGAACTGGTGTGGCCCAGAAATACTTTAAGAAGGAGTGGCGACCAGTATTGGACCTTATCCAGAGGTATGTGACCTATGAAGGTCGTCTCTCTTCAGCCTATGTATACCACCTTCGGTTAATGTCTATTTTTATTGGCTTTCCTATGAATTTCCCTCATTATCTAGTCCATAGTTTGTCTAAGATGTCCGTAGCTATTAAAAAGGGACCAAAAAATATGAGTCACAGTTTGTTTCATCACGGTTTGGTCAGAATGTTAATAGAGAGGGAATTTTCAACATTAGACTGGTCATGGGATGAGTTTATTGAGTCTAATGGCTTCTCAGCTTTTTGTCACTATCAATTTTACTATCCGGAAGAATGTTTAAGGCACCAGGAACCCAGTCAAGTTTTGGCTTCCCCTATGTGTAAGTCTGTTTCAAACTGTACTAGCCATAGGAGCCCTGACGTTTGTAATAAATCTATTCCTACTCCTGTGAGCAGTCCTGGTACTCTTGTGCCCTTTGAGCACATGAAAACGTCTTCAAGCCTATCTCCTGAGACACCGAAACGCAACATTGATATCTGCAAACAAACGGGTAAAAAGCCGAATGCTAAGCTTGTTGGTAGGTTCACACGAAGCATGGTTTCTAAAGGTCGTCATGTTAAGCCTCTTGTCAACAACAGTGTTCATGTTGTAACAGTCGTGCTTGACGACGAAGAGTAGAATCCCGTTTTTCCTGATGTTGGTCGTGACATTGAGGATGAGTTTATCCCGAACCCTACAGAAGACAGTCCTCCTGCATTTGACAAGGATATTCGGCTCGATCCTGCTGTGGATATTCCAGTTAAGGGAAAGACTGTAGAGACAAACTTACCAAGTTATTATCAAGCTGGGGATATGATTCACCCAATGTTCGTTACCTGCTTGTTGGATAAGATACACAGGATGGAAGGAAGAGTGACTGAGATGTTGGCTCGTCGTGATATTGTGGAGGCCGAGAATTTAAAGTTGAAAGAGAAGGTAGATTCAGACACTAAAACCTTGATGCATCTTAAAAATCATAAGAATCGGTTGATCCATAAAATCCTAAAATTGTAGAATGAAAATAATAAGAATGAGGAGAAAGTACGGGAGCTTAATGATCAAATTACTCTTATGCAATTTAAGGGTCCATCGCAGAATCCATCAAGTGGTGTGAACATTCAGGTTTTTAACGCTCCTGTGAATTTATAAGTGCACCTACTATTGGTTTCAGTTTTGAAGTTATGATAGATTGATAATCAAGTTATTTGCTTGACAGGTATTTGGTTTAATTCATTTATTATTTAATTTATTGCATTTTCCTTTTGTATGTGTTTTAATTATATTTCTTTTGTGTGCAGTATCGCAGGTAATGTTTTGGATCCTCATTCTCAGATTTTGATGATTTCCTACTATCTGGATGATCCCTACATAATCGGGGACAAATCGATTGGCGAGGACTGTTTTCCAGGTGTCACTATATAATTAGGGCTTTTGTCGCTTTTATGATTTTGTGCTATGAACTGAGTCTATCCAATTTCAAAACATTTAATGTATATTAAAAATGACATGTTTCACTTGTCATTTTTAACGAAATTGGGTATGATTTCGATTTTATGGTTTCCGGGTGTTTAGAACCATTTCTCTATGAATTGGTTATTTAAAGAGACATGTGGGTATTGAGAAGGGGGTCGATAGTTTGAGGAGGAGGAGTCAAGACCACTGTTTGATTTTATGTGACTTAAGGAATTTTATTGTCTACAGCTACAGTATGTTGAACTGGTGATACTTATATATGTTTATAGTATTTATACTTCACATATGTGTTTATGGTATCGCTTGGTTTTGTCGCTTTTTCTATATTATTAATGTTTTCTATGATTTCTTTGATGAGTTATGCAAATATATTATGTGTAATTGTCGACTTATGCTGATTTCGATCTGCTGATGTATGTCATGTTGTAGAATTGATGATTGATATCATAACACATGTGATATGTGTGCCTACTACATGATCTTGTTTGATTTTTTAATTTCTTCAGAATATTTTCAAGATTATTAATACAGTAGTCTCATTGGCAGATTTCATTTCAGGTTAATATGTTTAACGCTCCTAATCAGGATAGGACTTAGAGTAAATTAGTAGTTTTTTCGTTTAGTTATTTTCTTAAAAACCCTTTAAATCAGATCTGTTTATTTATATTGCATTCAGATTATTTTCTTGTAATTAATGTACAAGTGTTTATAATATATCTCTGTGATTTATCAACTCTGTTAATATTCAGTTAATTTTTTATTCTTGTATTATAAATTGATTGCCTGAAGTAGATTTGATTTAACTCATTGATCTTGTAATATATAAAATTTATTAACTTGTGTAGTCATAGGAATAGATCTGATTAATAAACTGTAGTTTTAGTTTTCCCCTTTTTGTAATCCTCTCCTGTAGCGGAAAATAACTTAGGGAAGGCAAGGGGGCCTCAATCCCGTTAGGAACAGTTACTCAAATGACTGAGAGCATCTCGAAAACTCTTGGATCGGGTTGTTCCTCGGTTGACACATGTGCCCATTTCGGCCCGTCAACAATGGCGCTAGAAGGAGGGCTAGCTTAAGTAAATGGCTGATGAAAACAATCCTGTTAACAAAATTAATTAGCCTATCACCCCTCAAATACAGTCATCATCACAGCCACGTACTCTCCAGTCAGCACGATTGAGTGAGGCCCCACTGAACGACTCTGTTTGAAACCTTATCTCCCAATTCAACTCTAGCGGTACTCCCCAAACTGAAGAACTTGACCAGTTCGAGCAGGCCATAAACAAATCTCATAGGATTTTAACTAGGGCTTATTCAAATCTCACCGGGCGCCAACCCATTGAGTTACCTCTCCCACAGATCACACGTCCTCACACTCATCGTATTGAACCTGCGTCGGAAGAATAGGAGCAACCTGCAGGTACCTTTCCTAATCTTCAGATACAACAGTTTCTGTCCGCGCCAATCAACCTTCATCTTCTTCAGGACCACCTGCTTTAGGAGGGTCTGGTCAACCACCATCACCGCCTCATTCACCCCCTCGCATTCCTCAAACACCACCTTCACCACCTCCAAATCCAAGGAACATGGCAGGTGTAAACCCCCCAAACCCTAATGCTAATATGCCATGGTTAGCTCAGGATGCAGTTGCTGTCCCAGGCGATCAACATCCTTTACCCAAGCATCCTGAGAAATTGTTGCCTAAGTTCAACCCCGAGCTGAAAGAGCCGGCAGAAGACCATGTCAAGAAATTTATGCTAGCAGTTTGACTCTTGGATGTTGAACATGAAGATGTAGTATGTTGACTTTTCCCTTATACATTTGAGGGTAAAGCTTCGACATGGTATTTCTCACTTATGGTTGGTTCTATAACCAGTTGGAACGAATTTGATCTTGCTTTCATGAACAAGTTTGGAGACGACAAGACTCTAGCTGCCTTGGTGTTAGAATTGTCTAGAATTCGCATGGAAACCAAGGAAAAGGTAAAAGATTTTAACCAACGATTCCTAACTCTAAGAAACAGAATCCCTGCTATCTCAAGGCTGGCTGAGGATGTCACCATTGCATTTTACACTTCAGCGTTGCCTATGTCAATGGCCATGTTTGTCAGAAGAGCAGCCAAACTTACTCTTGCTGAAACCTTTGAGGAAGCAATCAAAGTTGAAAAAGACATGTTTGCTATTAAAACCAATCCTGGAGTAGACACAGATTCTGCATCTTCTTCTCGTAGGAAGACTGAGAGTCCCTCTAAAACCACAACTCCTGAGAAAAAAGGCCAGGATTCACTAGACTTAGACAACCTCCAAAGAGTTATTAAAAAGTTGTCCAATGAAATCATTGGTTTAAAGAAAGGTACTTCTGAGAGCACTCCTAATAAAGAACCACCTAGACAACCTTTCAGAAGGCCATTCCCAAATACGACTGCAAAACAGACTCCACCTTTTGAAGCTAACAGCGTTCATAAAATTAATAGTTTTCTCAAATTATTAGTTTCAGGTCTTGAAACATCAACTGAAAATGAAACTCAATCTTCAGGATAGACTTCTGAAGATACCCAAGGAAAAGATAATGACTCAAAAGATAAAACTCCTCAAGTTATTAGCCACTTCTAGGACACTATAGAATGGACCGATGATGAAGATGTAGGTGTTGTCAATGTAAATCAGCACCAATACAACATCAGAAGCAAGAAAGATCAGCCCCCATGGGAACCTTCTACAACTGCTACAGATAATAGTTCAACTGTCAAAACAAAGAATCAACCTGCAAATACTAAGCCTGCACCCTCTCTTGAGTTAGAATACGATCTGGTTGAAGATTTAAAGAAAATCAGAGCTAACATCTCTATCTATGAACTCCTCAAGTTACCTATGATTCGAGATAAGATGATTCAAGGGGTATCTCCAAGTAAAAATTCCAAAACCCCGTCCAATCAAAATAGTTCTGCTAATACTAAAGATAATTCAACAAAATCTTCAGTCAATGCCTCATCCATAGGTAAGAAATCAGACTCATCAACTCCTCCCTTTTTACTCATGTTTGAAATCTGCAATTGTAAAGTGCATAATTGCATGATAGATTCAGGGGCTTCTAAGAATGTTATGCCATACTCTATATGTAAAAAACTTAATGCAGTTCCTGTGCCCTATGATACAAGTATTGTGCAGCTTGACCGATCAAACGTGAAAGTAATAGGGAAGTTGAATGAGGTGTTGATAAGGTTAGATTCAAATCCTCAAGTCCATTTTATCATTGATATAATTGTTGCAGATATCCCAGAAGAATATGGCCTATTTCTCAGCAGAGATTGGTCTAAGAAACTGAAGGCATATTTTGCGACTGACTGGTCACATTTATGGATATCTCATAATGGTCGCCCGAACAAGATCAGAATTGATCGAGAGTGCTATATGAAGCATACGGTCACAGAAATGGATGACTTGAATGAACCAGTGTTATTTACTGATACCATAATGGGAAATTATATGGTAGACTCCTTCTTTGGGGATTTTGAGGCTGAAACTTCATCAATCCCAGATGTAGAACAGAAATCTGAAATTTGACATTTTACGCAAATTCTAGATGAAATTCCAGTCCCAAACACGGTACATTTAGATCTGAACAACGGTCTCTGGTCTCTATACTTCGATGGATCTAAGTCAAAAGAAGGGGCTGGTGTAGGTTGCTTGCTGATAGATCCCTATGGGAAAAGGTATTTCATTGCTTGCAGGTTAGAATTTGATTGCGCCAATAATGTTGCTAAATACGATGCTCTAATTCAAGGGATGAAAAAAGCAATTGACCTGGGACCCAAATCTTTGGTAGTGTTAGGAGAGTCTGAGATTATTGTTAGACAGGTACATAACACTATACATTGCATTGTTGGGCATCTGAGAAATTATCAGGAAGAGGTATGGAATCTATTACTATCATTTGAAGCCTCTAACATAAGTTCTATCCCTCGTTATCTAAATCAGGAAGCTGATCTTTTAGCTAACTTTGCTTCAAGGTTAATTCCGTCTGAAGGAATGCTCGTTGATTCTTTCTCTGTTGAATTGCTTTTCAGACCGTCCATCCCTGATAACATTGCAAATTGGAGAGTCTTCAACAACGATGAGCAGTTGATCAATTTTCTGACTTCGAAGGATAATTTTAAAGATGCGATCATCGATGAAATGACTCACAATGAAGATCTATATAATTTTGCGGTAATTCATAAGCCCTGTTCAGTTCATGAATCTCTCAATCAGGTTAGTACCCTTCCTCGATCTGTAATCAAACTGGAGAAATTCTATGACTTGAAGGATAAATTTAAAGTAGCAAGGAACTGTAAAACCAACAGCTCCATTATGCAATCTGAAATTATTAATCTAGGCACTGAACACAATCCTCAACGTGTCAATATGGGCAGTACGTGTACTCCCTAGGAAAAATATAGCCTTCATACAACTCTTCAAAGAGTTTAAAGACATTGTTGCATGGACGTATGAGGATCTTAAGACATTCGATCCTAATATAATGCAACATGTCATTCCCATGAAACAAGAGGCTAAACCTTTTCAACAAAAATTGAGGAAAATGCATTCTAGCCTAGAATTAGCTGTCAAGAACGAGTTGAATAAACTCCTTGCTGCCAGAATAATTTTCCCGGTACGGCATGCACAGTGGGTGGCAAATCTCGTCCCCGTCAGAAATATAAATGGTGATATCAGGTTATGCATCGATTTCCAAAATCTGAATAAGGTTTCAGAAAAGGACAATTATCTTGTTCCTCCAATGGAGAAAATCTTACAACAGGTCTCCGGATCTGAAATGTTTTCACTTTTAGATGGCTTTTCAGGATACAACCAAGTGTTGGTATCCAAAGCAGATCAGTTGAAAACAACTTTCAGGACCCCTTGGGGAACTTATGCCTATAGAAAAATGCCATTTGGTTTAATTAATGCCAGGGCAACATTTCAAAGTGAAATGAATATTGCGTTCAGAGGCCTGGTTGGTCAATTTGTGGTTATTTATATCGATGATATTACTGTCTTTTCAAAAAATAGAGCTGATCATTTAACTCATCTTAGGAGAGTTTTTGAGCGTTGCAGGAAATATGGGATTTCTCTAAACCCTAAGAAATCTATCTTTTCAGTTACAGAAGGTAAGTTACTGGGTTTTATTGTTTCTAAACAAGGTATCAATATTGACCAAGAATGTACCCATGCTATATCACAGATTTCTATGCCTCACTCAAATAAATCTATGCAGTCATTTCTTGGGAAGATAAATTTTGTTTCTAGATTTATTCTTGAGTTTACTGAAATTGTTAGGCCGCTTCAGAAAATGATTAAGAAAGATGCTGAATTTAAATGGTCTGCTGGAGAGAAGCAATCTTTTCATGATATCTTAAAAGCTATTGTCGAAGCTCCCACCTTGACAAGCCTAGATTTTTCTAAGCCATTTATTTTGTACATGTTTGCTTCTGATTCTTCATATGCTGCTGTTCTAACATAGAAAAATCAAGAAAATAATGAAGCTCCCATTGCTTTTACGAGTTATGGTTTGAATGGTGCAGAGCTGAATTACCCAGAAGTGGACAAACAAGCGTTCGCTGTGTTTAAGTCCGTCAAACATTTCTAGCCCTATTTACTGAAGTCTCATACCAAGGTCATTGTGCCATATTCCGCAGTCAAAAATCTTTTGGTACAAAAGGACCTGGGTGAAAAGCGTGCCCACTGGGTCACAGCACTTCAGGAATATGACCTGGAAATCAAGCGTTTAAAGATTGTCAGAGGACAAGGACTCTGCAAGTTGGCAGCTGGATCTTTAGATGTTTCTGAATCTGATCTGCACTTCTTTGGTGAACCTTCTTTGTTTGAAAGGGAATTTTTTCTGATCTCCACTCCTCCTGATTCTTGGTATAATGATATTAAGTTTTTTCTATTGCATGGGAATGCTCCTGAACATTTAGACCCACGTAATAAAAGGGATTTGAGATTGATATCTGCCCCTTATCAGCTGATTGATAACATTTTGTTTAGAAAGAATTTCGAAGGAGTCCTCCTTCGTTGTTTAGAAAGAAATGAAGCTGATAATGTGTTGTCTTAATTACACGCAGGACCAGTCGGGGGACACTTTGGCGGAGAAACCACTACACATAAAGTACTCAAAGCTGGTTACTACTGGCCTACGTTGTTCAAATATGCATATGCCTTTTCCAGGAAGTGTTAGGAGTGTTAGAGAGCTGGAGGCAGGCTGAAGAAAGCAGCTCTACCCCTTCAGCCGGTTATTATTGAAGTCCCATTTCAACAATGGGGTTTGGATATTGTTGGTCCATTCACACCAGCTTCTTCACAGCAACATAAATACATTTTGACAGCCATAGATTATTTCACTAGATGGGTTGAATCCATCCCCTTGAGAGTGGTTAATTCAGAACAGGTGATATCATTCCTTGATTGTTTTATTATCACCAGATTTGGTGTTCCTGAATCTTTGATTTTTGACAATGCAACTTATTTTTCTTCTATTAAATTAATCGAGTATGCATTGCAAAAGGGCATAAATTTAAAATATTCAGCTAATTATTATCTGCAGGGTAATGGGTTAGCTGAATCTTCTAATAAAAATTTAATCAAGATTCTGAAACATACGGTGGTTAATCATCATAGGAATTGGCACAACGCCTTATCAAATACCTTGTGGGCTGATAGAGTGACTCCCAAAGCTGCCATAGGAAATTCTCCCTTTTTTCTGGCATATGGTAAAGAAGCTATTTTGCCTCCTCATTTATTTTTACCCTCTTTACAGCTCTCCCAGTCAGTACAGGAGACACCATGTTCTGCCATGGAACATCGAATCAATACCTTGCTTAAACTGGAAGAAGATAGAGAGTCAGCTAGAAAAAATTTTGACCAACACCAACAGACCATGAAACGCTGGTTTGATCATAGAAAATCAGCTAGTAGGGATTTGGAAGTAGGTGACCTAGTTCTGAAATGGGACAAGGAGCACGAAGACAAAGGAAAACATACTAAGTTCCAATGCCTGTGGATGGGACCATTTATTATTACAAAAAAACTTGGTCCTAGCACTTTCAGGTTGCAGACATTGGAGGGTGACATTGATAACCTTCCAGTGAATGGTCATCTGATTAAGAAATATTTTTGGTGATCCCCCTCAAGGGATTATTCTGTACATAGCTGGTGTGGTGTGCTTGGTTTGTGGAATTTATCAGCGAGTTTATTTGATTTGTTTGTTTTGGATATTTTGTTTTATTATTTGTTTTATTTGCACATTTTGAGTCTGAATAATTTATCAAACTTCAAGCTGATGTATTTATTTTTATCAACCTCTGTGATTGATCTCCAAACCATGTGCAAAGATTTTGCTATCCTGAAAATTGTCATACTGTTTTATGTCTTGAACAGTGAACAGGTTTTCATCTTTCTAGATTTCACCAGAAATTCTTAAATTATGATTAATGTTAATTAATAATGTGAGTCTTTGAAAAGATTTTTCCAACAGGACTAGGACAGTATCTGGCAAGGTTATCTATTTAATTCTTTTACGCCATCCTTTCTCGTAAAGAGAATCAGGTCTGCCTCCCCATCTGCTAAGATAATCTCACTGCAGATTAAATATAACTACATTATGGCCATGGTTGGATATGAATATTCTTTTAATTTAACATTCTGAAGGACAGAAGGTCTCATAACAAGCTAGTCTGCTCAGGATCATAGGTTTGCATTCAGTAACATTGTCATTTCCGGTCACCAAGCCTGGACAATGGCCCTTGGAAAAACACTGAGGGATAAAAGGTCTCATTACGAGCCGGTTTATTTATTGTGGTGCAGACTGGTGACTAACATGGTTGCCATCTGGTTACCAAGTCAGAACCATGGCCTTCAGAAGATATAAAATAAAAAAAAGGGTGACAGTCCAACCTAACCAGAATTGTATATCTCTAACTAGCAGATGGGATACTGGCATTCCTTGGGCTTTGAAGCAATCCTGTCGAGGCTATGGACTCCTGTTGGCAGCAGGGCCATGCTTATGGTATTACGATTTTATTCTTTAAAACCAAGCCATGTATTTTTTTACTCCTCTTGGACTAATTTTTGTGAGAGACTCGTTCTTCATCAAATATATAATTAAGACTGAAATTTCTGGTAATTTTTAGAAATGTTAAATGCCTGAATCTGTTTTAGATATTAGAATATTGATGCCTATATAATGACATACATGAAGAATCCAATGTCTTTGATTGCATGGTTTCAGGTTAAGAAACAGAGATAACTGTTCCGCCCAGTCAGTCGCCATCTATTGTGCCTTTTCTCAACAGCCTTTAAAAAACATATTTCATCAAACAAAATCCTATTTTGTTTTGATGAAATGTTCGAATTTCTTAAAACAAATCTAATGAATCACTAGCTACTGAAATGATGACTTTCTGTGAGTTACTGAATTAGTGAAATTCTATGTTTTTAAGCAACCTTTGCAAGCTATAGATTATTTGACAAAATCACCACTATGAAGTTATTATTTTGGGTAGATTTACCTTAAAAATTAAGGGATGAGTATTAATAATTTCCATTTTTTTTTATCATAACCTAATTTTGAAGTCTTATCCAAACATTTATCACTTGATTTTGCTATTTGATTTCATTATTACAGTTATTGATAAGGTTGCGAATTTGGATGATTGATCATAGTATGGTTTGGCATGTTATCATAGGTTTCGTTTAAATATTAATTAATGGGTATATGTTATCGGTTTATTGAAAACTAGATAAGGCCTAGAATATCAAAGCTTAATGATTTATGCAAACGCGTCTTATCCTAGGTATATCCTTTAACATCCGAATCATATTTGCTCATGTTATTAATGTTTAGTGTTGATTGTTATAATGTGCCCCATACTATGAAGGTTCGATTTTGGGTTTCATGGTTATGACACGTTCTATCTAAAGCTTGTACTCTGACCTTTGAGTCCTACATAATCCAAGCACAAATATTAATCCCGACCTTCTATAATATGATTTGTATTATGACTTATATTATTGCATGAAAGGCGTCGAGGTTGACACGATGGTTATGCTGCGTATCCCATGTAATTTATTTGCCACCTTCGAAGGTAATGCTGTTATACTTTAAGGTCTGTGCATCAATGTTCAAAGGTTTTAATCCTTAGGATTGTTTCGACCCATGCCATTGCCTCCAAAGTCGATCCACCTGCTGTAGGGTTGATTTGGTATCATTGTGTTTGTACTCAAATCTGTCTATCACATTCAATGGTTAGTATGTAACCAGCGTCGTGGCTTTATTCTCGTTCAACACCTGTAGTCTATGCAATGAGTGGTCTTACGTCAATAACCCGGGATAAATAATGGCAAGATCAGTTCAATCTCGAGTTGTTTGCCATCACTTCTTATTTCGAATGCCTTGTAGTGTTATCATTCCCCTTCATGCTGATGTTTTAGGGTTATCGGCTGCGGTTATTCATGTCGCAGCTGGTTTATGAAGGTATCAGGCTCCGTTGCTTAGGTTTTCTCCTCGCTCTGCACCCTGAGTGCTCACTATATAGTTCGTTGTCGGGTTTTGATCTTTGGTATCTTTTCTGGGTAAGGCTGCGTGCATGCGTACAGTTAGTTATGGCGCCGGTGGTGAGAGTCGAGCCCTGTGAGATGAAGCTTCTTGATTCAAACCCTGAGATGTTAACCAAGGTCGAAGCTATTGGGTGGTTGGCATTTATTAGTAAGTTCTCGGATTCAAACCCTGAAGTGATGAGGGTGTTTGCTCTGTCTTTGGCTGAATCTTGGGTTAAGGTAGGTGATCTTCAGTTTCGAATGGACGAGCCTTCAATTGCGCTTACTACTATTTTTCCATTGACAGGAGAGCGGTGGTTTAAGTACAAGCAAATGGACATAAATGACTGGAGGCAATTACTGAAGAATCCCTATCAAGACATATCGTTTCGAACTGGTGTGGCCCAGAAATAATTTAAGAAGGAGTGGCGACCAGTCTTGGACCTTATCCACAGGTATGTGACCTATGAAGGTCGTCTATCTTCAGCCTATGTATACCACCTTCGGTTAATGTCTGTTTTTATTGGCTTTCCTATGAATCTGCCTCATTATCTAGTCCATAGTTTGTCTAAGATGTCCGCAGCTATTAAAAAGGGACCAAAAAATATGAGTCACATTTTGTTTCATCATGGTTTGGTCAGAATGTTAATAGAGAGGGAATTTTCAAAATTAGACCGGTCATGGGATGAGTTTATTGAGTCTAATGGATTCTCAGCCTTTTGTCACTGTCAATTTGACTATCCAGAAGAATGTTTAAGGCACCAGGAACCCAGTCGAGTTTCGGCTTCTCCTATGTGTAAGTCTGTGTCAAACCCTACTGGACATAGGAGCCTCGACATTTGTAATAACTCTATTCCTACTCCTATGAGCAGTCCCGGTACTCCTGTGCCCTTTAAGCGCATGAAAAAGTCTTCAATCCTATCTCCTGAGACGCTGAAACGCAACACTGATATCTGCAAACAAACGGGTAAAAATCCGAATGCTAAGCTTGTTGGTAGGTTCACACGAAGCATGGTTGCTAAAGGTTGTCATGTTAAGCCTCCTGTCAACAACAATGTTCATGTTGAAACAGCCGTGCTTGACGACAAAGAGCAGAGTCCCATTTTTCTTGATGTTGGTCGTGACATTGAGGATGAGTTTATCCAGAACCCTGCAGAAGACAGTCCTCCTGCGTTTGACAAGGATATTCGGGTCGATCTTGTTGTTGATCTTCCAGTTAAGGGAAATACTATAGAGACAAACTTACCAAGTTCTTATCAAGCTGGGGATATGATTCACCCAATGTTCATTACCTGCTTGTTGGATAAGATACACAGGATGGAAGGAAGAGTGACTGAGATGTTGGCTCGTCATGATATTGTGGAGGCCAAGAATTTAAAGTCGAAAGAGAAGGTAGATTCAGACATTAAAACCTTGCTGCGTCTTAAAAAGCATAAGAATCGGTTGATCCGTAGAATCCTAAAATTACAGAATGAAAATAATAGGAATGAGGAGAAATTACAGGAGCTTAATGATCAAATTACTCTTATGTAATTTAAGGGTCCATCGCAAAATCCATCAAGTGGTGTGAACATTCAGGTTTTTAACGCTCCTGTGAATTTATAATGGGTTGAAGTGCACCTACTATTGGTTTCAGTTTTGAAGTTATGATAGATTGATAATCAACTTATTTCCTTGACAGGTATTTGGTTTAATTCATTTATTATTTAGTTTATCGCATTTTCCTTTTGTATGTGTTTTAATTATATTTCTTTTGTGTACAGTATCACAGGTAATGTTTTGGATCCTCTTTCTTAGATTTTGATGATTTCCTACTATCTAGATGATCCCTACATAATTGGGGATGAATCGATTGGCGAGGACTGTTTTCCAGGTGTCACTATATAATTAGGGCTTTTGTCGCTTTTATGATTTTGTGCTATGAACTGAGTCTATCCAATTTCAAAACATTTAATGTATATTAAAAATGACATGTTTCACTTGTCATTTTTAATGAAATTGGGTATGATTTCGATTTTATGGTTTCCGGTTGTTTAGAACCATTTCTCTATGAATTGGTTATTTAAAGAGACATGTGGGTATTGAGAAGGGGGTCGATAGTTTGAGGAGGAGGAGTCAAGACCACTGTTTGATTTTCTATGACTTAAGGCATTTTATTGTCGGCAGCTACCATATGTTGAACTGGTGATACTTATATATGTTTACAGTATTTATACTTCACACATGTGTTTATGGTATCGCTTGGTTTTGTCGCTTTTTCTATATTATTAATGTTTGCTATGATTTCTTTGATGAGTTATGCAAATATATTATGTGTAATTGTCGACTTATGCTGATTTTGATCTGTTGATGTATTTCATGTTGTAGAATTGATGATTGATATCATAACACATGTGATATGTGTGCCTACTGCATGATCTTGTTTGATTTTTGAATTTCTTCGGAATATTTTCAAGATTATTAATGCAGTAGTCTCATTAGTAGATTTGATTTCAGGTTAATATGTTTAACGCTCCTGATGAGGATAGGACGTAGAGTAAATTAGTAGTTTTTTCGTTTAGTTATTTTATTAAAAACCCTTTAAATCAGATCTTTTTATTTATATTGCATTCAGATTATTTTCTTGGAATTAATGTACAAGTGTTTATAATATATCTCTGTGATTTATCAACTCTGTTAATATTTAGTTAATTTTTTATTCTTGTATTATAAATTGATTGCTCGAAGTAGATTTGATTTAACTGATTGATCTTGTAATATATAACATTTATTAACTTGTGTAGTCATAGGCATAGATCTGATTAATAAACTGTAGTTTTAGTTTTCCCCTTTTTGTAATCCTCTCCTGTAGCGGAGAATAACTTAGGGAAGGAAACATGACCTCAATCCCGTTAGGAACAGCTACTCAAATGACTGAGAGCATCTCGAAAACTCTTGGATCGGGTTGTTCCTCGGTTGACACATGTGCCCATTCCGGCCCGTCAACATGTGGCTAAAGGTGTTGGTTTCTGCAATGCTTTGGATGGGACAACCACCTTCTTTGGTAAAACAACAAGATTTCTAGCTAGTGCAGCAGGATGCTTGACAGGTAAAACATTCTTCTTGAGGGGAGCAACCAGCCTAGACCTCAGTTTGTAACCTCCCTGACCATCAGCCTAATAGACATCCTCTTCAGTGATCTACTCATCAATCAGGGCTTCCTCATATTCTTCCTGTGTCAGAAAAGAACAGTCCACCTCATCCTCCATGCAGTGGATATTGTCTTCAACTTCTCCTTCTTCTTTAATGAATTTTGGCTCTTCTTCTAATATAGAATTTTGAAATGCAACTCTTATCCTATGATCTTCCCCTTGATTTCTCTCCTTGCTGAGAATTTGAACAGGGTGGTTTCCTCTTCTATAAGGAACAAAATTTGGGTTTCAAGGAGAAAAGGAACTTGGCCCTTTACCCCTCACAGGTATATGTCCATGGTCCTTCAATTTAGACATTTCAGCAGTCAGGTTATCTAACAGTTTGGTCATTTTTTCAATCTTGTTATCTGATGCAGAAGCCCCACTAGAATCTGCTGGCTGCTTTTTCCTGTCTATCTTCCTTTTGACCTTCTGATATGCTAGAATGTTTGACTCTACCTCCAGGGCAGTATCCTGCATGAGTGATAAGGAGGAAGACCTCCTTTCTCTGAGAAGTAGGTAGAAGTCAGAGTCAAAGGCATTTGCATAAGTTATCCTAGCTTAGGTATCGGTGGGATTAATTTTAGTAGGGATCTTGCTGTACATATTGTTGAATATCTTGGTAAAGTTGGAGACAGACTCCCCACTTTCTCTTTTTAGGTTCTTGAATTCTGTGATATAGTAAAGGTGGTCTCTCCTTTCTCCTGAATGCTTTAGGAAAATTTCATCTAGGGCCTCTATGCTTGCCACTGATCTAGCAGACAATTCCTTAAACCACTTCATAGAATGGCCATCTAGGCTTTACACAAACACCCTAGTCCATACATATTCTTGTTATATGTTAAAAATTTTAGCATAACTGTAAAATTCCCCTACATGTTCTTCAGTAGTGAAATCCCCTTCCCCTGTAAAATTAGGCATATACTTGAGATAATCCCGAGTAGGCATGGCTACGAGGGGATTTGGGAAAATTAGGGGTGCATACCTAGCTACCAGGATCCTTTCCATCTTGGTCAATTGAGGGGTAGCCATATTGGAAATGGGTATGGGTAGGGTTGAGTAAGGCAGCACTGATGGAGATATGTTATACCAAAATTCTGTCACCATCATGTGATAAGACATTTGACATACCTACTTTCCTTGAATCCCAACTTCTGGAGTGGAAACTAAATTGTTTTTCATCAATCTGTCATACAAATTACCAGCACCATGCATGCCCCTTTATCGAGGAGCAGTACCCCTGCTCACACCGCCTTTCATCGGTTATCCACAAGTGGTGCCACCGCCCATTTCCCTTGGTCCATAGGCAGTTATTACCAGAACCTCTCTCTCATAGAAGAAGAAGCACGGTACCCTGGGTAAAAAGGGAAAAAGAGAAATTTCTCTAGGCCTCTAGATCATAAGCCTCGAGATATCCCTTATCCCTACTATTGTGGGTTGGTTGAGGTCGAGATCCCTCATCCTAGGATCTTAGAGGCCACCTCACCCATTAATTTCTCAACCATCTCTATCCATTAAAGCCCTATAAATATGAGCTCATAGCCATGGTTGAGGGGAGAACATTGAAGGTATTGTTATGCTGTTGGATTGATTCTTGGCCCAAGATCATTTGGAGAGAGCATAGAGAGCTAGAGTCAGAACTTTTTGGGATTAAGAGCTGGTTTCATGGAGATGCATGTCAACACTAAGGCTTGGATGTAAACTTCTTCATATTTCTAATGCAAGTTGATTTTTTGTCCCATATATATTGTTGATGTTTGATTTGAGATATATATTGTTAGATTCCTTAGTCACTAGCATAGATTAGTAGATCATATTCTGGTTGCTTTGATTTGTTTCATGTTGAGCTTTATTGGAGGTACATAGGTGGACTATCAAAGCCTTGTATTCCAGATATCTACAATGTCTAGGGAGATTTATCAGCCTCTATGATCTATTTGTTATGGATCTGAACCATTTAGACTAGTGGAACACCTTGCTGTCCGCAGAAGGTGAAATATTCCAGCTAACAAATCTAGCGATTCTGCTGGGGAGTGGAGTATTCAGTTGTTCTGATCTTCTTTAGTCTGCAACTCTTGTCTGGATCTAGCCTTCGTTTTCTTCAACTCCTTTCAGTCAGATCTACTTTTTGATTTGTATTATTTGGGTTTGAAATTTCTAGATTTGTTCAGATTTGAGTCATTTCAGTCTTTTATGCTCTGTTTCCATACTCAATTCAGTAGTTTTTACCTTGATCTATCCTTTTTCTAACTTGATCTATCATTCTCTTTGTGTTTGGATTTTTTACAGGGAACCACACATGTTTTGTTAGCAAGGAGCAGTGCGACCGCCTAAGTCTAGTTAGCAATACGCGGTGCCTCCGCCTAAATCTAGTGGGCAAGAAGCGGTTCTACCTGAAAACTGCTTGTCAGCAGCTTCATCTGTGCGGTTCTAGGTAGGCCCTGTTCTAGACCTTGTATCTTGATTTTTGTGTGTTTTTAGCTTAATTTTTGATAAAAATGAAGTGTACTTTGATTTTTGTTTTCTTTCCGCATTCAAAGAGAGTTTGTGTTTCTTGCATTAGAGTTTACATTATTTTCTTTGCTTGAAATCTCTTGCTCCTTTCTATAGATATCATTCGTTGGAATTAGAAAATATACATTTCGTTTTCATGTGTAGGCTTTGGTTTGTTTTGAACTTGGAATAAATGAGTGATCGATTTTGTTTTGAGTCTTCCTTTGGTTGGGGTGATTCTTGTTTCCTTTTGCATGTTGATTTTTTTGGCGCTTGGTAGGAAAGATTGGTTCTCCGTTTCCTTGTCTGTTTCAAAGAGAAGTTTTAGTTTTCTCTCTCTTTTGCTTTATTCACATCTTTGTTGAATGATTTTATTCTTGTTTTGTGCATGATTGTTTGAAATTCTAGATCTCACTTTCATTGAGAAGAAACATCTATTTTTAGCTTTTCAGTCATTAGAGTTAGATTTGTTTGGAAACGTTAGTGAAATCATCTTTCCATTAAGTTTTATGCATCTTTTTCAAGAATGAAAACATAGGAAACATTTTGATTTATGTTATATGTTCTCTAGATCTCTTTCTTATTTTCTTTGAAGATTGTTTGGGGTGCATTAATATTTCACTTTTCATTTGAAAAGATAGAATTGCATTCGCATTTGGGTGTGCATTTTTGGGAAGAAAAGTAAATCTCTCTCCCTCTCTTAGGTAGAATTTCATTGAAGAGGAAAACTTGCATTATCATATAGATTAGTGTGCATCTTCTTTAATTTCAAGTTTTCACTCCATGGTTCCACCTAAACACACAAGATAAAATTAACGGTAGTACTGGGTTAAAACTTTTAGCAATTTGAGTGATAAGTTAGAGATGTGCTCAAGCGTCGTTAATCATAGGAGCTATCATTATTTGTCTGCATTACATCTCGGGACTCGTGTATTTCTTCCACGTACCATCGGTATATCGAACGACCTTTCATGTACCCTTGAGGTATATAGAAAGGTACTACACGTATTCAATTATATATCGGAAGGCCCCTTGTGTATGGTTATGCATTAGACAGCACTACTACCGATTTGAGATCCCTCATACCTTGCATCTATCGAGAGACCCTTTTAAGAATCCTCAAACCATCTGAGTTATCCTTTTGGCCTGTCCTGTGAGATTCCTGACTCTTATCCACTCCTTTCACATGTTTGCTTGTTGCTTTTAGTTTGAGTAGTACGTGCTTGTGTGTGGCAGTTACAAGGTTATTAGAGAGTTTAGAGATGGAATCCTCATCTGGGACTACCACTCAAGGGGTCCCTTTCCAAGGTGTACCTTTTGTATTCCCTCCAAGTGAAGGTATTGGTCCTCCCTTTATTGCCACTCTAAATCTTCCTGGATTAACTATAAGATTATCGGTCTGGCTATTTAATCCCGTAATTCCTATTACACCTAATGTCTCAAATGTCACCTCTCCTCCGAGAGAGGATTGACCTAAACCTAATCCTGCTCATTCTTCGTCGGTAGTGGCTTCATCTCTTTCTTCTTCTTCACTTGACCAAAGCTCTATGGTTAGTATTCATGTGGATAAGAAGAAGAAGAAAGGGAAGAGTAAAAATAAGAAGGATAAGAAAGATAAAAAGCAGTAACCATCTACTCTTGATGGTGCTCATTCTAAGAGAACACCCAGAAAACCCAAGTTCCCTTGTAAGCTTTGCAAGGGGGACCACCTTCTTAAGGAGTGTCCCGGTCTCTCCCCTGTACAATAAGAGTGGTCTAAAAGATCCAAACCGTCTGTGTCATCAACCTATGATCATCATGTTGATGATACTCCCTCAACCAGTGACCCATTACTAAAAGGTCGTAAGGGTAAAGTCTTATATCCTTGTTTGATATGCAAGGATATGCATCGTACTTTTCTTTGTCCAAGCATCGATGAAGCTTCATGTTGGTGGGAAAATATTACTGATCATCAACAGGTGATTCCAACAAGTGATAGTAAGTTATCCCTTGATCCCCCATTGGTTGACAAAGTAGTCGATTCGGATTTATCTGTGGTTGATCCCACTGTCCCTTTTGAGAGAGAAGTTAAAGTGGTCGAGTCGGTGTCATTTCCACCCGATCCAACTCTTTCATCAAAGAGTGTTCAGAGTGAAGTAGTGTCTTTGACCAGATCTTCATCTTGTTCTTCTCTTCCAATAGAGAATGAACTTAAACCTACCGAAGTTTTTATGCTTCGTTCTGATTGTTCTCGAGAAGAGGAAATCTTGTCTGTTTCGATAGAACCCTCTCCAAGTAATGAGGTTATTTCCTTTGACTGGAGTAACCTAACAGAGTCTCATCTTCATTCAAGTGTTCCTTTCTATATAGTTGTGAATGTTACTACTAGGCGGATACTTTGCACTATTGATGACGAAGGGGCTTCTGTTAGTATTCTATCCTCAACTGCTTGGAAAGATTTAGGTTCTCCTCAGCTTGTGCCAGCCACCAATCAGATACTACCCTTTAATCACAGACCTACTGCACCTTTAGGGATCCTTCCTCATATGCCTATTACATTAGGAGGGAAAACTGTAAGTATTGATGTTATGGTGGTCCAAGGTCCTTTAGATTTCAATTTCCTCCATGGACGTGATTATGTTTATGCCATGAAGGCTGTTGTGTCCACACTCTTTAGAGTTATGCATTTTCCCCATGATGGGAAGATTGTGACCATCGATCAGCTTTCCTTTGTTACACCTGACCATCACATTACTCCTAGTAATCAAACTTCCCTAAATGTGCCACATGTTCTTGTGGTTCCTTCCCCTTCTCCTAGTTAGCTTTTTCCCATCATAGGTAAAATGGGGGGCATGGCTCTTGTCTATGGACATCATAATGGAGCTGATCCCCTAGCTTTTAAGTAATGGGGGAAAACTACCAACCTCTTGATAACATGTTCGATAGGAGCATATTTTAGATCATAGTTTACGCTTTTGGTTTCAAGTGCATTAAAAAATAAAACCACTCCTTAAGCATACTTTACACTTTTGGTTTCAAGCTTGCATAAAAATGAAACCATGTCTAGAGCATAGTTTACGTTTGGTTTCAAGCTCGTTAAAAAATAAAACCAGTCCCTAAGCATAGTTTACCTTTTGGTTTCAAGCTTGCATAAAAGTGAAACCATGTTTTGAGAAAAGTTCCCATTCTATGTGAAGCTCGTTAAAAAATGAAATAGCACCTGACCATCATGTCATTTTTTCCTGAGAAAAGTTCCCATTCTATGTCAAGCTCGTTAAAAAATGAAATGGATCTCCTCAAGCATAGTTTACCTTTTCGTTTCAAGCTTGCATAAAAATGAAATCATGTTCCAAGCATAGTTTACCTTTTGCTTTCAAGCTTGCATAAAAATGAAATCATGTTCCAAGCATAGTTACCTTATGTTTCAATCTTGTGTAAAAAATGAAACAGATCCCCTTCCCTTGATTCGAGTCTTCCGTTTAGTGTTATAACTTGAACCTTCTTTCACCTGCTCGATTCTCGTTCTTCCTACCCCCCTGGTGAACATTTTCACATTAGTAACCGGGTTTTTAGGTTGGGTATGGAAGAAGAATCATCTAATGAAATGAAGCTTGGGGGCATGTCGACCCGCTAGCAGCCATGTTACGGGAAAGGTTCGCTAGCAATAATGTTGGGGCAAGATTCCAACCTCTGTATATCATGTTAATGGGATTTTTCAAGCATATTTTATCCATTGGTTTCAAGCTTGCGTAAAAATGAAACCAATCCCTGATCATTCTTTCAACTGATCTTCGAGCTCATTAAAAATAGTAAGATGGTGTTGAGCTTACTTTTCATTTTTCATGCTCTGGTTAAAACATGAAAAGTGGTTTGAGCTTAGTTTGTTACTTTTTCGTGCTCTGGATTCAAACATGAAAAATTCTAATAGATTCCTCTTTAAACTCTTTTCAGACTCTTAAAATGTGAAAAGATTGTCAAGCGATCTTGTCTTCTTCATGCTTGTTAAATTATTTGAAGAGTCCTCCATTCGATGGTAGGTTATCTCTTTTTCGGTTCGGATCGAACTATTTACAAAAAAGGATCACTCTAGCCAATCGTGACTGGAAGAGTTCTCTAAGGTATGATTTTACACTTTTTCGGGCCTTAAATACTAAATCATATGAAAAAGGACCCCTTTGGAGTCTTCTTTCGTATTCATTCAGACTCTCTAAACATGAACGATACCAAGTTTTCTTTCGGTGGACTCGTTAAATTAAGCATTGAAAGACCCGTTTTCAGAATGAACCCCTCCTCTCTCAGGTTCATAAAACATATGAGACTGGAATTGTCTTCTGACAAGCTATATCGAGTGTTTGTTACCCTCTTTGAACTCATAAAACCAAACATAGGAACTCATCAATCATGATGGGGGGAATGGGAGGTGAATCATTTTGTAAATAATGGTAGTTGTTTGTCGTTACCTTTGAACATGGAACTTGTCTACACAATCATGTTAGTCAGTTCGGTATTGAGCTAATATCCGTGAAAATTCACTTTCATGAGTCATGTCAATCCTTTGAGTCTTTCAAAAGAATGCATTATCCATTGTCGCATTGTCTGTATATCCTGTCTAGTCATGCTGCCAAGTCATTTTGTCGTGCCGCCCGATGTTCAAGGGGAATTTGAAGAAGTTTTACCTCTGCAGTCTACACAGTCTTTGTGTCAGTATATTTGAGTCAGTCATATGGTTACTACATTCACATCATTCCAAAACTATGTTCTAAGTTTCGTTTCGTTGATGTGGGACTCATCATGGCCCTCCTTCGACAAGACTATTCTCGTCGACATCAGCTCATCATCTGGGAAATAGTCTTAGAAACAATATTTAGTACCTTGAGATTTGTATGCCTTAATGATAGACTCTTTCACTCTCGACATAGGTTCACATCATTGACCTTTGATCGATAGAATCGACTGGGTTTTGGAGATCAGGACATCTATTCGCACTTAGTATATTGTACTAGGGTACCTTGGGAATCATTGACATTAGTGGTGATCTCCCTCGCATGTGTTAACAGTTCGCATAATTGACCGGTAATCAAGTGGTTTCTACCATGTTTGACTTTAGAGCATTGTAATCACATGGATAGAATCGTACTTTGTGGAAGACAAGATGAAGACGTTGGGAATTTGTTTAAAAGCGCTCATTGCTTTTTCCCTAGGTTGCAATGGAGTTTTGTATATCTAGCATGGATCTACGCTGTATTCTAGTATCCATGCTTGTTTATTCCACTCATGGATCTGCCTTGTATTGGTCTGCAGCTATGAGTTTGGTTACTTGTGTCTATGAGTCAACATACTAATGTACTATAGATGCCTACTTGATTGCATACTCCGATCGAGCCGACATTTTCATCTCCTGGCGATGACTTGTTCTCAAAGCTCTCGTTTATCGTATCACTCTAAGACTCATGCTTTGGGGAGCATCATGTTATACCAAAATCCTATCACCATCATATGATAAGACATTTGACATACCTAATTTCCCTGAATCCCAGCTTCTGGAGTTGAAACTAAATGGTTTTTCATCAATCTGTCATACAAATTCCCAGCACCATGCATGCCCCTTTATCCAGGAGTGGTACCCCTACTCGCACCACCTTTCATTGGTTGTCCACAAGCGGTGCCACCACCCATTGCCCTTGGTCCATAGGTGGTTATTACCAAAACTACTCAATCATAGAAGGAGAAGCACGGTACCCTGGGTAAAAAGGGAAAAAGAGAAGTTTATCGAGGCTTCTTGATGATAAGCCTTGAGATATCCCTTATCCCTACTATTGTGGGTTGGTTGAGCTTGAGATCCCTCATCCTAAGATATTATATGCCACCTCACCCACTAATTTCTTGACCATATCTATCCATTAAATCCCTATAAATATGAGCTCATAGCCATGGTTGAGGGGAGAACATTGAAGGTATTGTTATGCTGTTCGATTGATTCTTGGCCTAAGATCATTTGGAGAGAGCATAGAGAGCTAGAGTTGAAACTTTTGGGGATGAAGAGATGGTTTCATGGAGATGCATGTCAACACTAAGGCTTGGTTGTAAACTTCTTCATATTTCTAATGAAAGTTGATTTTCTGTCCCATATATATTGTTGATGTTTGATTTCAGATATATATTGCTAGATTCCTTAGTCACCAGCATATATTAGTAGATCATATTCTAGTTTATTTGATTTGTTTCATGTTGAGCTTGATTGCAGGTACACAGGTGGACTATCAAAGCCTTGTATTCCAGATATTTATGGCGTCTAGGGAGAGTTATCAACCTCTATGATCTCTTTGTCTAGGATCTGAACCATGCAGACCAATGGAACACCTTGTTGTCTGTAGGAGGTGAAATATTCCAGCTAACAATATACTTGTTGAGAAGGTGGTGGTATATTTATCCTAGTGGAGTCACCAGGGATTGGATTTTCACAAGCAACAGTGCTTGAAGATTCCCAAACCCTAGATTTTTCTGATGTATGTAAAAATTCCTGGGAATTAAGAATTTCAGCAGAAGAAATAATAGCAGAAAGATTTCTTGAAATTCCTGATGTAGCTTTTTGTGTAGCACTGCTGGTCTGTCTTAGTAAATGCATAGCTCTTCTCAAAATTTCTTCTGGATATGAAACTGGTGTTGCTAATGGCCCCTTTGGGTTTTCTCTGGTACTTGGTCTTCTTGAAGCCACCTTAATCAATGGATTCACCATATAGATGATTACAACCAGAATATTGTCCAAGCTTTGTCTATCATCAAAGCAAGGTTCTATTCTGTCTCTCAGGGAAGATGAGCTTCGGTCTCCTCTCCTGGCAATGGCGCCAATTTGTTATCACTCCAGGAAACTCCTATAGGTTGTAGCTCGAGGATTCCTGGTAACTTAAAATGTTTTTAGGGTTTTCTGATATGGATCAAGTCAGGTGACCTATATAACCTACCACACTCAAGACATGCATGAAGCTCACTCAATTACAAGGCTTTTAGTTACAACTTGTTCAGTAGTTTGAAAATAAGGTGCAGGGATGGAGAACTCATCAAGCTGGCAGACTTCATACAAAATAGATGCATGTAAATGGATAAATCCTGACAAGGATGGTACTTATAAATCAAATAAAATTAACTCACCAATAGGATACCAGCTATTAGCTATTAATTAACTTGAGAATAACCTACACATTTAGGCATAAGTACAGTAAAGATAAAGATGATGTTTGAACAAATCATAACAAAAGAGCTTATATTTCAGAATGAACAAGACAAGAAGCTTGAAAATAGAATAGGATTATAAATACCCAAAGTCAAACCCTTCTAATCAAATCCATATTAGGCTTTATAGCCTTTTAACAGAAGTATCGATCCTGAAACTTCGATCTGTTTTCACAAAAATACTTTAAAGTGATAGTTTTTTCAAATTAGGGTTTCAAACCCTGCCTAACTAGTTGTCTAACTATGATGAATATTTAGTTCACTGATTGAACATTAAATAACTGAAGTAGTGTCTAGTCATCACTACTGATGGTCCACTATAAATTAGCTGCCAAAATCCAGGGTTTTGGTGGTTAACTGACATGATCTTTCTTGCTTAATCCGCCGAAATTTTCTACCCTATCGCCGTGGTCGGTGATCAAAAGTTCTAACCTAAACGAATGAAACCTCAAACTTGAATGTGGATGTAGTGTCAGTGATTTAAACCACTACCAGTGTGATGGTTAAGCATCGGTGATCGGAAGCTCTAACCTGAACGATCAGAAACTCAAACCTGAATGTGGCTGCAGTGTCGACAATTTAAACCACTACCGACGTGACATTTAAGCATCGATGATCGTAAGCTCTAACCTGAATGATCAGAAACTCAAAAATGAATTCTACCATAGTGTCAGTGTTTCAAACCATTATCATTGCGATGGTTAAGCATCGGAGGTCGGGAAGACTAACCACTAATGTGTCAGCAATCGAAACCTCAAACCACTAAAACATCAGAACCTCAAAATTGAACGCTGCTGCAGTGTCGTTGTTTCAAACCACTACTGTCGTGATGGTTAAGCATTAGTGATCAGAAGCTATAACCACTAATGCGTCGGTGATTGGCACCTCAAACCACTAATGCGTTGGTGATCGAAACCTTAAAATTGAACGTGTCAGCGCTTTAAAGCACTAACTTGTCAGTGATTGGAATCCCAAAAATAAATGCGTCGGCACATCAAACCACAAGATTCTTCAGAGTATCGGTGGTATAGAGGATTAAACCTCTAAAATGCCAATGTCATAGAGGATTAAACCTCTGGCCTGCTTTCAACTTGTCGGCAATCGGAACCCCAAAACTAAACGCGTTGATGCTTCAAAATGCAAGATTCTTTGTAGTGTCGGTGGTATAGAGGACTAAACCTCCGAAACGTCGGTGTTGTAGAGGATTAAACCTTCGACCTGATATCAAAAATGTTCTCTCGATGGTTAGTGTATATGTTGTACTCCTTTTTAATCTACTAAAGACTACCCTTTTCAGTGGCTAATGAGATCTTTTGAGCCTCGCCTAATCCACTGAAAGCTACAACTTGTGAAATTTTTACCCAAATAAAAAACAATGGCTTTCAAATTGTCAGTGATATTCACATCCTTTGTCACATGAGTTAAATTCTTCATACTGTCAAAATAAATTATTTTTGGAGATAACATGATCTACCAGATCACATAATTCAATTGTTGCAGTAGTGTCAATGCAACAATATCATTCATAAAACAACTTAAGCCATCAATTATCAGAAATGCGACAGAACTTGAATATATCACATCATTATATTATTACAACAACCTTAGTAAATCATAACAGATTCAACACACTTCTCATTTATATCGCGGCAAAAAAAATAGGAAAACATAAGACACTATTTATGCAACAACCATCATATCATATCAATTATGAACAATAGATCCAAAACATACAATTCTTCTCGACATCAGGAGATTGAATACATCCCAAAATCCCAAATAGATTGTATATAGAATAGAAGACTCATAAAAACCTTAGACATATCGCACCAGATATCATACTTCATGCGATTATCTCTAACCTCTAATAGTTCGTTAAAAATATGTTGATCTCATTCATAATATTTATTACAATTGCAAAATAGATCTATATATAGGATTGTGCCTTTACATTGAAGGACCACTTATAACTAACTTCTAACCACTACTGACCTATGTCCACAAAATGTGGTCAATTAATGCATTAAATATGAAAAGAGGTTATTTTTCTGCCCATCGCACTGATTTTCCCTTGCATGGTCTTGCATGATCTTTCGCAGCTACCGCATCACTGCACAACTAACTTACCAAAACCCTTCCAACAGGCCCCCAACACAATCTTTTGGCTCATCCTCGAGCCACATCAGGTTGACAGACTATATGCGGATGTCCTAGCCTTGAAATCGTCAAACTGCTGCGAGATCTCGTGAACTTGGAGTTGAACTTTCTTCATAGTGTTTTAATAGTTAAGCAAATCCTACTACATGGGGTGGGATGTCCCAACCTTTTTGTCGACCATCTTCTAGTCTTCTTGCACCACCTACAGTGTTGTGACCGCTTTGACAACCAACTTCCCACCAACTCCTTGGAACTCATCAAACTAGGAACGATGCTTTTGTTGGTGTTCTTGGATGCTAGAAGATATCTGCTATAGGTCCTTCAATTCCTCAGACCACGTGATCTATACCATGAGTGGTAGTTCTCGTAGCATCGTCTTCATTATCGTCAATTATCCTTCAGCTTCTTGTGCCTCTGTGCTCAGCTGTTCGAGATGCTCATCTTGAACAATGCTTTTCCAAAACTACGTCATCACCTCCATGATTGTCTTGGCCTCTTTCTCCATGGTCTCAAATTGGGTCACTATCTCTTCAATGGAAGTCTTTCATTCGACAACCTGCTCCAGCGGCCCCTCTGGATTAACCAGGGCATTAAGCACCAGGTTGGTGTCCTGAAGTTGGGAAATAACTCCCCCAAGTCGCTTGGCCTTAGAAACTGTAGTAATATCGACCGTGTTCTCAAAAATATGTTGACATCCCTCATCGACAGCTTTCTCGACCTCAACAACACTTGCACACAACTGTGCCTCCTTAATGATGAGGTGGTGTTGCGCATTCTTCAGCTTGGTAATTTCCTTGAAAGCCTTGCATTGTAGCTTAGCTGGTGCTACCTTCAATGCATTGATCTCTTGTACATTCTCTTTCTCCCACTGCACCCTGACCTATTGCAGCTCCTTCGCTTCTTTCTACAGCTTCTTGGTTGTGCTCTATGACTGCATGTATCCATCAGTCAAATCCTTTTGTCTTTCTGCCAATTCCTGGGCAGAAACATTTTGTAGCTCCACTAATACTTAAGCTGGTAACTTCTTCAGATCCATAACGATGATATGGATAGATCGCAGTAATTCGTTCACTGCTTCACTCTCCACATTGATCGTAGTCGGGGGAACCTAAATGTTCCTATCCCGGGGCTTAGTGCTGATCGATGAGACTTCCTGCATCACATGTCTCATGGGTGTCTGCCTAGAAACAACATCAACAATGGAATTCAACCTATCTCTTACCGCACCAAACTCTTCATGGTTGGACTTATGTATTGCTTATTTCACCGCCTTGGATGAGTCAGTGACCGCTTTGATGAGACGGTACAGTTGGTCCTCCATTCCTATCTGCGTACCACTACCTACGTTGTATTCTTGGTGCCATTTGGTTCAAATTTCCTCCCTCATGAACTGTGATTTTGCTTCATGGGGTCCATTAACAACTCATTTTTAGAGTTGGGAACACTCGGCTCCTCCTGGGCAGGCTCTTCCGGGGCATCAGGTGGCGGATCCTTAAAGAGTTCTTCCTGACTCATAGGGTTGCACCATTCAATCGGCTACTCCTGAACGATAGTATCCAATTCTATATCAATAAATTTATAATCCAAAGGTAGCCACTACCTATAAGGGTCCCTCCATGCCTATATATAAATGGAATGTGGCCTAATAGCAAACTGAATAAGCCGGTGATACTTGGTCACCTTGTAAATAGATAAGCGAGGAACTTTGACAGTCGTGGCTTGTAGCGTTTCCCAATAGACCCAAAAGTGGATCACACAGTATTCTTGTCGACTTTTCTCTTCAACCCACCACAAATTCTGATATCATGTGCCGTGACAAACCTTCATCGCATCAACCACCATTGGTTGATAATATTCGGGTTCCGTCCATGCGACAAGTGGAATGAGAATTAATAGCCAGTTATATGAAAATATCTTCCCTTCTTGAGCAGCGAGAGCATCTTCAAGAAACTAGTTGAGCAAGAACAAGGATCAGTTCATCTGCACTCCTTCTATGCACTTTTGTGCACATGAAACCATGCCTGAGTTGCACTGGACCGATCGATTCCCTCGAACAATCTTACTCACTAAAATTCATGCCCCAATACGTACCACTTGTGAATTGGCGTTGTTAATACGATAAGTGCAACCATCCCACTGTAAGCCAAAGTGCTCCTTCAGCTGCTTAGAAAGCTTCTTGTCAGTATTCCACCCACGCATATACTACGTCGGATCTTCCCTCGCCTTTGGAAAAGCTTGTAATGTTCACAATTAAGTCGACTATGACAGCATTGGCTCATTCAACTAGAGCATCCCACCATGAAAGCAGGCCAAGAGTTGTTTAAGACATGCATGGGCTTCATTCAATCGCCCAAAGTGAGGCATATTGATGAGCCCCAACAATCCATAGTTGTCAAACCCACTCACGTAAGGTTGAGGAATCCACTGAATTGGGGCACTAGGAACCATTGAAACTAATTCATAGAGCTCATCCTAGACATATTTAAGTAATATTGAATCATGGTATTCAAACTTCAACTTGATCAAGGCAAGGATGATATCAACCGAGCAAGTCATCCCTTCCAACAGTGGTGACAATTTTGGTCGATACCTCTGATTCCTGGTAGGATTCCTCGGCTTTGCTCCCAGATGCTTAGGAGTGACATATCCCAAGATACCATGAAGAGAGACAGCCCTGGGCACCGCAGACTCTATATCTCCTAAGCTCGATGGCCCAGTCTATGTAGTCCCTTCTCCTTGCACTCTAGTTGAAGTGCGGGTGTGCCTCTTTTGTGGCGTCGTGGAACTGGGATTCTGAGCCTATTGCTTTCTCTTAGGGATGGAATATGAGCCTATCGGCATGCTCATAACTTCTTCTTCAATGGCTGTGGGATGAATGGGGAACTCTTGTTCGCTAGAAATCCCAATTGCACCGAGGTCACTCAACATGCCCCACGCCCCAAACCTTACAGTGCACCCGATGACTCTACCTCTCTACTCTACAACTCACTAAAATATCACAACACAACTCCACAACTCGCACTCTACTCAGCACCTTGATAGCTCAACTAAACAGTGCCTTCCTCCGGCATCACATGTGATTTTTATAGGAACCTTCCAATTCAAATTCATCATTGCCAAATATACTATCTCCATCATGACTAAATCCAACACTAATGACACCAAATCCACTAGAAATCTTACCCTTCTAATGGTTGGATTGACCATTAATGCACGTTGCTTCAACAAGCACCACTAGCTACTATTTTAACTACTTGTATTTATTATTGATTTAACCAACCCACAGCCCTGTAGCTGTCGCAAGGGATCTCCTTTGTGTCGCTACTAACTCTTATCCTTGTGTAGCCTCGTTCCTTAGGCTCACCTTGCTGCTTTCTAACAAATTATTATTATTATTATTTTTTACATTGCCTCAAGGAGTGTGCAACTCTAGCCCTGTCCTATAGGGATTTAAATGACTCCCATTGATGAGTGTTGGCAAGACCGCACCATCTAATTTCTATAACTGAACTGCACCTCCAGATGTAATGGAATGAACAAGATACAAACCTAACAAGTGCATCTGTAACTTACCTGGATGTTTCATGTACTTGCTATCATATAACAGCACTGAATTTGCTTCCACAAACTATTTTTTCTTGATATGGTGATCATGTCATGCCTTCTGTCGATCCTTCGCAACCCGCTAGTGGAAGCATGCAATAAAATGGTCTTCTTCAAGCTAGACCAAATGTGCAATGCACTTTTCTAATGCTTATGCATCATCCATGCCAATCGCCATAGTGATGCGCAAACTAGGAAGAATGTATTCCATGGGCATGACTTCCTCTTGCCCATATAACAGCTTGAATGGTATTTTTCCTGTCAGTCATTCACAAGTGGTGCAATCGGCCCATAGCACTACTAGAATTTTCAAGTCCTAGTCATCACAATTACAATTACATACCTTTTTCAACGCTGTTTCCAAAATTTTGTTGAACGCTTCAATAGTTCCATTCACCTGCGGATGATATGGTGTGCTTTTCTTATGTTGTACTTGCAACTACTCAGTTAGCACTCTCACAGTACAATTGATGAAGTGGATTCCCTTGTCACTCATCAATATCCTGGGACACCCAAACTGTGTTAGAATATTTTCGAAGATGAACTTCACTGTTGTCGCAATGGTACAACCCACAACTAGTGCAGCCTCTGCCCACCTGGTCAGATAGTCAGTTGTGGTAATGATGTATTGCACCCTAGTTCTCTTCCTCGGTGGATTGATAGGACCCAAAAAATCCATGGCCCATTTATCAAAATGTTTCAGAGTCACCTACGGTACCAACGACATCTCATCCCGCCGTGATGGTTTACCGACGTGTTGGAAGATGTTGCAAGTCCTCGCATATTCGGTGGCATCATTATGCAATGTAGGACACCATATCTTAGCACACAACACCTTTCGCACAGTGGCACTTCCTCCATAGTGACCTCTGAGGATTCCTACATGTTTTTCTTCTATAATGGGTCCCTCCCCATGTGATAAGATACATCGTTGCAATATTTTATCTGGTCCAAGCTTATATAACTTCCTAGCAATCAGCTGAAAATCTGAATCCTTTACTACCAGCTGCTTCTTTTTGCTAGTCGATATGTCCTCTGTGGCGACACCAATGGCTGAGAAATGAATTATTGGGTCAGAGTGAGCATCTACAATGTTGACACGGAATAGTTGCGCATCCTGCAATACGTCATCAATATTGGTCGATTCTTCGCCAGTCTCAATGCAAGATAGGTGATTAGGACCAACATTCAACCATCTTGGTTTCAAAACTATCTCAAAGTCAAATTCCTGGAACAAAAGTAGCCACTGATAGACTCCCCCCCCAACATAGGATTATTGACCAAGTATTGCAAGGGAAAATGATCAGTGGACATATTAAAGTATCCTCCCAACAAATAGTGCCTGAAATTTTGCAAGGCATAAACCATTGCCAAGCCTTCTCTTTTAGTCGTTGTATAATTTCGTTCAACAAATGAAAACTTTCTACTGGCATATGCGATTGGGTGATCCAAGTTGCCATCACCTGGTTGTGCAAGCACAACCCTCAGTGCAACAAAAGAGGAATTGATATGTATATGGAACTCCTCATTTGAATCAAGAAAAACCAGTATGGTTGCTGAGTCCATCTTGGCCTCAATGTGTCGAAACTGCCTTGAAATTATTGATTCCACTCATATGCAGCATCCTTTTTTAATAGCTTCTCCATAGGGAAAGTAGTCACATCGTATCCTTTAATAAACTTGTGATAGTACCTCGTATTCCCCAGCGTTTCTCGAAGAATCTTCACATTTGTTGATGGTGGAAAACTAAGAATTAGTGCGATCTTTGTTGGATTAACCAACAGACCATCCTTACATACTATGTTTCTGAGTAGCATTCCAAATGGCAGACAGAAAATGCACTTCTTAGAATTTAATGCAATCTGATGCTGTTAACACCATTCGAGCATTAATCACAAGTTGTAAAAATGGTCCCTAATTATCCCATAGACAGTCGAATCAACAATATATACTTGCAGGAAATTTTGAATAAGTATTTAAACACAGCAACGACTACCTGAGAAAATACTGTTAGTGCATTCTTCAGCCCAAAAGGCATAATTGTATATTGAAAATAACCCGATTTACTAACAAATGTGGTCTTATGGCGACCCTCCTTTGCAATCTGGATCTATTGGTACACAAAAAATTCATCTATGGAGGAATACATCTCCTGACCTCCTACTCCTTCATGGACCTCATCTGTAAAAGGAGTCGGGATTGAATCATGCACGCATGCATCGTTCAACTTTCTTAGGCTGACTCAAATGTGGACTTCATCGGTATTTTTATCCTAGACCACCATAGGTCTTATCCATTCTGATTCTTCTACAGGCTCGATGATCCCAACATCGAGCATCCAATAGATCTTAGCCTTCACACGGTCCTTGTATTGTGGGTTCAGTTGATATGGCCTCTGTTATACTGGTTTTGCATCTGGTTTCAACAGAATTTTCATCTTCCCCAGGTCCCCTAATATCCCCTTCATTTCTGAAAACCATGTCAAAAAAATATCTTGGAATTCATGCAGCAGGTCTGTGATTTTGGCCATTGTCTCCTCGTCCCAATAGTCCCCGACATTGGCAAATTTTGGGTTCTCTTCCGAACCAATGTTGACTTTCCTAATCTTCAGCGGCTGATTCATCGAATCCATCGGTAGGTTGGGTGTTGCGACATCGTGGATTCCTTTGGACTCCATAATATTAAAAGTCCACAACTCATATTCATCTTCAAGTTCCCCAGACAGGTTGTAGCATGTCATCATGGTTTGTATTGAGCAGTGTGCATGTGGATCAACTGGGTATGTGACAAGGATGACTTTTAACACTACGTCACAAATTATTTTCAATGCATTATGAACTTCTGAGTCGGCATCCTGAAAACTAAACATCTGCGCAAATAAATTAGAAAACTCCTCCCAAGTGGTTATAGTTCTGTGCAATTATGCCGCTACATACTAGGATCTCAGTATCTTGTCGACAGTGTGAACGAAAGCATGGACACACTCATCCTTGGGTTGTGATGCCCATAAGGCCTGACATTCTATCAAATGACTGGTGGGGTCATTCCTCGCATCGTATCTCCTAGCATGATAGACCTTCAAATTGCTGAAGCGCACCATCATCAATATCCGACACTATTCCTAGTATCTATCATCTGCTTGTGCGTCGCCCACCATCGGCCCGGGGTATCCATTAGTGCTACATCTAGGGCCAATACCCTTTGGGGCTCAAAAAATTTCTCTTCAAATTCTCGAAGGAATTTTGATAATGCTGGAATCCCTTCATAAATTTTCAACTCAACAATCTCAGTCGCGACATGACCGAGAGACTGTGTAATAAACCCACATTTCCTGAAAGACACTTCTTGCAACCTATTCTGCCAATTTTCTAGAGCATCATCAAAATCAGAGAACGTGGAACTAGCACTGTGACATCCAAGTTCTCCATCGACAATAGGGTGGATATAGTCTTTAGAGATATTATAAGCATGATCCCAACTTCTACCAACTTTATCCTTCACCGGTTCAATATACCGACATCCTTCCTGAGGTTCCATGGGAGCGATGACCCTGATATCCTGGTTCTCAAACACCATGACCCGTTTCTTGAAATTAATGACCTCCATGCTATCATTCTCCCACCCAATCCCTAGTAGTGTGGGGTATGAACTGCCATATTCAACCACTTCTATCACATCAAAATCAGCATGCATTTTCATACCTTCAATATCGACAACTAGGTTTGAGCAACGACCAATGGGCTAAACTTTTGCCTGATTTGATAGTCGCAGTTGCACTTACGACCATCCCAATGTTGGATTTCCCATCAGCTGCTAGGTCTGCTTGTTCAAAATGTTTACATCTGATCCAAGATCCAAAATAACTAAGTCAACCTCATAATCTCCGATCTGGATGTTCATCCTCATCTCCTTCCTTGTCTTCCTCTTTTGTAAGGATTTCACCGCGGAATCCTTCAATGTCTTATCCTGGTGGTACAATAATGTATCAAGATCGACAAGGGCTTCAGGGTAACTTGCAGTGACAAATAACTCTCAAAGAACTGCTGCAAGGTACCATGCTGTCGCGATGCTCCTGCTTCTACAGATGGATCAAAAGAAGATGGCATGTCAATAATCAGTAACTTACCCAAATTTCTCCCAATTGTATGCTTGGTCTCGAAGAAGGTGTCTTTCTCCATCACAATATCAAATTGTATCTTTTTCTCTTCAAAAAGCAGGACTTGCTGCTATGGTCCGTCTTCTCCAGTTGTTGCACCAACGCGAGTGGCAACCCCACCATCAACATCCTTCGTTCACAATTCTGATTGAATTGTTGCAACCGTCAATCCTTTATTCAGGTTCTAAGCTTGATTCAATGGTGGGTTCTAATTCAATGGTTGATTCATCGATTGATTCTAAGTCTCTGGTGGGTTCTGTGTCTAAGTCTGCGATGGGATCTGTTTCTGCATCATTGGTTGGTTTTGTACTTGGAATGTTGGTTGGTTCTAAGTCTACGCATTTTGCAACTAAGGAATTTTTCTAGCCTACCATTTTGCAATCAGCTGAGGGAAATTTTCAACATTATGCTTGCTAGCTGCACACTATGTACATTGCACCAGGGATGATTTTAAGGGTGAATTTTATCCTAATGGCGAATTTTAAGGGTTACCCAAAAAAAAGTGGGCGAATTTTTATATTAAAATGTTTTTATTTTATTTAATAAATTCACCCATTCTTTATTTTATATATAGCTTCCTCAAGGTAAATCACATTCATCTTGAAAGAGGGAAAAACTGGAAAATGAATATTAGCCCACGGAAATATTGATTTTTGCCTACATTCGCCCAAATTTTTCTGATTTGCAGGAGATATTTGCCAAAATTCACCCGATTTTTCCGATTTGCAGGAGATATTTGCCCAAATTCGCCCAATTTTTCCGGTTTGCAGGAGATATTTGCCCAAATTTGCCTGATTTTTTCAGATTGGGAGGAGAAATAAAGATGGTTCACCGGATTTATGGATAATAGGTTGAAATTTTTGTATTTCGCATAGGATTTATGGATAATACGATTAAAAATTTGGTATTTCGCTCGATCTGCTTACATTACATGAAAATTATGGACAAGCTAATAGAGTAACATAACTCTGAGTTCAAGGAGGATTTTAGTTTGTTTGACAAGGATAGAGATGATCAGCACTCACAAATCCCCTTCAATTATTTGTCTTTCTCTACATGTTTTTGATCTCTTCTTCTTCTGTAAGAATAGGAAGAGATGCAATGTATTTAGCTTATCTGGGTTGTGAAATCTTGAGTTTATTTAGTAGACACACAAACCATAGCTATGGATTTCTAGACCTTGGTGACTGTGGTGGCCACCGCCTCGATAATCGCGGTGACCACTACTATAGGTACTAAGATCTTAGATTCCTTGGCCCGGGCTATAAGATTTACTACTTTGGATTTTATAGACTCATTTCCTCACTCTAATCCTTGGATATCCATACATGGTGCTAGGGGGAAGGAGTATGTATATGGCTCTATATGCTCGTATTTATGGTCCATCACCGCCTGCTTTACACTATGCCCACCGAAAAATTTGATTTTACCATTACGATAGGGGAGGGTGCCTTCACGTGTTTTTTTATCTATTGGCCAAATTGGTTTATGTGATGACTTGTGTACTTATATCGGTTGAAAGAAATGGCATTTTTTATTACCTATTTTATTAGATTCTAGGATTATCCATTAATGTTTTGTAGTTATGGTAGAGGGATGTAAGTAATGGTCGCATGGTTGGTACTTTGTAGTAAAACCATTTCCCTATAACATTATTAGTGTTCTATGATGAATAGGGGACAAGGTATTAGATATGGGTCATTCAATTGGTTCTCTTATTGCTTGATTTGAGTTTTCATAAATCACCACTCATCAAATTCTAAACATTTTTGCTTGTATAGTTAACTGAAGTTTTTAACCCTCTTTCTTATTGGAGTGGGTAGGAGACTTTTATGAGAGATCTGTTGCAATTAGACCTCTTGGTTAATAATTTCGTCAAAGTCACCCAAAAATTACACTTAGTCTCATTCATAGAATGAATACTACATTAGCACTGAAAACATCTTAGTTTAACACTTTGGAAGTAGTGTAGCCACCTTGACCTGACTCTCATCTTGAAACACTTTGATCAATAATTTTGTCAAAGTCACCCAAGAATTGCACTTAGTCTCATTCACGTAGAAGATTGCATTAGCACTCGAAACATATTAGTTTAACACTTTGAAAGTACTGTAGCCACCTTGATCTGACTCTCATCTTGAAACACTTTGATCAACTGTACTGGGAGCAAGACTTTTGGGTTTTAAGCCTGAGCCATCATTGCTATGAGCACTCAACCTTGTTTCTAGACCACAGCTTGATGATATTTTCCTCATCAGATATTATTCTTTTGCACTCTGTTGGTTTTATTCTGGGTGTAAGTTATAGTATTCAATAGCCATGGAGCTCAATAGCAATTATTTGCCAGGGCACATCGTACTGATTATAAGAGTAGCATAGATTTCTTCGCTTTTCCTTTATTTTTATTTTTCCCGCTATCCTTAAATATGCTAATCACTTCCATTCACTCAAAGTTATCCTTAAATCAGCTAATCACTTCCATTCACTTAAAGTTATTGCTAATAGTAGTTGGTGTCCCTGGTGATCTGTTTCTTATTTAGGAAATGTTGCTTTCTGTGGCTTCTATTGAAGATATTGGATGTTTTCATTTTAAAGAGCTTGGTCCTACTTCAAAGATGACGAGACAGGGGGTTTAATCTTTTGTCTATTTGATGCATCAGCCATTTTTAGTTGTACTCATGTGGCGAGTTATTCTCAGGTAGTCTATAACAGGTTAAAGATCTATGTTACTATTTAGTCTCCAATTTTGTCAAAAAATTGTTTATAAATATCTACTTTCAAGATCACAAATTCACAGTTTCGAAGAACATATTCTCTTTCCCTTTTCCATGCTTCTGTTCTGTTTGCATTAGAAAGTAAGTTGACCTAGAAGAAGATACTTGTATCCTTCGTTTTTTGGTAGTAGGTAGACATTGTGTTTCACCAAAAGGTGGAATGGCGAATCTACTGTCTAATGTGGATCCTTTCCTACTGATTGGCTTTGCAAATCAAAAGAGACATGTTTCATTTATAGTGAACTCAATTCCCATTAGGTAAAACTGTCAAATCAATTTCCTTCACAAGATTGTGCTGAAAGATTGGCATTGGTTGTAAATTTGAAATTCAAATCTATCCAGTTATTGTCATATTAGCCCCTTATCCTTTTAGTTTGGGAAGTAGAAGAATTGACCTCAGGTTCTTCCAAAATCATTAGTAGATAAATCTATAACAATTTTAGTAATTAATATCAATAATTAGTGCCTAAATAGTGCCAGTGAAACTGAAATTGGTAAACAATTTTTAAAACATCATGAATATTTAAAAGATAAGGTTTTACAAGATTTTTGAAGTTCAGGATTTTAATACTGGTATCTTTTTTTGTGTGATCCAAGTGTGCATACTTTTGACAAAATATGATCATCTTTATGTATGTCTAGAGTGGGTAGGAATAGCAAGGTCCCATTATACAAGCACTATTACAGTTCCAAATTGAACCTTTATGGGATTCCATCAAACACTTTGGGACTATATAGAAATGTTATTTCAGAGCTTGCAACAATACTTTTCAAAACAGAGCAAGATTTCCCAAGTGCACTATTTTATTTGCTCACTCTTTCCATAAATTTACTGAATACACAGGAATTAGACATCATTTTCCTTACGGACACATAATGGAATTGATTGTGCACTAGAAACTTGTAGTTGTGTCCCATTTCTGTCAAACAAATTATTTGTGGAAATAAATTTCCAAAATGAGAGTGGGTGCAGCGACGGTTGCTTTCTCTTCCTCTTCTTGTTGGGCATGGATGCCATAGCCCTTTCTCTAAGTTCTTCAATTTCCATAGTGATAAAATTGACTTCTGCACTGAACTTCTTCAACTTGGCAAGTAAAAAACGTAATTGGGGAGGTCGGACCCTCTCTTACACTTATCGTCTGCTCTAACCTACCCTAACCTCCTGCCTCTATCTTCATTGGTCATTTCTTTCATCCATTTACCAGTTGCCATGAGGTAGAAACAAGAAGCTCTGTGTCTTTGAAAGTTCCCCTGTCAACTACTTAATGTGTGGCAAGGGAAACACTGATTCCTACTGGTTAATCCCTAGATCTTTCAATTTCTTCAAAATATGATATAAAGCCATAGGAATTGTTCAAAATTTTCCAATTTTGGTTTGATTTCTTTGTGAAAATATGATATGAATCCATGAGAATTTATAAGTTTTTTTTTCAATTTGTTTTGCTGAAAATGAATCATATAGTTCACTATAAGTCAATATAGATGTACATGATGCTTTTAAAATCCCCAACCGAAGAGTTGATACACAAATACTTCTACATTTTTTATACATATAAATCTAGGGGGGGTTCTTAAAATCATCCCTGCCTACATGTGAAACCAATCATGGTTGTGTCTCTAATATGATGGAGTGAGTGGAGGTATCATTCCCATAGTTCAGAGCATGGGATATATGGAAAAGGAGCTAAGGTAACATTCCTGCTCTGAGAACTTTTGTTCTAGGAGCATGCTTTCCTCATGGTTCTCATTTAGGAGCTGAGGGCATATGATTGCTCTGCTATGGGAGCTAACATGCCTCACAGGAAAAAACAGTTGAACTTCCAAGCCTATTGAACCATGCAAATGGGCTATGGTCTTTGCTGAGAATTAGCTGACTAGGAAAGTTTCCTAAACTAGTATTGCAATGCTACCTAATTTTCAAGAACCCTTAGTCTGAAGACTCTGAATTGCATTGCGATTTGCATAGTGCTAAGTGGGATAACTTGCAGGTTGCTGCATGGCTGAATATTCCCTTTGTAAAAAAGGATCTGTCTGACATATTAGTAACTGGTCACCCCACTACTTATACATATCTCTGTTTTTTTCTGTTGAGCCTTTGATTGTGCTTCCACACAATTTGGGGGTCCTAAGAAAAGAATACTTTCATGGGCAAGGTTGGGTGGAAATCAGATGGTAATTTAAGAGTTGTCTAGGGAAGGAGTTGGATATAGCAATTCATCCAATGGGGCTATTTGACCAAGTGCATGCATAACCTATTATATTTTCTTGTATATCAAACTGATTTTCGTAATTTTTTTGATAAGTTGTTAATGAAGTAATATGATAGACTATTGGAAATGCCACATGTATCTATGGTTGTTAAGAAGAAGCTTTGCTGGTATGAATGGCTATGGGATTTATTTTACCTCTGCTAAAATAAAAATTTCCATAAAATTGATGATTGAAAGAGCTGGCGAATTATAGCTCTAAAATATTCGTAAAAGAGGACAAGGGATGAGACCTATTACTATATCCTGTCTTTTCATTATTGTTTCTCGGAAAGATTTTCTAAAATTGTCAATGATATATGCTAGTGTAGTGCATGAAGCTTAGAGAGCAATTCCTGTGTTTTTATGATATTCTAGATTGAGTTACTTTGTTGTCTTTTTTGGAGTTGTGGCAGCAAATTAGAAATGTTAGTCTCAATATGTTTGTTATATGAAATCATGCTTCCATGCTTAATTGGTGGATTTTCAGTTTTCTAAACCAGTGTGATTGTGAGGAATTTATTTTCTTACAAAGCTATTCTCGTTGAAACCATGATTGCTAGTAGAGTTGGGCATATAACCTACTTAGAAAAAGGAAAACTCTGTTTATGGAAATTGTGAAGACATTTAGTAGGTGAATTGATGCAGAATCAGTTTGTTGCTAGAAATTCTGGTAATGGGTAAATTTCTGTTTGTGAATATTGAAAACAGGTATTAGAGCTATTAACTGCTATTTGTGACTCAAACAAAATATAGATGTATATTTTTGTAGATTGAGATTAGTATATTACTGATACATGAGGTATGTATTGAGAATGGAATGCAAAATTCATGCCCGGCTTTCACTACATGTTTGAATAAACAACCACTGGGATTATATCGATGGCATCAGCTTCTTTTGATGGGATTATAACTCAACGAAATATCTTCTCCCTCTTGGTTGTGTGATTTCTGCTTATACCACAAATTTAATTGATGGGTATTGACTATGTTAATTTGATATGTAATTTTCCTTGTCTTAACTAACTGAAAAGTTAAGCTCATCAATGGATGTTAGAAATCCACCATACTGAAATGATGGAGACCTCACCAAAGGATCGCATCTCCAACTATGTCGTCCTCTACCTATCTGTGGGGGTTTCTATCTCATTCGCCATGATTTTGTATAAGCTATGGCAGTCTGTAATATGCTCAAATAGAGCCAACCATCTCACTCCACATAAGTAGAATCCTTTAATGGCATAATTTGTTTGTGTTGATTTTTTCTGGGTTGCTGGCCTACTGTTTGACAGAAATCTTAACCATATATATCCCAATTTGTTTATCTTAAATATGCAACTTACAAGTTGCAATTGGATTTCCAGCTAAGGTATTGGACAACATGCTAAGGGTTTGGATTTAGATTTCTTCCTTTTCAAAATCTCTGTGGTGTTTGTGGGAAATAGAGTACAACTCTGTAAATGGAAAACACAGTAATGAGGCTTCTATGGAAATGTATTTTCAAATTTAAGTTTTAACTTAGAATATTGCTTTGATGATGGTAAGTTGTTGTTCTTGTGGGAATTACTTTCAGAGTTCAATTTCTCTTTGCAAATTGATTTGGAGATGAGTTTAAGTGACCATTTATTGATTCACTAAAGTTGGTAATAGGAAAACAAGGACCAAGATACATATGGTTGACAGACATGGGGAAAATGGAGATGCATCATTTTATGATGAGGACTGCTTAGAAAGGAGATGTTCCTATAAAGAGGATGAAAATGACCCATGTTTTTCCCTCTGCATTAACAACGGTCACTCACATTTCCCTTCAGCTATGAAAGAAGCAGTTATCCCTAAGGTACGCATAAAGAGCATGGGATGTGTCCTTCTTAGTTTTCCTGTTTTGTCTCGTTTGATGCATATTGTGCTTAATGAGGAAGCTTAAGCAAAGTTGGTACATTTTATTATATCCGCATTATCTCTTTTGATTGCAAATGATCAGGTGCTTTACTATTTGTTCTCTTCCTCAGAATCCAGGATCATATATTACAATTGATAATATGAGTGTATTCAACACACCAAGGAAATTTGTTAGGTCTCTGGAACAACAATCCTCCTCCAAAAACACATGTAGAAAATTGCAATCCAGAGGAGAACTTGCAGATTATATAGAAGCTAACCATGATAATTTGAATGCAATTGACTGGAATATGAACTTAAGTCTAGTTTCCAATGGCACTGTCAATGAATCCATGGGTAGAGACAATCGACATATGATCATAGCAAAAAAAGGAAGGACAATGCTTGACAGTCTCTATAGTTTAGCTGATGGGTATTTAGTTAGAATCAATTCAGAAGAGGGAGATCTACAGAACAGTTCTGAATGGTCAGAAAGTATGCATAGAACTGATTCTTTGTCACCTACTTCAAGTGCTATTTTTGAGGAGATGTTAGATAACGAGGTAGATTACCAGAGCACAGGCCTAACTAAGTTAGAAAAAGAAGCTTATAAGACAGATGATAAGAAAGAAAATTGCTTACCAGCTAATCTCAATTTGTTTGAAGGTTCAACTGATTCTTGCAAATGGCAAGAGACAAAAACATTTTGTACATGTTGGATAAGAGCATTGTGCTTTACGGAATCCATTATGGGATTCTCCTTGTGTTTTGTGTTGTTTGTTCCTGCAATTATGGCGGTTGTCAATTTATTTAGCAAGCAAGAGGAATACCATGTCGTGGTTCCCACCTAGGACATTCTATTTTGTGGTCATTTAAAATTAGTAATTTACAAATATTATCGACTTAGTATGTAGCCATTGTTTAAATGGGAGTATACAATTTGAATCATCTTCTTAAAGCATCTTGGTTTTGTCTTTCCCTTACTCATCAAGCTTTCATCCATATATTTGATTGTAGAGGGGATTATGATAAAGCATAATTCCATTTATGCATAGTAGGAGGATGACACATGGAAATATTTCTGCTGCTAGAATGATGTGTGAGTTATGAGGATTTGTATCCCTTGAATATAAAAAAATATATTGTGAGGTCTCATTCTATATAAATTACTCAATTTGGAAAGTTATAGTTGTTAATTTTTACCATGTCGTCTTTCAATCCATTGAATGATACATGCATCGAGATAAATCTAACATAGTCACTGTGCATTAAATGCTTAAGGTTTAGTCTGATTGTGTAGAAGGAATAGTCTAGGATGAACAAGGTTAAGAACCAGTGGTCAATTGTAAAATCTGTGTCATGAATTATGACAGTTAACTTCGTGCAGTTGTAGTGCTCATTATTGATATTTTAACTGAATATGAATTTCTTGTCCACCAAACAATCTTTTTAAATTAGTGGACCAACATGCTATCTTGCTATTTCTAGATGAGTATATTGCAGAAACAACATAAGTACGAATCTCCCAAGCTATGTTTAGAGCATAAGTGTGGGTCTTGTATCCACTATGAGAATGTGGGTGCCTGATAAACATGATTTTACTTTGATCCTTGAGATTTTCCTACTGAATAAAAAATGAAGGGGGAAGTTTGCAGAATTGATAGGTTGTCTTTACAAGTAAACATTCGAAGTTTTATTAGATTCATTTGATATTGAGAAAACTTAGAGTTATTCTATATGGATTGGTGTTATTATCATATTTTGAAAAAATACTCCTCTTCTCATAGTGTTGAAATCATGTCCAGGGTATCTATTATGCCAAAGTTACCCAGAAATTGCATCTGGCCCCAACCGATTGAAATGGCCTTCTTGCATTAGTGAGACAGCCATTGAGTGGAAACATGTATTAGGGGGTTTTGAATTCTGGGCTCTTTTTCTCCACAAAAGGGGTGCAAACAAACCTAAAAAAAAAACCTAAGTTATCTTCAGACCCTATAAACCAAGTCTGAGTGTGATTTAGGTGATTTTGGGCAATCTCTTGATGCAGAAAAGAGCGATATGGCATGTGTTTGAACTTTCTATGTAAACTTGGTTTGATTTCTTAATATTAGGACTAATAACAAAGTGTTCTTATAGGTGTAAAATGAGTATAAACTTGAAGAAATGTTGTTTGGGCCTGCTGGAGTGAATTACATGAATTGGGATGCCGAGATGGTTGTGGGAATGGATACAAGTGTACCCTGGGTAATGTGCAAACAGGATGATGCACTAGACCCTATGGTGAGATCTGTTAACAACACCCCCTTAGATATTTATATGATAATATCTTTAACTAGGCATTTGGTGACCCCTGTGTCTAGATGAACTTGTCAAATTGTATCAAAATATTGCACTAGTTGCATCAATTGAATTAGTTACCTTTTCATATTCTATACAATTCATACTAATGGAATTTAAAATAATTAATTAGCGTAGACACAAATAAATTTTCATTTTTCATTTTGGTGAATGACTACTACTGAGTGTAATTGAAAGAAAAATAGATACCATTTAATAGATTATGGGGTTTTTAGGGTTTTGAATTCTATTTTTCTTAGTCTTGTAATAATCAATGTTGATATATCCAAGATTCCATTGTTTTACCTTATTTATTCTTTAATATTTGAAACAGATAAACACTTGCAAGGGTTTCTACTGTGACAAATTTGTACCTAACAATCCTTATAAGCCAACAATGTGGACGGAAGCCTAGAGTGATTTGAAATGGATAGAACTAAAGAGCGACAGCAAGAAAAGGTTTTGGGCATGTCGTGTATTGAAAGTGAAATTCTAGACCATGTGGAGACTCGATAGGAGCTTACCCCTGCACTCCACACTTTGTAAAAGCTGAAGCAAGAGCATGCAAAGTGAGGGACCTACCTAACCTCCACATCAAGACCCCTACATTATGATGAAGCTCTGTGTCTGAATAGAAGAAAGAAGAAGAGACCCAAAACAAAGACTATTGAGGCATACCTGATAGATGACATCACCATGTAGAGTCCACAAATCCATAGAGTAGATGCCACATGGAATCTACAGAAGAAAAAGTAACCCTTCAAGGAAACATAAATATCATACAACATAAAATCCCTTATAGGAGGCAATTACTTTGGGGGGTTCTATTGGCATCATTCAAGGGTTTGCAAGGAAGATGGAGGAGGCATTTGATCAGTCTAGGGGAGAGACTTTAGGCATTCCAAGAGAAGAGAAACCAATAGAGGTGGGAATAAAGAGGGATATTGGGACATCAGTCGAAAAATTGGCATTGGAAGTTGAAAGCTTTGGAAGTTGATGGAACAAAAACATAAAACTAAAGACTAAGAATGAGAAGTATGTTCCTATATCACAAGGAGGAAGAGAAGTATGACCCTATCGACAAAGAACAAAGATTATATCAAAGCTAATATGTAATATGAAAAATGCATCCATGGATTAAGAATACACAAAATCTCTGTATAAGAGTATATAGCTGATATTTGTCATCATTCTTGAGCACAGAAAGAGCCAAACAAAGGCCATGCTGGTTTTCACAAATGGGTTTCTAGGGTAAAATTTGTGTTAGTTCTGTGTATGTAATTAATGTTTCAGAATTGATTTTCTTCCTCAGTTTTAATTACAGTTTGCAAGTAATATTGTAATACACAATCAGAATTAATTTGCAATGAAATAGAAAACATAGAGAAACATTATAGATTTCTACAAAAATAATTAAGGTCCATACTGGTAAAATGACTCAGCGATAGGATGACCGATTATGGATCAGAACCAAGGAGCACCTCTGCATGGTTTATTGTTGTTTGTTGTTGTTATGGCTTTAAAACCACCCAGAATTGATATTTACTCTATTTTATTATTGGTTGAGGGTTAAAATAGTATTGAATCATGCGTTTTCTTTTTGTTAAAACAGAGTTAAAAAAAAATTTATTATTGTTTGAGGGTTCCTTTCCTAGGTCTCTTATTTCCTCTTGACCTCCATTGCACACCAAGATTGAGATTTGGGATTATATTGGATGGTTATATGCAGTGCAGTTCTACTTGGTTTTTAACTTTCACTACGGAAATAAAAGAATACTTACAAACCATATTCTCTGGTGAAAAATATGTGGGTGTCCTAGTCTTTCAAAAAATTGATGGAATAGAACTGAGGCATAAAAAGGATACCTTACCATGGTTACAGTACAGAAGGATGAAAAATTACATAGTTGAAATGAGAAGTAAGGGATTAATCTCCAGCTCATACAATTCATCTCCAGTAGCATGATCAACAATCTGCTACCTCAAATCTTACTGGCAAATACTAAGAGATGCCACAAGCATTTCCTGTACCTTCCTTTTGAGTCCATCAACTACCTTATTCTCTTTTCCCTTTATGTGCTTTATTTCAAAATCAAACTCACATAAAAACTCTATCCATCTCGCTTTCCTAGCATTTAGAGTAGGCTGACCAAATAGATACTTCAGACCACAATGGTTTGTCCTTAGTTCGAATCTTCTACCCATCAAGTAATGCCTCCACATATTGAGGGCATGTACTATGGCTGCAAGTTCTAGATCATGAGTGGCATAGTTCTTCTCATGCTCCTTCAGCTTTCTTGACTCATAACATATCATGTGTTTGTCTTGCATAAGGACTCCTCCAAGCCCTTATCCACATGCATCGGTACACACCACAAAATCTTTCTCTGGATCTACAACTTTCAATATTGGTGCACTGGTGAGAAGATTCTTCAACTGTTGCAAGCTCTCTTCACACCTCGATGTCCATTCAAACTTTATCCCCTTCTTTTGCAAAGAAGTGATGGCATGTGCAACTTTGGAGAATCCTTCAATGAATCTCTTGTAATATCCTGCAAGTCCCATAAAAGATCTTACGTCTGTCACATTTCTTGGAGTAGGCCAATTCATAATGGCTTCAATCTTGTTTAGGGTCCACAGATATACCCTCTTCTGAGATAACGTGACCCAAGTACTGAATTCTATCCCTATAGAAGTCACACTTGCTCAACTTTGCATATAGCTGATGTTCCCTGAGCAATTGCAATGTTAATCTTAAATGCTCTTCATGCTCTTCCTCATTCTTAGAATAAACAAGAATGCCATCAAGGAAAACAAGAACAAACTTGTCCAAATACCAAATACCTTTTGATTTGCTGTCAAATTTAAATGAATTCTTCACAAAAGTATCATTATCATGCTTACCCCTGGCTTCTAAATGGGTAGCTTGAACACATACATCATCCAAATTACTGGGATTAAACATCAACAAAGTATGCTTCAAATAAGAATGCATGCCACCAATGTACTTAAGAAGAGTTTCCTGTGTATCTAATGAAACATTCAATGCAATATCCCTCTTTCTGAATTCATGAGTATAATCTTGAATGCTTTGTCCTTTAGCTTGTCTAAACATTTTCCAATTCATGGTTAATTGTTGCATGTGACCTGAAGGATAAAATTGCTTCCTCAATACTTCAATGAATTCATTCCAAACTAAAATAATTTTACCATTCTTTTGAAGATCTTGCTGAATCTTGCTCTCCCACCAAGTAAGAGCCATTCCACTCATTCTCAAAGTGGCCAATTGAATCCTGGAAGGGTCATCATTAATGCCTTGCACCCTGCAATATACTTCAAGCTGCTTGATCCAATTGTCTAATTTTTCAACATCTACATCTCCATTACAAATAGGTAATTCAAACTTTACATCCAATTTGAAATAAGGCATATTAGGACTTGCATTATGAGAAGAAGAAAAAGTCTGTTTAGTATCAGGAGGATCACCATCACCTCCTACTCCTTTACCCTTTTCTTCTGGCTTCACTTCTGCATCTCTGGATTAAGATCCTTCTTCTTTAATCTTCCTTTCTGCTCACTCATCGAGTAGAATTTCCATCATGGATTTCATGCTCATAAAAGCCTCCAGAAACTTAGTTTCAAAAATAACAGGTTTTTCCCCTTCTGTATGTCCTTCTTCTTCCCCTCATGGAGAAGACATGGTTCTTGAGAATGTTCTCCTAGAGGCAATCTCAGAATCTCCTTCAACTAATTCTCCTTCACCAAGCTTTAACCTGGACCTGGTAAGCATTCACAAACTCGCACAACAGTCAACCAGCTCTGATACCAAATATGATCCGTAGGACCTCAAATTAAGTGCATTAAAAGGTTGTTGTAAAAGAATGCGTGCAACAAGTTACTTAAAGGAATAGAATTAACAGAAATTAAATGCTCATAATAGGAATGAAAAACAAGACTGATAACCAGATTCCAAACAGAAAACACAGAAACAGGGAGTCATAAAACAGAAGTTGATAATGGAGTTCACCCCCTCCACTGGGCTACGTCTCCGGGTCCCTCTCCAATGGGCACCGATCCAATTAATCTCTTAAAATGGTACGAAATGGTTCTCGAAACAACTTTAGCAACTGTAAAATAGAATGCTGGAGAGAAAGTCTTTAAGACTCCTCTCTGAAAGCTACAAAACTGGACTTCAACAGACAAAAGAATCCAAGTCATAACTGAGAATAGTTGACTTCAAAAAGAACAGCACATGGACAGTTTTCACAGCAAAATACTCTCTCCAAGCTTCTCATCACAGAGAAACGTTGCACTATCATTCTCCAAAAACTCCTTTAATCGTTCCCCCCCATAACCATCCCTGGTTCCTCTCCTTTATTCCTCATCTTTGCCGTTACAAGGAGCCAAAGCGTTAAAGAAATCAGACTGTTCACATCCCATGAAACGTGGCATCAAGACTGTTCATATGCCTTTCGTCATTATTCCAGCTGTGGCATAACTACCAAGAAAGCTTTGCCAAACTGTTACATCTAAGCCATGCCATGCGCATTGCACTGTTTGAATCGGAGGTTGTAGTCATCTGCTCATCCGTTGTTGTGGAAGAGGATAAGCAACAGGCTCCGATGGTCTCAATCGCAATCGGCTGTCGGTGGGTTTTCGAGTCGAAGGCTTTAGTTACTTTGGTTTCCGTAGTTGCAGGTGGCGCACCGATTCTGTCAAGTTATTTCACCAATCTTTTAAGTTTTAGGCTTTCGCCGTTGCGGTTGCCGGAAGCGCTCCGACTTTCGATCCGTCCGAATGTCCGTTAAGCTTCCACCGTTGCGGAAGGGAGAAAAGAATGTGAGCCCCGATGCTGCGGAGGGGAAATTCTTTCGACCGTCGATCCTCATATTTTTTGCGTCTGGTTATCCCCGCGGACAGACTAGGAGTTTGGTCGCCCACCGTTGCGGAGGGAGATCTCTTCCGACCTCCGATGCTTTGTATTGTTGCCGTCCGATTTTCTTCAACTGCTGTTTATGAACCATGTACCATATTGGATCTTCAAAGACGAATAATCCATCGGATCAACGACACTGAAGATGACATCCTCCATCTAATGACATGGCTTCCTAGCCAATCATCCTTCCCATAGTGGAATTGTCCCCAAATCATTGTTTTAGTGGTGCAACAACATACAAAACTTAAATACTTGATTTTTTTTTTAAAGGGTTTGCATTTTCATAATGTCGTTTAGGAATGTATTTCTTGAGAGTATCATATATGTTATTTTCAAACTTACCACAATGTAATGCCCCAAATTGGGCATTTCTGAATAGCGTTTTTATTAATGTTTTTCTTAATCAGTAAAGTGATGAATGCTTTGTAAAAACTAACATTAACAAAGAAAGTGAAAGGAAGAAGATGAAAAGACATAGTCGGCTCGTTTCCCAATCAATTAATAGATTCCTTGCAATGGCATATAAGTAACTTACATTGGGTTGTTTGCAAGTTCATTAAATGCAGCAACTGTTCGAAAACGCTAGAAATCGATCAGACCACAGATCGAATATTTATAAAGGTGGAAAGTTTGCAAGTTCATTAAATGCAGCAGCTGTTCAAAAACTCTAGAAATGGATTAGACCACAGATTGAATATTTATAAAGGTGGAAAAATCTGAAGAACCCTCAACACAATACTCGACAAAAACTGGAAAAGCTATGCCCACAAATTTAGTACATCCAATTAGAAGCGTTGTTCCTCTTAATGCCACCCTAATTGTCAAAAGAGAAGAAAAGGAAGAACAAGAGGAGCTCCAATGGGCAAGGCCTTGTAAAAAACAAAGAAATGAAGCTAGAAGAAATGAAATCGATTTAGGGAATATGAATGACAATAAACATAACAAACTAATGTTGCAACAGGTGCATTCTTTAGTCCAAATGAGATTACGATATATTGGAAACACCCGCACTCGGTGATGAATGTAGTCTTATGGTGATCCTCCTTTGCAATCCGGATCTGGTGGTATCCCAAAAATCCATCTGTGAAGGAATACACCTCCTAGCCACCTACACCTTCCAGGACTTCATCTGTGAAAAGGGTCGACAACAGATCGTGTACACATGCATCATTCAACTTTTTCAAATCGACACAAATGTGGATTTCACCAGTCTTCTTATCTTGGACCACCATCAGGCTTATCCACTCTGATTCTTCTATAGGTTTGATGATCTTGGCATCGAGCATCCTATCAATCTCAGCTTTCACATGATTCTTGTATCACGGGTTCAGTCTATACGGCCTATGGCGTACTAGTTTTGCATCTGTCTTTAGTGGAATCTTCATTTTCCCCAAGTCTCCAAGGATTCCCTTCATTTCTGAAAATCGCATTGGGAAAAGGTCCTAGAATTTGTGCAGTAGATCTGTTACTTTGGCCATCGTCTCTTCGCCCCAATAGTCTCCAAGATTAGAAAAAAATTGATTTTTTGCTGACCCAATGTTAACTTTCTGGATCCTCATCAACTAGTTCATAAAGTCCATCAAAATGTCGGAATCTACGACACCACAGCTTCCTTCGGACTGTGGAATATTAACATTCCATAGGTCATCATCATCTTCAGGTTCCTCAGACAAGTTGTAGCACTTCATCATTGATTGCATGCAGAAATTTGCATGAGGATCAATAGGGTATGCAAAAGGGATGACTTTTAGTACTACGTCACAGATAATGTGCAAAGCATTACATACCTCGAGGTTGGCATCCTGGAAGCTAAACATTTTCACAAAGCACACTGACAAGTCCTCCCAAGTGGTAATGGTTCTGCACAATTCTGCTGCCACATACCAGGATCTTGGCATCTCTTCTAGAGTGAACAAAATCATGAACCCACTCATCTCTAGGTCGCAATGTTGATAACCTCTGACACTCATTTAAATGACTGGCGGGGTCATCTCATCCATCATATCTCCCAGCATGATAGACCTCTACATTGCCAAAACGGACTATCATCAACCTACGACACTGCTCCCAGTCATGGATAGTTTGTTTGTCTGTCACCCACCATCGATTTGAAGTACCCTTCAGTGTTGCATCAAGAGCCAATATCCTTTGCAGTTCAAGCACTTTCTCTTCAAATTATTAAAAGAACTCAGATAGTCTCAGCAGTCTTGGATAAATGGGAAACTCGACAGTCTCAATCGCAACATGTCAGAGAGACTGTGGAATCAACCTGCACTTTTTGAATGATACCTCATGCAACCGTTTCTGCTAATTTTCTAGAGAATCGTTAGAGTCGGAGGACGCAGAACTTGCACTACACCATCCAAGTTTGCCATTGACAATAGGTTGGATATAGTCCTTGGAGATGTTATAAGCATGATCCCAACTTCTCCCAACTTCCTCCTTTACTCATTCAATATATCGCCAGCATTCCTGAGGGTCCATATGAGCAATGACCCTAACATCCTGGTTTTCAAATGTCATAACACGTTTTTTGAAGTTGATAATTTCCATGCTATCATTAGCCCATCCAATTCGTAGCAGTGCAGGATAGGATCCACCATCTCCTCCAACTTCTATCACGTCAAAGTAATCACGTGTTTTCATACCTTAAATGTCAACAACCAAATTTCAAACACGACCAATGGGTTGAACCTTTGTTTGGTTGGCTAAATGCAATGGTACTGGCGACCATCCCAATGTTGGATTTACCATGAGTAGCTAGGTATTCATTGTGAGGATATTTACATCTGATCCAAGGTCCAAACTGACCGATTCAACCTCATAATCTCCAATCTAGACATTCATCCTCATCTCCTTGCCGGTCTTCCTTTTTTGCAGGGAATTTATAGCAGAGTCCTTCACTATTTTATCCAAGAGGTGAAATAATTCCTCAAGATCGACAAGGGTGTCCCAGTCCCTCATGAGTGATAGACAACTCTAAAAGAACTTGTGCAAAGTACCATACTGCCACGATGTTCCTGGCTTTGTAGATGGATCAAAATAAAGTGGCATATCAACAATTGGTAACTTACCCGGATTTCTCCTAATTTCATTATTTGCGTCGAACAAGGTATCTTTCTCTGTTGCAATATCAAATGCGACCTTCTTCTTACCAGTGATCCGAACTTGAAACCGTGGTTCATCATCTCCAGTTGTCGCACTAGCGTGAGTTACAACCCCAACATCGACATCCTTCATCCGCGGCTCGGCCTGAATACTGGCAACTGCCGATCCCTTGTTCAAACGGGTTTTTTTGCAGATTCCAAATATGTAAATTTTAACAAGAATAAATAATTTTTTCTTTTGTTTTCTCATTTATCTTTTGTGATCACTCCTTAACTCAAAAAACACATTGTTAGTGTTTCATCCATATCTCTTTCATTTCTCAACCATTTAAAAAAAAATTGTATGGTGCACTAAAGAACACCAACCTATACATGCTAGAAAAAACCCATTTCCAAATAATTTCATTAAGCAATTCAAACGCTGCACCCACAATTGACATATTGTTTTTGAGGTAAAATCTCTTATATAATTAAAAAAATTTAAAAAAATTATTTTTATTATTGGAAAAATAGTTGTGCACTAGTACTATATGTTCTCTATATGTATACTAGTTTCCGTAAGTTTATTCCATCATTTAGTCACTCAGAGGTTGCACCCACAAAAACATATACCTTATCATTTGTCCCAAAAATAAAAAATTCCCGTTAAAAAATATGTAACTTTATATAGTTAACAACATTTTCAATAGAAACAAATTATATATTTTGAAACGTCATTCAGATTTCCTACATTTCTTATTTTTTACTCATCGCAAGATTCATTGTGTATGTGTCTCAAATTATCCATGCAAGTTGACGGATGCATGTTTTTTCAGTTTTCTATTGCATCTACGCGTCAAAAGAGACCCTCAACTTTGTGCATTGACCCACAAGCATCAATGCATTATTTATAGATATACTCAAATGTAGGCTACAAAACAAAATACATCCATGCTAATATAGTGATATACCTTTACATATTTTAATAATCATATTCACTTTCATTACAAGATATATCCACAGTAACATAGTGATATACCTTACATATTTAATAATAATATTCACTTTCATTACAAGATATATCCACACTAACATAGTGATATACCTTATATATTTTAATAATGTAGGTATTCACCTCTTGGGACATCATTAAAAGTATGTAGATAAAGCTTATGGGAAGACTATAACCACTAATGAACTTCCAATTATAAAGATTCCACCTTTAGTCTTGATTTAATTTGTTTTTATAAAATGCATTCGCTATAAATATCTAATCAACATTTCTCTTTAAAAGATATAAAGATTAAGTTCTTTAAGCATGGGTCATAATTCTATATTCCTTATATTACTCAAGGATATCATATAATGTAAGTATTCACGTCTTGACACATTATTAAAACTATGTAAAGCTCCATTCATTCTTTTTAATGTAAAATAAAATCAACCTAGAAATATAGTTAAAAGACAAATATCTCACTAAAAAACATAACTCTAAAACTATGTAAAAGAAGTGGATAGTTATGTAAAACATAATATAACAATTACAAATGCATAACATAAGGGATCTATAACTAACATCAATATGAAGAGTAAGTAGAAAACATTTTCAAAGTAAAACGCACGCATCAACCATTACTAGAACATATCTATGGGTAAAAATTGGAACTACATAAATCAGATCGAAACGCCAGACGAGAAGAGTAGAGATCTTACCCTAATGGAGCAAATAAATACAGATATGGAAATCTATTCTTTGTGGCAGGCATACGTTTTCAACTGGTACAAAGATACACATACCAAAATCAAAAGCGATTGAACTCTAGCTCCGAGTCGAGTCCTGAGTCCCGAATGGTCTCCGATTCCTTTAATTTTTTCCCTCCCTTGGGTGAACACTCGATCTAAATTTAAACTGCTTCCCCTAATCTCTCCACGACATCGTGGCTTACTAAGGGAAACGGCTGTATCCAATCCCCCTCTTCCCGGGTGGTTTCCGTGAAGTAAGAGATCCGTCGCCGAAATATTTGCCACCAGGGAAAACATGGGGGTTCTACCTGTTTAAACTCCTTGGATTTTTTAGGCTCGTCTTTCTCCAGAGGCCAGTTCTCTTAACTCAACCGCCAAATAAAATCTCCTTGATCCCTTGGTTTTATCGCCAACTCCTTCAAGTGGAGTTTCCTCCGCAAGCTGCTTAAGAAAGCTCACGAAGTAGCTATTAACATTTTAGCCTTCCCGTATATATTATATCATGTATATATTTAGAAAGGTTTTCCTTCCCAAAGGTTCTAAGTTTGTATAACTATCCATATAATTTAACCTTCTTTCTAACTTAGAAGTTAGAAAAAATCATAAATTTTTATAAATAGGAACTTAAAAATATTCCACAACTTTTTGTCCAAGCTATAATATCAACATAGTTAGTAAATAAATTGAATAACATTTTGATAATGTTGTTATCTATATCTTAAGAGTCTACTAACAACCTTAGTGATATATTTAGCTTCTAAAGTTAGTTTAGGTAAATGCTTAAACCAAAAGAACAACTTTAATGTGGATGACAGGACCATACCCTCCATTTAATGACATGGCTTCCGAGCCAATCATCTCTCCCCTAGTGGATTTGTCCCAAATGATGCAACAACATACAAAACTTAAATACTTGAATTTTTTTTAAAGAGTTTGAGTTTTGATAATGTCGTTTAGGAACGTGTTTCGTCAGAGTATCATATATGTTCTTTTCAAACTTACCACAATGTAATGCCCCAACTTGGGCATTTCTGAATAGCATTTTTATTAATGTTTTTCTTAATCAGGAAAGTGATGAATGCTTTGTAAAAACTGAACATTAACAGACATAGACATAGAAAGCGAAAGGAAGAATATGAAAAGACATAGTCGGCTCGTTTCCCAATCAATTAATAGATTCCTTGCAATGGCATATAAGTAAATTACATTGGGTTGTTTGCAAGTTCATTAAATGCAGCAGCTGTTCAAACACTCTAGAAATCGATCAGACCGCAGATCGAATATTTATAAAGGTGGAAAGTTTGCAAGTTCATTAAATGCAGCAGCTATTCAAAAACTCTAGAAATGGATCAGACCACAGATCGAATATTTATAAAGGTGGAAAAATCTGATGAACCCTCAACACAATACTCGACAGAAACTGGAAAAGCTACGCCCGCAGATTTAGTACATCCAGTTAGAAACGTTGTTCCTCTTAATGCCACCCTAATTATCAAAAGAGAAGCAAAGGAAGAACAAGAGGAGCTCCAATGGGAAAGGCCTTGTAAAAAACAAAGAAATGAAGCTGGAAGAAATGAAATCGATTTAGGGATTACGAATGACAATAAACATAACAAACTGGTGTTACAACAAGAACCTTTGAGTAAGAAATTAGTTGAAATTACTACAAGATGTGGTATAAACTGCATAAGCAGCGACGTAGGGCTCTGTTTATCAATGGCAGTACAGGAACGTTTAAGTCATATAGTGACCAAGCTAATTGCATTGGCTAAATTGCGTGCTGATATTGGTAACCCAGCAGATGACAAAATAGTCATCACATCTAATGTAAAATCTAAAATTATTCTCACAAATAGGGAAGCGGAAGATAAAATGCCGAAAATTTTAAATGAATCAGAGGGTAAACGCCAAGATTCCGTTGAGATGGTACAAGCATCGATAGTGAAAAGAGCAAATAGAGCTGTGCAAAAGGCAATTGGGGGAGAGGAAGAAGACCTAGTATCAAGATGGCGATCATTGGCTGAAAACTCTAGACTAAAACGTAAAGAACTCGACAAAACAACTAAAGTCTCCAGTAATACTCAATTAGATTCTGCAAACAAAGCTTATACGTAATTGATTATCTAGAGAGGGAGCCGCAAATGGAGAAATCCACATTGTTATACCACTTGTATGAGAGACGTTCATACGGATCAAGGAAATGATAAAATTTACGTAACAACAATTACCGTGTTATTTTTGTGGGGACAGCTATTTAGATATTACTTTATATTTTGGATTTGGTTTGATTAAAGCAGGATCAATAAGATTAATTCAAGTGTAACAAGTGTATAATAGAAATTCATTTCTTGGTTATAGTATTCTGTTATGTTATTCTGTTATGTTACAACATATTTAAACACTTACACTCAATTTTAGTTAAGATTTAAATTAGCATACTTATATAGTTTATGGCTTGATACTTATATTAGTATCCATAAAGATTAAATGATCAAATGGATGAGAGATAGTTATGAAATTATTTTCTTATTTCTTGCAAGTTATCATTGCTAGTTACATATTATCATCAACATTCTTCTTGTTATACATTTATCAACTATACTTATTATTTTTATTTTCCGTTCTTCTAGTTATATGCCATGAACATTTGGTTATCCCTTCATCAACTATGAGTTATCCATGCATTGTTACGAGTTATCCATTCATCATAAAAGTTATTTTTTATATTCCATTTTTTTATAATTATTTATTTTGAATTTACCAACTCACTATCTTGACAAAACTTATTAGTTTGTTGTGCTATCAACATTTATTTTACTTTATTGGCTATACTAATTTAGTGTTTACTGCGAACTTCACATGTACCAAACAGAAATATTTCAATTATATACAGAATGTTAACAGTAAAATGAAATCAATGACACAAACCAAACTCATAGCAAAACCTTAATTTTCGGAAGTCTAGAATTTGAAAACAAATTAAGTCGAACACTAAACAGAATCCTAATTATTATGATTATGGTGATTTTTCGTGAAAAACTATAGAAGAATCGAGCATTCATAGAGACGCGACCAGTCTCCAAGAGTCAGTCTCTGCAACGTAACATGTTATATAAACTCATTGTAATTAAATCTCATCATCCAGATACTCCACTCGAGAGACACGAAGTCAATTGCAATAAAAAGGGCTTTTACAGCCGGCGATTTTTTCAGATCATGGCTCACAAGAAAAGGCCGCTGAATGACGAGGACCGTCCCAACAATAAGAAACAAAAGACCTCAGAAACTGGAAAACAACAGAAAGTCACAGAAAGTCAGGAGAGTTCTGATAATCAAACGGTCGTTAATAAAGTCCGATTGCGCGCAATGTTAAATAAAATCGCAGAGAAAAGTGGTATAAAAAACGTAAGCGAAAACGCAGTGCACTGCATGTCATTGGCTATTGAGAAACGTTTACAAAACATAGTAACCGAATTGATCAGACTCTCCAAACTGCGAGGTGATTGTTCGAAGGCTGCGAGTGACGAAATAATTTATACATCGGACGCAAGAGGCCAGGTTCGGGAGATGTTGAGAGAAGCTGCGGAGGAATTGAAGAAAATTCGGGAAAAGGAGGCACTGCAACAAGCGGAGAAAGAAGCAGTTGAGAAAGAAGAGGCTGCCCAAACCGCCAGGGAGCCAGAAATAAACGAATGTGAGAGGATTGGTGGAAACCATATGTTAACCGAATGGAAGACATACTCTGTAAGTCCTAAAGAAGATAAAAGCGAGGAACCGGAACAAACATTAATAGACGATAGAGTAAAGCCTGCAATTAGAAAGAAGTTGAGCCCTCCCAGAACATCAGCTAAAAATTCCCAGACAAAAGTAAAGGCCGACGCAATATTTTCACCTGGAAATATGACTGTTAGAGACGTAATTTCCTATATGGAGCGTGATCCAAATTTGTCGAAGTCGAATTTACTGTATTTGTTGTACGACAGAACAAATCAGAGAAAGATAATACGCAAGACCCCTAATTAGCTGTCTTGGATCTTTATAAACATGATTACTATTTAATTTTTTTTTAAATTACTATTTAAAAAACCAAAAAAATATTAATAAGATGAGTGGATGAGAAAATTTTTAGTTATTAATAATTCTTTATGCTAAGATTGTTAGTTAGTAATAATTATTTTAATAATAAAGTAAGAAATATTTATCAACTAATTTTAAATTGAATTACCAAGTATGAAATTGAATGTCATTTATTTTGTAACATGTTTAAATAACTAAAATTTCAGTACATGTTACTATGATTTAAACTAGGTTAATTATGTTTTCTTGTTTAAGATGCATGCTAAACTTAGTGTAACAAATATAAAGTCTATATTTTGGATTAGTTTGAGTGAATTAACAAGATTAATTCATACAATGTAATAAATGTATAATTTAGATTCATTTTATGGTTATGCTGATTAAATGCATCTTGATTAAGATTGATTAGTCAAAATGTTTTTTATTTCCCTATGCTAAACCAAAAGTCATACCTTTAATGTTAAATCCAACATGTATGATTCCTTTACCACTTCTATGCTTAATCAATTTAACATTACTATTATTATACTTTTAATTTTTAATAATTAAAATGTATTTTATAAGATGGATCAATTAATATAAGGAAGTATGTCATGTCGTTTTAGTATGTCTAAATTGTTTTTCATATAGGTATACATTTTTTTTTGGCTATAATAAATTTGATTTTTATGGTATTTTAACTTAAAATGGATTTATTTTGGTTTTAATTTTTTAAATTTATATTTTCTTTTAAACTTTACCAAAACATCTATTTTGTATTAAACTACAAAGTACTTTAAATAAACAAAACATGTAGATTGTCTACCTAATTTCATATGCTGATTTGTGCACATTATATTGCAAGGCACCTCTAATATTATGTAAGGTTTGTCATTAACCCAAAACTTGGAAATATGTATGAACATTTAAAACCAAACACATAATCCTATGATATCATGTAGCAATGAACCCAAGTTATATTCTAATATAAGATGTGACTATTATTCAAACAATACTCCAAGATAACTAAGGTGTAGAATTTGAAGTCCATATTTAGAATTTTAGGCTGACAAGGGTGATTCAATCTATTGGAGATATCAAATAAATTATCCATTGTTTCATTGTCTACATTTAAATTTGTTCCAATGTGCAAACACTTTAGACCTTTTTTATAGTTTAATGGTGAAATGTAGACTTGATAGATTTTATTTGTTCACACACATCTAAATAAGTGTTGTTTTACAGTTTAATGGTGAAATGTGCAGAGTTCATAAATTTTATTTGTTCACGCATATCAAAATAAGTGTTGTTTTCCTTTCTGTTTTATTGAAGAATTCAATAAGAATATAGTTTGTTTAGGATGTGGTTATTCTCTCGACCAAGGATGCAGACTCTCTAAAGGAAAATTTCTTATTCATGTTCATATGAATAGATTTCCCCTTGCTTTCTTGAATGAGCTTCTCTAATCTACCAAATATTTCTCTGATCTCAACAAGATCTTTGTCATTCCTCTTCTGTTTTGTATTCGAAATGTCCTTCAGCTCAACATCCTTCTTCAACTAACTATAGTCCTTGTCTTTGTTCCTCATATGAACAAGAGTATTCATCTGCCTTTCTATGTTCATGACAACATCATGAAACTGGCTTTCATTATCCATATCTGAGCAATCTTCATAGCCACAGCCAGTCATCTTCTCCTTTACTTGTGTGACAGTTCTAAGTGACTTTCCAACATAATTCAAGCCTGTAAAACCTGCAGACATACACCATTTGTTAGTTTCAAAATCATAAGGCTTCAAGGCCTCTTTTGTGGTCTCAAACATCAGCTTTTCCAACTAATTTTCATCCCTCAAAGGATCCATGAAACCATCATCTAATCTCATGTCTTCCTCTTCATCATTACTCTCACCAAGAACAGATCCTTGTTCAGGTTAACATAAATAAACCTCGTTCTTAACACACAATATTTGATGTGACTCAAGTCCTTTAAGTTCTTCTTCCAACTGAACTCTTTTATCATAGTTCGGTCTCCTTTGTAACTGAATCCACTTGATTCTTTGCCTCTAAAGAACCAAACCATACCTTTGGTACTTCATATTCCTCAATACAAACTCTTGCATTACTTCTAGCTGCACTTTTATTTCTATGAACTCCCTATCAAGATTTTCTTGACTTGATCTTCTATGGCCCTTTTCTGAACCTTCACTATGATTATCAGCAACCATAATTTTATTCCCCTCATGAAATCCTCTTTTTTCAATAATAGACTACAACCAATCCAACACTACAAGCTGACTCCATTAGCTTGTACGTAGGTACCACACCAAGTCTTCCCATGCTTGTCCTTCTACTGGCATCTCTGCTGGTTTCTCTTTTCTTATTGTGACTCCTCCTTGAACCTCTAATATAACCATCAATATTCATCTCTTCTTTCCTCTGCGGACTCATCTTGTTCCACCTTGTGAGTTGTAAACAACATCTTCTAATTTTGAAACAAGTACACAACACTTGTTCCGAGTCCCAGGTAATCTCTTGGTAAATCTGATTCTTCTTGGAACTTTACACAAAACCTTTCCCAAGTGCTCCTTCTCTTCATCTTCCAAATATGATAGGTTGTTGCTTTACAACTACTCACCTTCATTGGAGAACTACAATTAGTCTCCTCCTCCAGCAATATCCTTTGCTGCCTTGATTCATTCACAATCTTCTCTTGCTTTCACCTGCAAGCAAGTTATCTCTTCATATGAATGCCAATGACTGTTGAAACTCTTGACTCTTACTTCTTAGTAGTATTTGCTTCAATATAAATACTGCTGCAACTTCTCCAATCTTACTAGCTGAAATTTCTGAATCTTTTCCCTTATTTAAGAGCTTTGCTTACTCTTCTTTTTCACATCCTCCAAGCTATGATTCACTAACATATTTCTTTCCTTTCATCCATTTCCTTCCAAGCACACATGGATGTAGCCTTATACAATCAAATGATAAACCATATACACTTACCAAACTTACTCAATCTTGTCTGGATGAAACCCTTTTGTTGTTTTGCAACTTCTTATGTTGTGAATTCTTCACAAGCCACCACCCACACAAATCTATTTTATAGAGTTCTCCTATGTTCTTCCCAAAGAACCTTGTATTTCTTTGATACCAAAAATTACTGGCAAACTTATGACTAGGTCGGCCCAAAACAACATGACATAAGAAAACTGGCACACATAGATCTTGAGCTGATACTTTTTCCTCTCAACCTTGTATTGGGTTAGTCTTTATAATACTTTGATGTTCAACCTAAGGAATACAATTCATTGAGAGCTGGACCCAGCCTATCTTTGGCATTCTAATCGCAGGTAAGCTTGTTTAAACACTCCTTCTCTCACCCAGAAATGAAGGCATTCCGGCTTAAATGATGTCCAAGGTATTTTAAAATCTACCCGGATCAGACACAACAATAAAAACGCTAATTTCTCTTTTCCTGGGAGAGTTCTATCAGATTGATACCACACTCAATCAATTAATGGGTACTCTGGTTTTTAGGCAACATATGATTCTTAATGTTCTCTGCAGAGATTTCAAAGGAATTTGCTTAGACAATTCGTATGGACAATAAGGAAATAAATATTTTTCACTATGGTGATAACCCTGGATGGAATAAAATGCAGCTGGGAAACTACAGTTTTCATATGGAATTCAACAAATAGTTAATTCAAGATTCAATCTTATCAAATTTAACTGCCTACCAATAAGAACTTGCTATCAATAAGGAACAATTCGAAATCACTTACAACTTCTATAATTTGTCGTAGTTTGCTCAATCACCACAATTTCACAAAATAAACTTCAGTTACATTAAATCCCCCCAAAAAATCATTCATTCCAAAACATTAAAGTATATTCACTTTCTATTTTTCATAGACGACGTTCACACGGTCTCCTTTACTTACAGAAACACACTGGTGAAATAATAGAAAACACTTATCTATTCATTGCTAATAACTTTTTAGGAAACCCTGGTCTTCCAACTCAGCTACATTTATTTCATCTACAGTGTAGAGAGCCTCTCCTCTCTCTGTATCTACCTTTTCCCCACTAGACATCCTCCTCTATCTCCCGAGTCCATTTGAATTCTAAATCAGATAAAAACTAATTACCAACAACCTCTCCACAAATAGAGGAATTTACTATTTTTAGGAAAACTAAGTGCTAAAATACTGCAACCAACTAACCTAGGTGGCACAGTCTCCTATGGCCCTTTTCTGAAAATTCACTATGATTATCAGTAACCACAATTTTCTTCCGCTCATGAACTCCTCTTTATTCATCATAGACTACAACCAATCCAACACTATGATTTAAACTAGGTTAATTATGTTTTCTAGTTGAATATGCATGCTAAACTTAGTGTAACAAATATAAAGGCTATATTTTGGATTGGCTTGAGTGGATTGACAAGATCAATCCATACAATGTAATAAATGTACAGTTTAGATTCATTTTATGGTTATGCTGATTAAATGCATCTTGATTAAGATAAAATTCAATTAAATACATAAATAGATGACTATAATAATTTGGTAATTAATTTTATTTATATTTAGCTTTTGTTTAATACTAATTTATTTGGACAAAGCTAAAATTAAGTGATTAAGTATATTAACATTATCCCACCACTTTACTTATAATTATGTTGATTAAATATCAACTTATAATCACAAAAATGTCAAAAATTAAAACAGCATACCACAACTTTTCAATGTATTACAACTAGCAATTGCCCCAAGAAGGTGCAATAATACGGTGATGGGTTGTTGTTGGAGGGTAAAATAGGATGAAACGAAGAACTAAAATTGAGTTGTTTTAGACATGACATTGTACTTTAAGGAAACAAGGAACAAGTTTTGGAGGGAAGGGTAATGAAGGGGAAACTATTGTACCCTAAGGAAACAAGGAACAAGTTTTGCACTGAAGGGTAATGAAGGGGCAACTATAACAGACAAATGGGACAAATTGGTCACCCCATAATGCAAGGAGGCTACAACTTTGAACCTCATCGACTTATCTTTTCTAAAACAAAGGAGCAATGCCTTCATTTAGTATTATCAACAAACCACACACCAAAAGAGAAAATTGCCAACCTAGGAGGCACAAAAACTCTCTCGCAAAAAAAAGACAAATCACTCACTTGGATGTGCAATCTACCACTTTAACCCAATGAATTACTCACTTTGAAGGAAAGCAAGCTCTCAACCTCAATAGATTAGTAGATTTTCATTTACCCGAAAACAAGTTTATTTATTCATCTCTTAGTTGTAGGTGGGCTCTTTATTTGTTTGTAGGTTTCTTCTATAAATCACAAACTTCTAAGAAATTGGATAACAACTAACCCTTTTTCAAATTTCAAAGAGCTACTGCAACCATGTTTCAACTTTATATAATTGTAAGAAATTGGATAACAAGTCACTATTTTTCTAATTTTAAAGAGCTATTGCATTGCATTCAATTTAATATCAAGAAGATTATTCTTCTCAAATCAAATTGAGAGCCATAATTTTATATCAACCAAACTATGATTGAGAGCCATAATTGTCAATTGTCTTGGAGAATTCCATGTGATTAAAATATATAAAATATGATTCCATCAACTTTAGAGTTTAAATAGAGTGCAATTCATTAGTGATATATATATATATATATATATATATATATATATGCAACTATGTTGAAGGAAAACACAATCCTCATCACCAATTTTATATTAAATGCATGGGATCAAAACCTTCCATATCTTTAAAAATCAACACATGCATAAGAGCAAAATTTAGACATGATTATGTTGAAGGAAAACACAAGTTTTATCATGAGGTCTCTCAATTATAATGACTCTCTCAATTCAGGGGGGGTCATGACTTTGAGACTTGAGCCCTTCGAGGTCAGGTCTTCTACTAGGATGGTCGATGGTTTACCACTGCTACCATCCATGAAATACGGGGAAGTATTGATGGGTTTCCCATTCAAGTTTCCCTTGCAAAAAAATGGTGTCTCAACTTGTCTTGGTTGAGAATTCCTCAAAAACCTCGATGTCGTTATTGTTTAATCCAGTTGAAATTTATTGAACTAGTTCCATAAATGTTGCACTGTACAAGAATGATATTCATTCATGTACGCCATTTTAGATCTATGTCAAAACTATAGTGAAAATGGTTAGTCTGGTTAACAATTATTAATCTAGTTGTATTTTCACTGTAACAAACCAACAATTGTTTATTTCATTTCATATTTGAACCCATTCATATAATTGAAGATAGCTCGATATTTTAATCTCCATCTCGAATAGCATGTTGATGACTTCTTTAGATGGTTGTACACTCAATAAAAATTTTGACACAAGAACTGTTTTTGAAGCACTAATATTTCCTTATTTTCATTGCATTGAAGCGAGAAAAATCATCACCTCATGACTGTTGAATATTTTATTTTTGTAAATTCCAAGGAATGAGTGTCGATCTGGAAAGAAATAAATTGTAAATGAAACCCCTAACTTGTACAAGTGTGTTCTCTTGGACTTTGGGTAAATTCTTGTTTCTTGTATATGTTTTATCAGGCTATACCAAATGTAACTGGTGAAGCATGTGGATGTAATATTGATAATATAGATCGGGGTCTCTTGTTTTCTACGTGTCTAGAGGAGATGTTGAAAATACAATGGAAATGGCTCATACATAGATGAATAATGGAAACTATACTTAGTAAATAAAGGTTGAAAAAGAGAGACACTCACACTTTATATCAGTAGATCTTATAGTAGATCCTGACTAAAATGAACAGTTTGGCCCTTGTATTGATGACTGTTATTTGACCATTTTCATGTTTTCTAAATCATATACATTACAGAATATAATGCTTTTGAAAAATTTCTCAACATTATTATTTTTTTATTGCCAATGAAAGCCATAAGATTTTCCATTCTTAACAGATTGAAAACTGTATTTCTAGTAACTAAACCTAAACTATCTTTGATACGCATTAAATCATATTCCTTGAAAAATGAATATTCAAAGGTCTTGTTTTCAAGATTCTAAACAACTCGTTTACCCAGGTGAAGTCTGCATGAAAAGGGGCATTTCTAATTTTGTATGGGGAGTCAAAAAAATTCTAAATGATAAATGTTTGACTTGCTAAGGGTCACACATACAGGTTATCATCTCTAGATGGAGCATTAAATTACTATTTTATACCAACGTTGCACTGAGATGCACCACACCCCTGCTTTTGTGGAACTTCACAAAGCACACTTTGAAACATTTCACTAAGTTATGGGATGTGTGTGGGGGATTTCCATACTTCCACCACGTTCATCTAAAATATTGTTGGGACATATATTTTTGTGAGAGATTCCAACCGCTTCCACCATTTCAAGATGACCTTCGTTCATGTGGGGACTATTGGTGATGCAAAGTAAGGCAAATGACAAGAAGACAAGTATTACCAACGAGAATAACTGGTTTAAATCACGTTATATTTGCAATCAAATTGATACAAAATAAATTTGTGTCCTTATTGGTATATTCTCCTATTTTCCTATTATAAAATACTCAATGTCTAAGCATATATTTCTTCTCATTTAAAAAAATCACTAAAGAAAATTTTCTACATTAAAAAAAAAGAGAAATAATAAAGATAATTTTTTAAGTTCCTAGTTCATAAGGTTAGTTCAATAGGTTCCAATCAATTTTTTTAGGATAGTTTTCCATGATGTTTCAATAAAAAATTTCAAGGAAGAGTTTTCCATAATGTTCTAGTTAATTGTTTCAAGGGATTATTTTCCATGAGGCCTCTACACCCTGTGGGATTGACTGGTACAAGAAAAACCCCAAGTTACTACAAAGTTCCCATCATCCACCATATTCATCCAAGATGATAAAAAAGAAACGACATCATATTGTGACTGGTAGAATCCCAAATTTCTATATAAAGTTAGCACTATCTACTATATGAAGACCAAAAGAAAATAGCAAACACGAAATTGACGGTTTGTTTTTCATTTTTCTACAAACTAAGATAAGTGTAGAAAGGACAAGATTCTTAGGAAAAAAATTGAAATTCTTGTTTAACATCTAGATTCAAGTAGTAAAAATCTTTCATATTGATAAAATAAAGAGTTTGTCAATCTTAGAAACTATAAAGAGACAATTTCTAGGATTGAATCACATATCATGTCTAAGCACACCAAAAAAATAAGGTGTGCAGAAAGAGTCATTATTTTCTTAATTTCTTATGTACAATGAATGGATTAAGAAAAATACAGAAGACTAATATTCATATAGACAAGTATATTTATAAATATACAAGGTCATATTTGCTATGTGGTTTTTTGTTTTGTATCCAAGTAGGAACCGTAGGTATACAATGTAAATAAAGTTATGTATTATGTAATGCAAGTGTGCTCAACTCTCTAAAAACATTATCATAAACTTTCCATAAGCATTCATAGTCTTTAATTATGTCACCACAGACTTCAAGAACAAGTCACCAAGTCAACAACTAAACACAAGCTAATGTGTAATGCAACAATTACCATAAACTAAAGAAAAACAAGAAAAAGTTGGCATCTCATTCTCCATTAGAGTTCTCAAGTGAAAAAGAAGATAGACAGCTAGGTTCAAATAGAAAATTCCAACAAATAGAAAAGGGTTGCAAGATCAAATACCAAAAAGATAAGGGTTTTTGGTCTTTTATCATCTTATCTAGAGTTTGTATTTTTCTGTAAAAAATCTCCATTTTTTAGTCAGAGACAGGTCAATATCCTAAACATCGAAGTTGAGCTATCCATAAACCATAGTCCAATCAACATCTTACCTGAATTATATGGTGCCACAAGTCACATACATGCAACCACTCAATCCATAAAAGTCACCTTTTGAAAGATGATTTTAAGTCCAATAGATTAGAAACAACATATCCTGGTAGATCTCATTTTTCAGCAAGCCTTATAAGAGAGAATTCCATTGATACATTCAAAATTTGGAAATCACCTTGACGTGGGACTAAATAATCCATGATAAGATACAAATAACAACAATAGGCAAGGATCTGCCAATAAATTCGCAAGCCACTTAAAAAAAATTGGGGCCAACAAGGACAACCAACAACAAGTAAAAATAGTATGAACTCTTCTATCTCCAGTAGAGTACACAATGCTCAATGTACAATACAAAATTGTGGGTGAATATCTTCAAGTAGAAAGAAACACATGCTAAAAACTTTTGCATAGTTCATGGAGTAAGAATTCATGCATTGATCAAAATGTGGTGCAGGATTGAGGAAATGGAAGATGTGAAACAAAGCTATGGTGGATTTAATGTTTCATTACAAACAAACATGTTTAAGAAACACCAATTATTTTGAGTTCCTTTATGAATTTTTCATGTTTATATTTTAGCATGAAGAGTATACCTCATCCAACATGGCCACAAGCTTGGATTTTTTCATTTGAACCTCTTGTCTTTCTGCCAGTGATAACTTAGAGGGACAACCAATTGTTTCTTATCCTGAAGTTGATCTCCATGTAGGGCCAATAGTTACTCCATCCTTCCAACCACCTTTATCTCCACTATTCTATTTATTAGCTATTGTCCCAATCCTTGATTGTGATTTCTAATGTTTGGTTGAGTTAATCTTGATTCCCTTACCAACAAGGACAACTTATGTTTGATGTTTAAATTTTTTATAGCCCTAAATCACCTAAAAGGTGCAACGGGACGCAGAAAAGAGGAAAATAGCAGAAAGTAAAGTACATATAATGGTGTGAAAAAAATATAAAGTGAAAATTTAAAAATTTGATCATGTGAAATATCATTGTGATGAAGTGAGTCTGAATATTTTTTAGAAATGTGGAAACAAGGAGACACTATAAAGTAATGGTAAATGTAACATATTAGCTTGTTTATAAGTAATATTTTTTAATTACTTAACAATATCGATGTGAAGATACATTACAAAATACATTATTGTTGTTATGATAAACCAATATGGTGATTATAATGTAGTTGAAGTATTTTCATCACATACATAAAAAGTGAAACATAAGTACATCGAAAACATGCAAGGTGGTTTATAATGGATGAATTTTACCATCTAGATTCAAATGGTTGTATTATGTTGGATATATAAGACACGGACATGCACAAAACGTTTGTTGCTAGATTGGAACCAACACATTTTTGGGGGATAAAGGTCTTTTGAATACAAGGTATTTCAAAAAAAAACTTTCTAGACTTAATAAAAATTGAGATTCAACAACAATACTTGCTCACTAAATTGGACGTGACACCTTTTGGAGATGAAGGTGTTTTGAAAACAAGTTATTTCAAATAATATATTGGTATATTTTGAATATAATTTATGAATATTAATAACCATATTAGATATTCACATGATGAGGTCAATTGGGTGAAGCTTGAGTGGTTAAAAAGGAAAACTGTTATCCTCCCTTAGTTCAATTCCCACTTTCTCAAATGTTTTCTCTCTTCTTGAGCCAATTGTTAATTGTTGTCTTAGCCTTGAGAAAGGAATAATTCAGTTTACTATGAGTACCATCATAATGAAGATAAAGAACTGGTAGGTTTCCCTTGGAAATGCATAATATGTAGAAATATGTAGATATGTCAATGTCAGTAGTTGTACAACTCACTAATGTTGTGAGTTAGTGTTTATGATATTATTGGGATTAATCATGTGACCATAATCAATAGTGGATAAATTTATGTAGAAAAATAGTGTGGAGATTTATGTTGATCCCACATTCACGATGCATTTTTCATTTTAAAAAATAAAAATAAAAACTTGAAAATGAATGAAAATGATGAGGAAAGAAACATATAATATTTAATTAATATCATACGTTTTCATAAAAGAACATTAGAATTTTTATGATTTAAGAAGTTAACTATAAAAATATGACAAGAAAGCAAGGCAATTGTTATGACAAATCAACATTGTAACCCTTTAAAATGTACAAAGAATGGTATGAATAAGTCAAGATTGTAAAATACTAAGGTTAAAAAATATGGTGTGATCAATTTTTTTTAAGAAAAAAAGGCTTCATTGAAATACAAAACTATTTGTTAATTCTCACAATCTCATTTGGTTAAGGTGTGGGTATTGTCAGCAGGGCAAACCAGGTTCAATTCTCCTTAGGGGTGAGCTAGTTGGGAGGAGACACTAAAAATCAATCCACGTTAAGGGTTGGTGTTTCCCAATATGGGTGCGATCCCCGAGTGACTTTGGTGGCTTAGATGACCCTGGGTTGTGGTTCTTAACCAATGGTTCATTGCTATCAGCCTCGAGCAATGGGTAATCGAACAAAAATAATTACAAAACAATTTTTTGTTATGATTTTGTTTCAATGTTCTGTTGAAAATCGTAGTGAAGATTCATGTGGAAATTTGTTTCAATTTTCATATCAAAGTTCATTTAATGATTCTTAAGATTGCTATCATGATTCATTCTCTCAACTTTCATATCAAATTTTTTATGCAAATTATCTTAAAATGATCTTAAGAGTCAATTTAAATTATGTTTAAAGATGTTCAATATTTCTCTTAGAATTATTCAATGTTTTGATGTATATGTCACAAATTTGTTATAAATTCATCTATGAAATTGTTACAAGATCCATCTCATAGTATGTCTCGAGATGTTAGTTATTGGTTTTCGAATTGAGTGCCTCATTCTACATCTCAACATTGTATTGTATATTCACTTCAGATATTATTTCAAGAATCATCTCAAAAACCATTTGAAGATTCTTACGATTAGTGTCAAGTTTCATTGTCTTAACATTCATCTCAGAATTGTCTCCCATATTTTTCTAAGAAATTGTTTTAAGAGTCATTTTAAAATTCAACTGCAAACTTTCAAGTTTGGTCATATGATCAATTATCCTAGAGTTCATCTCATAATTCTCATGTTGTATATTCATCTCGTATTTTGTTTCAAGGTACATCTAAGAATTGATTTCAAATTGGAAATGGTCAGATGCATAGATGGTGGCCTATATTCTAGCATAGATCATATAAAGAGATAAGTGCAAGATCTAGAAATTATTTCTTTCACTAATACATTGTTGGTGTTTTTTTTTCACATGTAGCACTAACGATATTTCAAGACAGATGTCCTTGAAGTGCATCCCTTAAGAATAGAGGCCATGATATCTTGGTATGAGTGTTTTTTTCTTATCTCATGTTATTCTTGTTTATCATGCTATATATATATACAGAGTAGTGGAAGTCTAGATGAGATGGGCATAAAGAGAAGGAAAAATGCACATAGATGGTGCAAGCTTTACTCTCGGCCAATTCCACTGGCATTCTCATGTTGAGCACAACATCAATGGCAGACGATAATATCTCTTTCATTTTAGATTTACAAGTTAGGATCATAAGGGATAGGGTGTGTTCTTCTTATTATCAATAAATCAACATAGATATATCTTCAACAACATCAATGGCAAGCGAGGATATCTTTTTCATTTTTAGATTTATAGGTTAGGATCATAAGGAGTGGGTTATGTGCTTCTCCTTAACAATAAATCGACATAGATACACCTTAAACTTGGATCTACTAAGCATATAGAGGAATCCAATTTCTTGAGGTGTAATTTTTTTATATCTTATTTTGTTATATATTAAGGAAAAAATTCACCCCAATAAATCTAATCCCATTGAATACTTGATATAGATGTTTCAGGGTTTATGATAGATCGATGCTGTTTTTATGACAAAATGAAAATGGAAGAAAAAAAACACCGAGGAAACAAGGACACATAGGAATGCAGAGTGAAACACATGGTGAATGATTCCTAATTATGTTTTTACATGGCTATGTATTGAATTGGGTTGTTGGCATATTTTTTTTATTTTTCCTCTTTCGTCCCAAAAGTCCATCTTCATTTTCTATATTATTTTGATTCACCAAATTTGACAACTCTAATAACTGTAGCTTCAAAATTTAACTTTAACTTAAACTACTTACATCAAACGTACTTTCTCACTTAACTTTCCCTTTAACATAATTATACTTTCTAACTTAACTTTTCTTTTAACATAATTATAACTTTGAAATAAACATACAACACGTTTTAATTGTTTTAAATATGAATAAACATACTTTCTAACTTAACTTTGCGAAAATTTTGTTGTCATTTGGCATTTACAATTGAAGAAAAGATTTTGATTTCCTTTGACTTAACTTTTTGAAAGTCGTTCAAACAAACTCGTCTCAATATGTGACTTGCAAGTTACACTTCACAAAACAAAACAAAACAAAAACAATATTTATTATAATAATAAGAAATCCACTTATCCCTTGATCCATGTGGGAGAAAACCAATATTATACTTGTTTCCTCTTTCGCTGCCATGCCGATTATTCATTTTTATTTTAAGAAATATTTTTGGTTATGTAGGATTGAAAAATAATTATATATAAATTTGTTTGTGAATGACCATTGTAGTTACAAAGATTTTCATATTCCTTATAATTCCATTGTTCCACTATTGATTCATATGCTATTCTTTGTAGAATTCTGGTACTTCATAACAAATAAGACATTAGTGCAATTCGAGTGATCACATACCAGCTAGTTTATTCCTGTAGAATTCTGGTACTTCATAACAAATAAGACATCAATGCAATTCTGGTGATCACATGCCAGTCAGTTTATTCCAATGTGTAGTTGGGAATAAATTTATGTTGTATAAAAATGAGATGATAATGAGTTCGATGTTGTGTACATATGTGGTAGGTTGTGATAGCTTGTATTATTTGTATAGGTTGGAGTGAGTGCTTCTAGAATGGGGATTCTATCCATTATTTATTAAAAGAACAAGGACACGGTATGAATGCAAACCAAGTACAACAAACAAAAGGTCAATATCATAGAGGATCACTCAAGTGAACAAAAGATTTCCATCGAAGGCCTTCTACAGGAAATCATTTACTGCTAATTTATTCACATGGACACCAAGTAGATCTCGCATTAAAGAATTATCACTAAGCCAATGATCCGATCATTTACTACTAATGTAATCACATGGACACCAAGTAGATCTCGCATTAAAGAATCATCACTAAACCAACGATCCGATTGTGAAAATAATGGTTCTGATTATTTGAGTTGGTTGTACACACAATCTGTGGATCTCCTTGCAAAGGTGAAATAGGAAAGTCGCCAGAGATAGAAAGACTATCCACGTGAACTATAGCCCGTGAGATACCGAGAAGGGTAGAAAGACTACTGTAGTTTTGTCGGGCCTGTCGTTATTCTGCTGGCATGTTATAAATTTGAGCCACTGAAGCATGTATAAATCTATTGGTTTGTTATTTGACAAATCTATTGAAAAGTCACAAGTGGTTAATCACATCCCCTTTCCCATTAAATTGAGGTGGGGCGAGTTTGCTGAATGGAAGTGAATGCACCTACGACATTCATAGAGCGTTACCCAAGGTTCCAAGAGGAACACTAGAAACCAGCGGATATATGTGTGACAACAACAAAACAAATTGCTTTTATATTATCTAGTGTAATTTGGAGCTCCATATCTTTATCTCCAGAAGCTTAAAGTAAAACATCCACGATATCTTGTAGGACGCTAGGGTCATGCTTAGCATTATCATTATCATTAATGTGTTCTTATATTACTTTCTCTAAAAAGTGGTCTTCTTTTTTATGCATGTTCTTCAAGCGATGGTTGATACCTCACAGATGATCAATCAAGGCCAAGTATGGTATGTGATCTCCTATGTTAATAGAACCGGCTAATAGAAGGATCTCTCTAATCAATGAATCAAAACCGCCAGTTACGTATTCATATGAAATTTTCCTACCAAATTCCATTTTGTAGATTATAGCATTTGTCAGAGCTGAGATGGCTTTTCTAATGTTCAAGAGCCACGAGTCATCCTGAAGTTGATCTAAATTGGAATTAACAATAGAGAGAATCATGGCTGAGAATACCTATTCTCTTATTAAGCGGAAGGAATCAATGTGTCTAGAGCCGGGAACCTATAAACCACACACCTTACTCATTTTCTTCCACTAAGGCCCATACTGATGAAAGACGAGACCAGAGCAATTATAAGTCAAGTACTTAGCAGCTACAGAAGGAGCCCTGCTAGTGGAACACTAGAAATCAGCAGATATCTAAGCATTAACAAACAAAACCAGTGGATCACAAAAAGAAAAACACGCGGTGGAATACTGTTTGCTAGATAGACGATGAATGAATAGTGTTTTCCAAAGAAACCTCATATAGAAAAACGCCTACGGCGTAAAGATTACTGGAAATATTGTGGATTACTACCAAAAATCGTGGAGAACTACCTACCAAAAATAAGGTAAGTTAAAAAACTCTGATAAGTACAAACAGTAACGAAATATAGAAATATCATTTGCACATTCCATTGAAAATTTGTATAGCAGAATAGTCAAAATGTCTTTTATTTCCCTATGCTAAACCAAAAGGCATACCTTTAATGTTAAATTCAACACTTGTGATTCCTCTACCACTTCTATGCTTAATCAATATAACATTATTATTATTATATTTTTAATTTTTAATAATTAAAATACAATTAAAATATATTTTATAAGACTAGATCAATTAATATAAGGAAGTATGTCATGTCATTTTACTAGGTCTAAATTATTTTTCAGATATAAAAGGTATAAATCTTTTTGTAGGTATAATAAATTTGATTTTTATGGTATTTTAATTCAAGATGGATTTATTTTGGTTTTAATTTTTTAAATTTATATATTGTTCTAAACTTTACCAAAACATCTACTTTATGTTAAACTACAAAGTACTTTAAATAAACAAAACATGTAGATAGTCTACCTGATTTCATATGGTGATTTGTGCACATTATATTGCAAGCCACCTCTAATATTATGTAAGGTTTCTCATTAAACCAAAACTTGGAAATATGTATGAACATTTAAAATCAAACACATAATCCTATTAAATCATGTAGGAATGAACCCAAGTTATACTCTAATATATGATGTGATTGTTATTCAAACAATACTCCAAGATAACTAAGGTGTAGAATTTGAAGTCCATATTTAGAATTTTAGGCTGACAAGGGTGATTCAATCTATTGGAGATATCAAATAAATTATCCATTGTTTCATTGTCTACATTTAAATTTGTTCCCATGTGCAAACACTTTAGATTTGTCTTACAGTTTAATGGTGAAATCTAGAGTTGATATATTTTGTTTGTTCACATATATCTAAATAAGTGTTTCTTTACAGTTTAATGGTGAAATGTACAAAGTTCATAAATTTTATTTGTTCACGTGTATCGAAATAAGTTTCATTTTCCTCTTTGTTTTATTGAAGAATTCAATAAGAATATAGTTTGTTTAGCATGTGGTTATTCTCTCGACCAAGGATGTAGACTCTCCAAAGGAAAATTTCTTATTCATGTTCATATGAATAGATTTCTTTCTTCCTAATCATTCCTTCCTCAAGCTTAGCTTTCTTGAGCTCTTATTCTTTCTTAAGAATAATGACTTTAGTATCTACTGCAATGCAAACCATTGCACTGTCTTTCTCTTCATCATTCATCCATAATATTCATTCTCATTGCTTTCTTAAATGAGCTTCTCTAATATACTAAATCTTTCTCCAATCTCAAGAAGATCTTTGTCATTCCTCTTATAACTTGTATTCGGAATGTCCTTCAGGTCAACATCCTTCATCACCTAAATGTATTCCTTCTCTTTGTTCCTCATATGAACATGGGTGTTCATCTACCTTTCTATCTTCATGACAAAATCATGAATCTGTCTTTCATTATCCATATCTGAGCAATCTTCATAGCCACAACTAGTCATCTTCTCGTTTACTTGTGTGATAGTTCTAAGTGACTTTCCAACATAATTCAATCCTATAAAACCTGCATACATACACCATTTGTTAGTTTCAAAATCATAAGGCTTCAAGGCCTCTTTTGTGGTCTAAAACATCGGTTTTTCCAACTGATTTTCATTCTTCAAAGGATCCATGAAACCATCATCTAATATCATGTCTTCATCTTCATCATTACTCTCACCAAGAACAGATCCTTGTTTAGGTTAACATAAATAAGCCTCGTTCTTAACACACAATATTTGATGCAAATCAAGCCCTTTAAATTATTCTTCCAACTGAACTCTTGTATCATAGTTCAGTCTCCTTTGTAACTAAATCCACTTGATTCTTTTCCTCTCCAGAACCAAACCATACATTTGGTACTTCATATTCCTTTGTACAAACTCTTGCATTACTTCAAGTTGCACTTTTATTTCAGTGAACTCCCTATCAAGATTTTCTTGACTTGATATTCTATGGCCCTTTTTTTGACCTTCACTATGATTATCAACAAACACAATTTTATTCCCCTCATGAACTCCTCTTTGTTCATCATAGACTACAACCAATCCAACACTACAAGCTGACTCCATCAACTTGCACGTAGATACCACACCAAGTCTTCCCATGCTTGTCATTCTATTGGCATCTCTGTTGGTTTCTCTTTTCTTATTGTGACTCCTTCTTGAACCTCTAAGATAACCATTAATATTCATCTCTTCTTTCCTCTGTGGACTCATCCTGTTCCACCTTGTGAGTTGTAAACAACCTCTTCTACTTTTGAAACAAGTACAACAATTGTTTCGATCCCCAAGTAATCTCTTAGTGAATCTATTTCATCTTGGAACTTTACGCAGAACCTTCCTCGACCACTCCTTCTCTTCAGTTTTCAAAGATGATAGGTTTTTGCTTTACAACTACTCACCTTCCTTAGAGAACTACAATTAGTCTCCTCCTCCAGCAATACCCTTTGCTGCCTTGATTCATTCATGATATTCTATTACTTTCATCTGCAAGCAAGTTATATCTTCATATGAATTCCAATGACTATTGAAACTCTTGACTCTTACTTCTTACCAGTATCTGCTTCAATATAAATACTCCTACAACTTCTCCAATCTTACTAGATAAAATTTCTGAATATTTTCCCTTCTTTAAGAGCTTTGCTTACTCTTCTCCTTCACATCCTCCAAGTTATGATTCAATAACATACTTATTTCCTATTAGCCATTTCCTTCCAAGCACACATGGATGTAACCTTATACAATCAAATGATAAACCATATACACTTACCAAACTTATATGCTTAATCAATATAACAGGTGTGATTCCTTTACCACTTCTATGGTTAATCAATATAACATTATTATTATTATTATACTTTTAATGTTTAATAATTAAAATATATTTTATAAGACTGGATCAATTAATATAAGGAAGTATGTCATGTCATTTTACTAGGTCTAAATTATTTTTTAGATATAAAAGGTATAAATATTTTTTTAGGTATAATAAATTTTATTTTTATTGTATTTTAATTTCAGATGGATTTATTTTGGTTTTAATTTTTTAAATTTATATTTTCCTTTAAACTTTATCAAAACATCTACTTTATATTAAGCTACAAAGTACTTTAAATAAACAAAACATCTAGATAGTCTACGTGATTTCATATGGTGATTTGTGCACATTATATTGCAAGGCACCTCTTCTTCGGGTACATAGGGTACTCCCAAAAGACCAAACACCTTCAGCAACCGCTTCACACAAATAGATCATAGATCAACACATTGAGGTTTGTCACGTGGCGAAAACCCTCGAGAGGGAAATAGTCCACGGCCCCAGCCAAATAGCTACTTGGAGCAATTTATTATGCAAAATAAATAAAGTTACATATGAGATTCTCATAATCGATCAACTAGAAAAGGACCCTCCATGCTCTTTAAATAGAGATCATGGACCAATCGGGTGTTAAGCCATAGATCAATGGTAGGTATGATCTAAGATAATTTGAATCGTTGGATCACTTTATGTCTAGAGCATATCGTGATTGTCGTATTAGAATATTTACAAATGCATACTAAAGAAACACACTTTACCTAACGGATATATTACACAAGTTGATCTTAACTCCTAAGTGTGTAAATATCTTAACATCCCTCCTTAAGAACAACTTGGGATAGGATTGAAGGATTGACAAAAGTGACAAAAGTGACACTATTAGGAGAAGGAAGGAGGCATTAGAGCATATCCTTCGTTAAGGACACATTCCTCAACTCCTAACATAGATCGAATTTTAGAAAACTTCACTTCTGTAAGAGACTTGGTGAAGATGTCTACAAGTAGATCATCGGTAGGGAAATAGAGCATTTCAAGAACACGATCATGAACAAAATTTATGATGAAGTGCATGTGTAGCTCAATGTGTTTGCTGCATTGATGTAGAACTAGATCTTTGGAAAGCTTGATGGCACTTTTATTGTCACACCAAAGTGGAGTAGGCTACTGCTGCTCTAATCCAAACTTTGAAAGGATTTGTTGAAGCCATAAAGCTTCCTGACTGGCATTAACTGTGGCTCGATATTATGCTTTTGCTGAAGAAAGAGCAAGACCTTCTTGTTTCTTACAAGCCCAAGTGATAGGTACATATCCGAAACCGAAAACATAACTTGCAGTAGACTTTCGATCATCAGGATCGCCGACCCAATCTGAATCAGTGAAACCAACCAACAAAGGTTCCCCCCCTATACTGTAATGAATCCCAAACTGAATTGTACCGCGAATATATTGAAGTATTATTTTTTTTGCTTTCCAGTGACTTTCATGAGGAGTTTGCATATAACAGGAAACACAACCAATGACAAAGGAAAGGTCAGGACAGAAATGAGTCAAGTATAAAAGACTACCAACAAGCTGATGATATAAAGTGGCATCTACTTCAGGGGAAGTACAAGTGGCATAAAGTTTTACTCCAGAATGGGAGGGAGAAGGGGCTGGTTTAGAATCTTCCATGTGGAAGCGACGAAGAAGGTCACAATCATAATTAGACTAGGAAAGAAATATTCCTTCTTTGGTTTGCAAGACCTCGAGACCAAGAAAATAATGTAAATATCCTAAGTCTGACATTTCAAAATTTTGCTTAAGACTAGATTTGACATGGGTTATTAGTTTAGGGTCACTACTAGTAGGGATAAGATCATCAACATAAAGAACAAGTATGATGAGATGGTTTCCTACTTTTTTGGTATAGACATTGGGGTCAGAATGGCATCTAGAAAAACCAGTGTCAAGGAGAAAGCTATCCATTTTGGCATACCAAGCTCTAGGAGCTTACTTAAGGCCATATAAGGATTTCTTAACGAGACAGACAAGGCTAGAGTTATCCTAAACATATCAAGGAGGTTGTCCCATGTAAATTTACTCCTGTAAATCACCATGTATAAATGAAGACTTGACATACATTTGATGGACTTCCCAGTTATGTAAGGCTGAAAGGGAAAGAACAAGGCAGATGGAATTCATTTTTGCGACAGGATAAAAGGTTTCATTGTAGTCAATCCCTTCAACTTGGGAAAAACCTTTGGAAACTAACATTTCCTTAAGTCTTTCAACACTTCCATCTGATGCATACTTAGTTCTGTAGACCCATTTACATCTGACAATTTTTTTTCCTTTTGGAAGAGGAACAAGATCTCAAGTATCGTTTGCCATTAAGGAACAATATTCTTCATCCATAGTTGCATCCCAATCTGGATTTCCTGAAGCTTCTACAAAAGTTTGTGCGTCATGATTCTCAGAAACTTGAGCCAAAAGAGAAGAGGCTTGCTGAAACTGAGAATGTGTTCGACGTTTATCTCTAGGATCACCTGCAAGATCACCAGCTACTTCACATGTTGAATGGACCCATCGAGGAAGCATTGGTGCTGGTGCAATTAGAGGAACATTAGCAGGAAGAGGTGGATTTTCATCCACATTGGCATCATCAGAAACTAGATTTGGAAACCTGTCAAGGAAGTTGGAAGAAGAAGAAGAAGAAGGTACAATTGTCGAATCAGGATCGCATGCCAAAGATGGCACACCCTCCAAGTTAGGTTCGCAGGCCAAGAGATTTTCATCAAATTTAACATCTCTTCTAATGATTATATTATGTGAATGGGAGATTATGTGAATGGGGCTGAAGAAGTTTATAACCTTTTACATCTTCAGAATATCCAAAAAATATGCACTTTTCACTTTTAGGCTGCAATGCTTTCCATTTTTAATCCAGAATGTGAGCCCATGCTTCACAACCAAACACATGAAAGTGACTTACATTTTCTTTAATTTTACTCCATGCTTCTTCTGGTTTTATACATCGTAAAAATTTAGTGGGTGTGCGATTAACTATGTAATTTGCACAATATATGGCCTCAACCGAATATTGAAGACTTAGTCCCTTAGATTAGATCATACAATTAGCCATTTATTTTAGAGTGTGGTTCTTCTGTTCAGCTACACCATTTTGTTGTGTGTATATGGAATAGTGTGTTGTTGTTGGATTCCTTGTTCAGTGTAGAGAGTAGTGAACTTGTTGTTAACATATTCTCCTCCATTGTAAGATCTTAACTTAATAATTTGATGACCATATTGTTTTTCAACAAAGGCCTTGTAGGCCAAGAACATGTTAAATACTTCGCTCTTAAGTTTTAGGAAGTAAAACCAAGTGCGTCTGGAGTAGTCATCAATGAAAGTTAAGAAATATTTGAAACTAGAAAATGATGTAGATGGAAGAGGGTCACACAAGTTACTATGCACAATCTCCAAGGGAACTGAGGCGTGCCAAGAGGCACGTTTGTTAAAACTGTCAAAATGATGTTTTTCGAGTACACAACCAGAAAAAACACCATCCTTGCAATATACCATCGAAATACCAATCACCATATTGTTTTACATAGTTGTTGCAATGAGCGATAATTTAAGTGACAAAATCACTCATGCCAAAGTTTGCTCAAGTTATCACTATGAGCAACAAAAACTAAAGGAAAATGTGATGACCCAAAGTTGTTAAATTTGTACAACCTGGTACTATCATCAACAGTTCAAGTAGCAAGGACATTTAGAGGATTTTTAAAATCCTTGATTACAACTTGTGAGGTGTAAACATCATAGTTTTACCTTCACTTGAATGAGTAATTTGATAGACTGATAACAAATAGCAGGAAATTTTTGGAACACATAGTACATCACTGAAATGACCATTTTCTACTGGAACTATTCCAGATCCTACAACACTTAGAGATCTATCATCACCAACAAATATTTTTTTGGTGTTACATTCATGCATAGTAGAAAAGATGGCTTGATCCTTAGCCATATGATAAGATGCTCCAGAATCAATGAGCCATTCAATTGAAGTAGAAGAAGAAGATGCAGTATAAGAGTAACCAGAAGCACAAAGTGGATGTCCATCAGAGGTAGATTCTAAAGACGAATCTAGGCTGATGTGGTGCTTCTTCATTGCTGCTTCTAAGGTTGCCATCTTCTTGAAACACTTAGATTCATCATGATTATCTTTCCCACAAAATTACAATGATGCTTAGTCTTCTTTCCTTTTGGCTTGGATCCTTTGTCATTTTTTAAAGAAGGAGTTGACTCAGAGGGTTTGGGACCCTTGTCGTTTGCCTTATTATTGCGAAAATTTTGTTTCTTGGGAGTCTTGGACTTTTCTTTCTATTGGGACAATAAGGCTTTCCTAGATGTATCTTCATTGTTAATTATTCCAATATGAATGAGCTTATCTTTCTCTCTAATTAAGGAATCACAAAAGGATTCAAGACTAGGCTCTTGATAGCTAGTTGCAGTCAAGGATTCTTTCATGGAGTATAATGTAGATACAAAAATAGAATATACAGGACCAAGTTTGGAAAGAATATGATAAATACATTGTTTGTCTTCTTTCTTAATCTTGCATTCTGCACATTAGAGTCTAAGAGTTTTATACTTAGATAAATAGTCTTGAATGCATGAAAAATCATTTGGATTCAAGAAAATCAACTGATTCTCAAGTTGATGACCCCGAATTTCATTGTGTTTACCAAATCTAGATTCCAACTTTTCCCAAGCTTGGTCAGGTTCATCAATTCCAGATATGTGGAATCACAAATCAGTAGATATTGACATCCCAATCAATCCACAAGCTTCATCACATCTATTTTCCCATTTAATGGTAGGCATGATCTAAGAGAAGTTGAACCGTAGGATCACTTTATGTCTAGAGCATATCGTAACCGTCAGATTAGAATATTTACAAATGCATACTAATGTGTACTAAAGAAACACACTTTACCTAATGGATATATTACACAATTTTATCTTAACTAACTCCTAAGTGTCTAAATATCCTGAAAAATATCATGTAAGGTTTGTCAATAAATCAAAACCTGGAAATATGTATGACCATTTAAAACCAAACACATAATCCTATGATATAATGTAGAAATGAACCCAAGATATATTCTAATATAAGATGTGATTGTTATTCAAACAATACTCCAAGATAACTAAGGTGTAGAATTTGAAGTCCATATTTAGATTTTAGGCTAACAAGGGTGAATCAATCTATTGCAAATATCAAATAAATTATCCATTGTTTGATTGTCTACATTTAAATTTGTTCCAATGCGAAAACACTTTAGATTTGTTTTACAGTTTAATGGTGAAATATAGAGTTGATAGATTTTATTCTATTCGAAATTACTTACAACTTCTAGAATTTGTCGTAGTTTGCTTAATCACCACAATTTCGCAGAAGAAACTTCAGTTACATTAAATCCACAAAACAAATCATTGATTCCAAAACATTAAAGCATATTCACTTTCTATTTTTCATAGAGGACGTTTACACGGTCTCCTTTACTTACAGAAACACACAGGTGAAATAACAGAAAACACTTATCTATTCATTGCTAATAACTTTGTAGGAAACCCTCGGCTTCCAACTCAGCTACATTTATTTCATCTGTAGTATAGAGAGCCTCTCCTCTCTCTGTATCTACCTTTTCCCCACTAGACATCCTCCTCTGTGTCCCTCGTCCATTCGAATTCTAACTCAAAAAAAAAACTAACTACCAACAACCTCTCCACAAATAGAGGAATTTACTATTTTTAGGAAAACTAAGTGCTAAAATACTGCAACCAACTAACCTAGGTGGCATAGTCTCCTCGCATTGATCTTTAAACTGCCATATATTCCTATTTTGACTCTGAAATTGACAGCATACAAAACTGACAATAATTATCCCCGAAAATACTTTAAATAATATAAAATCTCCAAGTTCTTAGGACTTCTAGTCCTCTTTGAGAGCCATAACTTGTGACCATTTTGTCACATTGCTAGTCCTGCCTTTGATGCTCTTGCATCATTATATAATGGTTAAATTATTTAATATTTAATCACTGAGTAGATTTGGGACTTAACTACTCATACACATGCATTCATTCCATTATTTTTCTTCATATGCAAGATCAATTGATTCAATATATATTAATATGGTATCAAATTATAACAAAACACTCCATAAACTATTTAAAGATATATTAGCATTGATCCCTAAACAATTATAATAGGCATTAAATTCATCTTTAGGGGTGGTTGTTTTCCATTCACTAAATATGGGAATGAAAACCCTACACGTCAACTTATGGGCGTGGTTAAAAAATTCCTTCATTAGGGAAGTTTCTTCCCTACTTATAGTGGCTTATAGGGAAATTTTGTAACTTTATAAACAAAGGTGTGAGGAAGCGTGAAACCCCTATTTTAGCATCGTATGAGGCGAGTTGCAGACACTCCTCACAAACATAAAGGTGTAGTTTGAAAATACCCTCATAACAACTTACCATGATGGTTTCAAACTCTTGTCATTGGAACCCCTATCATAGAAAGGTACATAGGTAGTTTGAAAACCCCCTCATAGAAAGTTATAGGGTTGGTTTGAAACCGCCCTCACATTAAGCTATAGGGAAAATTTGGAAACACCCTCATAGAAATGTTCATGGTTGGTTTGAAACCTCTTAATTTCAAGGTATAGAGATGGTTTGAAATTCCTCTCGTAGATACCTATGGAGGTAGTTTGAAATTGCTCTCATAGATACGTAAGGATAAACAGATGAAATCACCCCCTTATAGAAACTTGAGGGAAGGTTGAAACTCTCCATATACAAGGGTGATTTTAAATCTCCCTTATAGAAATTTACATATGAAATCGAAAACATGCTTTAAATTCATCAAACAACTAGTTTCTAATGGCCATTAAAGTCATATCTAGGGGAATCCCTTGCATCCACTTAATAACATGGTTATTAAATGCTCTCTAAGTGACATTAAGGGTTGTTTATAACTCTTCCTAGTGAAAATTAGATTTGAGTTGAACATATATAATTGAATATTCTTGAACATTTATTAAAGGAAAATGCAAATCATATTTATAATGTGTTTATGCACTTACAAAGTAACACAAAATTATCATAAGGAAAATATCCTTTCAACCTCATCACTTCATTGACCTTAAGAACAACCAACAATTACACAAAAATAGATCATTTTAATCCATACAAAAATTGAAACTATATTCTTAGGAGGGTAAAGTTTAATGAAATTTAATACTACTACTTATGGAGTCCTTCAAAAACATTTACAATAACAGAAACATGACAAACAAAAACAATAGCATAATATAATCCATTAATACCATGATGAGAGGGGAAGAAAAGTATAGCATGACTTTCCTTGAAAATCTTCAACAATTTGTTTCTTCATATATGTTAAAATTTGAAAGAAAATGGGAATGAGAATTAATAATATACACAATTTATAATAAAACATTTTACATTGATAATATACAGAAGTTGTATAAAAAAATTTCTAATATGCAATTTTGTACGACTTAAGAATAGAATTTACACACTTAAGAATGACATATTCACACATGTAGTCAGTTAATATTCAAATAAATTAAGAATATGAAAATGCATTTGAAATTTATAGATACAAATTAAATGTGAATGGACAAATAAATCATAATTTATAAATATCCAACAATGTGCCTTCACAATATTATCAAATATAATCGATGTCACCATCAACCACAATGACATCATCTCTACATTTGTTTTCTTCAAATTTTACAACACTTCAGAGATCTAGGTCTATGTTGCCCAATTCATATGTGCTATTATTTCTAAATCTCTTTGCAGGGTATGTCAACCCTACATAGCAATCATTTTTTATAAAATCCTTTGTATATAGTACTTGTTTTACTTGTGATACTACAAAAAATTGATCATCTCACACTTTATCATTACTTATATATTCATATTTACCATTGTGAGATCAATTTCACTATTTTTCATTCCAATCTTCTTATATGCATTCACTCAATAACATTGAACACAAGATTCTCCACACAATAATGATGTAAATATAATTGGTTTTTTTATCACTGTAAAATATGTTATTGTCTATTTCTTTGTTCTTTTTTCACATGATCTAATTTTTTTGTTATTTGTCCTGACCATATGCTAGCAGGGACTATTGTAATCATCTTGCCCCAATTTTGAATACTTTTCACTTAAATCAATACATGTTTTATCTTTTAAACAAAGTTATAGATGTACAAAATCTTGAAATCGTGGCACTGCCATTTCATCAAATTAAAAATTTTGGAGGTATTATTTGGCCTCATATTGAGGACGACCGTAATTTTCCTTTTGAAACATAGATTAATTGATAGATGAATTCATCTATTTAATAAGTTTATATCTTTTTAAATAATTCTAACAAACTTGCTATCTCTAGTTGTTAGCATTAATTCGAGACATTAGATGTTTAGATTTACATATGTTATACTTTTGAAATGATGCTAACAATGTTTTGAGTGTGAGATCCTGAGGTTCCATGGAGAACCTTAAGCAATATATGCATCTACATCTATATGTTTCCTGTTATATGCAAACACCTCATGAAAGTCACTGAAAAGAGGGAAAAAGAATACTTTTATATATTCAAGGTACAATTTAGTTTGGGATTCATTACAGTACATGGGGGATACCTTTGCTGGCTGGTTTCACTGATTCAAATTGGGTCGATGATCCTAATGATCGAAATTCTACTACAAGTTATGGTTTCAGTCTGGGATTTGGACCTGCCACTTGGGCTTGTAAGAAACAACAATCTCTTCCTCTTTCTTCAGTAGAAGCATAAGATCTAGCCGTAGTTAACGGCAGTTAGGAAGTTTTATGGCTTCGATAGATCCTTTCAGAGTTTGGATTCAAGCAGCAACAACCTACTCCACTTTGGTGTGACAATCAAAGTGCCATCAAGCTTTCCAAAGATCTAGTTCTACATCAATGCAGCAAACACATTGAGATAGATATGCACTTCATCAGAAATCTTGTTCATGACTGTTTTCTTGAAGTGCTCTATTTCCCCACAGATGATCAAGTTGCAGACATCTTCACCAAGTCTCTTATAGAAGCGAAGTTTTCTAAACTTCGAACTATGTTAGGATTTCAGGAATGTGTCATTAAGGGGAGATAGACTCTAATTCCTCCTTCCTTATCCTAATAGTGTCACTTTTTAAATCCTTCAATCCTATCCCAAGTTGTCCTTAAGGGGGGATGTTATGATATTTAGACACTTAGGAGTTAGTTAAGATCAACTTGTGTAATGTATCTGTTAGGTAAAGTGTGTTTCTTTAGTATGCATTAGTATGCATTTGTAAATATTATAATCTGATGGTCACGATATGTTCTAGACATAAAGTGATCCGACGGTTCAGCTTTGCTTATATCATACCTACCAATGATCAGTGGCTTAACACTCAATTGGTCCATGATCTCTATTTAAAGAGCATGGAGAGTCCTTGGCTATTTTATCGATTATGAGAAGCTCATTTGTAACTTTTTTTATCTCCAAGTCTCTATTTGGCTAGGGCCATGGACTGTTTCCCTCTTGAGGGTTTTAACCACATCAAAATATCGGTGTGTTGATCTCTGATCTTTTTGTGAGTGATTGTTCTTGGTGTTCATTCTTTTGGGAGTACCCTGTGTAACCAAACAAAAAATAATAGTACTGTATCCTAATCTAATACCATGGTAGCAATATCTTGTAATTTATTGCTTACTTATGTTTAAATCAAGACATCAATTATTTATCTTGAAATCAAAATGTTAAAGCAAAAGGTATTTAAACATTCAACTATCCAAGTTGCTTTCCTACATGAAATATACTTTTAATTGTATGTTGGTGAGTATATTTCATAGCCCATTGTACCAATATAGAAAATGTATCATAAATAATTTCTTGTGCATGATCCATGCATTAAATACCATCATGAAATTGAGTATAAACAAACATAAAACATAGAGAAAAAATAGATACATCATATACGTGGTTCACCCCATCCATGAGGCTATGTCCACCAAATTTTGTTAGTATTTATATTATTTCATCAAGAGAAACATTTAAAATTTCATGGCACAACCATTGCCATTTTCTTTACCTCCAATCTCTTCCACTCTCTAATTACTATTTTCCCTCTTATAAAGGTCTTCTGTTTAAATAGAAAACCTTTTCACGTAAGCATAATCCCAAAACTACAAGACGTCACTCCTAGTGTATACGTTTTAACAACTATGGGAGAATAACTAATAGTAACCCAACAACATTGGAAATTGTTAAAACACACGGTCTAGATTTAGTAAATCCCAGACATGGCTCTATGACTCATCAACTATGGGAACATAATTTATACTCATTATTTATTGATAAGTCACAGAAAATATCATTTACCCAAGAGTAATGAGATCCAAAATCTATAAAAATAAATTCATAAGAGTAGATAATGATTTATTTAAAAGCACAGGGGTTATTAAATTGAGCACATAGATCTGTGAACAAACACAAAACTCACAACATAGATCACACAATTTACTCAGTAATTGAAGAATGAAACAGTGCAAAAATGACTGCAACTTTGAATGCTTTCATTAATAAAAAAAAATTAATTAGATAATAATTACAATGAAGTACAATGGCTAAATAGACACAGGAAATTCAAATCCACATGAGGAAATTCAAATTGATTGCACTGTACTTGAAAGTAGTTAACTAAGACCTTGTCTAGGTAACTAAGACTGGAAATGGGGGTCCTTAGTGGGATGGGTTGACCTCTGGATGTGTGTGTGACAGAGAGTGAGATGAAGGGGTTTGTTAGGAGTTTAGGAGTGGGAGCGGG